>JAWNNV010000841.1:0-353518 GCA_035044485.1 Scaptomyza reducta
TTTTTTCTGTTATGCGAAAAAATAAAGTTTGCAAGTGAAACTTTAGCAGTTTTGTATGCACCTTTTTTACGTTTTCATTTCATTATTTTTATCTACAATTTGTCTACACTTGGCATGCACAGGTTTTTTAACTTGCCTGCGCTACAAGTGCACAGCAAAAGAGAGACACATACACATACACAGATGCACAGAGACAGAGAGACAGAGAAGAGGCGATCGAGAGAGCTTTCAAGCACATGCGCGCGCGCTTGTACAAGACGTGAAAACAAAAAGTTAAAAGCACAACGGTTATCTACGGTAGCCAACGAGAGACGAACCGATCACGACGACGTCGAAATGAAGACTAACTGAAAGCCAAGAAAGTATCAACAGCAACGCAGACGCCATTTAAAATGCCACCAAGCTAACAGCTTTTTGCTGGTAGCCAACAAACAAACACAAAGATCATAGCTTTGTCGAAAAACGAAAACAACGCACGACGCAGCCGTGGCCGTCCGACAGCAACTGCAAGCGCGGCTCAAGAGAGAGAGAGAGAGTGCGAGAGTATCGAAGTGGTTACAATGTCACAATCTCCGTCATAGCAGCTGGTGCGATCTCAGCTTAGCTGAGCTGATCTGAGTCACGTTGACTTGGCGATAACAAAAATTAGTTAACTGCTTTATCAATGGCAATAGTGCTGGGATATTTCTCGCAGTGTCAGTGACTGTGACTGTGACTGTGACTGTGACTCAGACGCGCACGTTAAGGAAAAGCAAAAGCTTTTTGGCGCTGCAATGCTTTTATGAATGAAAATTCTCTGTTGTGGCTTTTTGAATGGGTGGCAAGGGTGTCGGTTGACGCTTGTTTGTCTGCGACAAAATAGCGACTGATTCAGACTACGATTCCTGGAAAAGGATATCATCATGCGCCGGCATTTGTTGTGGCATTAACTAAACACACAGGCGCCACATGACTCACTTGCCTCGCAGCAGCATGTAGTACGATGAAAATTGACTTTCACTTTCCGCGTGAACTCTGACATTCAGGATGCCGATTTCTCATCACTTATTAAAATTCTTTGCTGCTGATTCATTCAGCAGGAGGCAAAGGTATTTGTTGTATGGAGATTTAGTTTGTGTTCTTACATTTTGTGTTTTTAAGAGATTTAAGAACAATTTTTATTTAAATTGATTCCCTTGAGATTTTTTTTAAAAATTTTTTATATGAACAATATACGATTTTGCCACCGATATTTGTTGTATAGAGATTTAGTTTGTGTTCTTACATTTTGTGTTTTTAAGAGATTTAAGAACAATTTTTATTTAAATTGTTACCCTTGAGATTTTTTATTTTATTTTTTATATGAACAATATACGATTTTGCCACCGACTACGTATGCTGGCAATTCCTAAATAATCGCGCAAAAAAATTACTTTATTCAAACTATGCTTATCTACATGCAAATAATCTCATCTCCAAGTGCCGACCGCGACTCATGCAACAGTCTCTGAAGTATCAAAATTTCCCCAAAAAAAATCGCGCATGAGCTAAACCCCAAATAAATAGAAATTATGTCAATAAGTGTGCCGTATTGAAATTTCACAACAAGTTCTCTCATACCATCAAAAATTCGAATGAAAACGCTTTGATAGCACGATTTCGGTTTCTGAAAACACAACAACAGTTGTCCCAACTAATGACTCCTGGGTCACCCGACCCAGACATCGATCAAACAAAGGCCCCCTCCTAGAATCGCGAACCGGCAACGACATACAGCCAATAGGAAACCGTTTGTCGGTTAAATCACGCGATACTTGTCCAATGTTTACGTAGCGAGTAGGTTTTTCACATTTACAAATGGTCGAGGAGTGGAAAGGAGTGGGAGGGTGCCCGAAAAGCTGACACGTGCTAGACGTATAATACATACAACAGGGACTGCGTTGTACCTTATATACAGGAGATATTGATTTTTCTGACTTTACTTTTGTTGCACGGTTTAAGCTCTTTGAACTTCCTGTGCCACGAGTCCTTGAGAGTTCTAGGGCAACTAACCATACAAAGCCCGTTCAATGCGAATGTAAATTGCGATAAAGGACCTTGGATAATTTGCAAAGCGATTGTATTTCTAAAGTTTTTCAAATTTATATTGCAATAAACGTAAAAAATGAATTATTTACAGTTTCTAATTGACAATTTTGTGAACAAACCAGGTGCCACAAATATTTATTATATTTATTTACTTTATTTATTCATTATTATTTTATTCTTTACATACTCCTAGAGTATGCCGCATTCGATGCGATCCGGACACACATCCTGTGTAGACCGGAATCTCTGCCTCACAGCGCCTTTTTGTTGCACCTTCGGAAGTGTGCGTGCAATTTGCTATTTAATCTGCAAGGACTTTTGAAAATTCTAAGAATTTCTTGCGAAATAACGCCGGGAAACTAAAGTAATTACGTCTACGATATAATATTAAAACGATTTAATGAATCTTTGAGACACTGTTGATACGACCTAGTCTACATTGCCTAAAACATCTGAATCCGAAAATTAAATTCAACGTGAGCATATATATTCACAAACATTTTAAACAATTTTTATCAACTGTGAACATATTTTAAAATTTACCTATTATTATTATTTTTTGAGTTTGGAATTTGTTGTCCTAAAAATTGCAGTAATACGTAAAACATTTTTGTGCTTTTTTAACATTAATGTACTCGAACATAATTCGTAATGGATCGGTGTCAAGACGATACTAGTGAGTCACCCGAGCTGGGCTTAGCTCATTGCGAGATGAATGATGCTTGGAGCACAGCTGACGGACAGTCAATGGCGACAGTCGGAAGCAGAGATTCCCAATCGGCTGCCAGTATGAAGGTATTTACCTCGGTCATGTTGCACGCTTGGCGTCAACGACGCGCCGACGTGCGCAGGCTTCAAAAGGTGGTGGATCATCTCCAAAGGAAAGTAAGTACCAAGAAAGAGCGAGTGCTGTGCTGTGCTGATCTGTATCCAATTAACTCAAATCTGTTTCAGACAATGTACTCACACAGTGAGCTGCATGTCTCCAAAACGCTGATGCGCGTGGAACAGAAACGCTGCATGGAGCTTCAGTTGGAGTTAAAAAAATCCACATTAAGCATCAGCCAAGTTCGCTCCTCTTGTGAAATGTTAACTTCATCTGTGCGCAGCCTGAATGAAGACAAGGAGAAGCTCGAAAACGAACTGAAAGACAGTAGGAACAAGGTCAGTTTTGCATTGCCTATATGGCCAACAGCATTTATTGACAATGTACTATATTGCTTGTAGTTCGAGGAGTTGGAAAAACAAGTTAAACAAACTACTAATAATCTCGTCAATGCTCTAATGAATGAGCGCAGCGTAAAGCAGCAACTGTCCGAGGAGCAGAGTAAAGTGCAACAGTTGACTCGCGAAAAGCAGCAGTTGCAACAGGAGGTAATACAGATGCGCAGCGTAGAAAGTACGGAGGAGTCATATATTCGGAAATTGGAAGAACAAAATAAGACAATACGTAATATGCACTCAACTATTGAGATACTACAGCGGCAGCTCAGAGATGAGGACATGTAAGTGATACAATTTTTACTGAATGGATATTGGTATTAGTTTTTTGAAGTATTGCAGGAAATACCCTGAGCAACTTTTGAACATGAAACACACGCAAGCCTCAGTCTATAGTTCAGATACTCGGGAGCCGCCGATTGAGCGGTCTCTGGCCTTAATGGCAGAAGAATATGGAGTCTATCAGCTTCTTTCTAAATTGCACTATTTAACAAGAAGCGTTGCATTACTACTGTGGTGTGTTTACCTGCCAAAAAAATCGTTGCGAAATGGCTGCATGCCGTCCAAGAAACGAGTAGCTTGTCAAAAATAAAATATAATACTTTAAAAATTATGGTAAAAGGGACATTTTTTTTTAAAAATATTGCAAAAGAATGGGCAAATTGCTCGACAATGCCGCGTACATGGAAGTGTTCTGAACAGCAAATTTATTACGAAAATCCGAAGCTAAGCTACAAAGTTACTTAACCAAGAAATTTTGAAAATGGCTGACTTGGGCAACTGTTGTTGGCTTCAACATTAGCGCCCCACGCCCAACCCGTTACCTATACGCACCTCAATCAAATAGCGACTGAAATACGCGAGGCGGAGGTTGGGCGGCGGGGTTTGCTGATGCATTACCGTGCGTCTGTTGCTAATCGACCCGTCGTCGGTAGCAAAGGCAGCGGAAAGCCAATCGAAACCTGTTGCCACAGCAATGCCAGGCAGAATTACTGGGAAACAAAGTGTGACGGAGGGTCGGCACTGAGCAGATCTGATAAACAGATGGCATCTATATATCGATCAATGCACAGAGAACAATCACAGAAGACACTTCCAACATACAGCGCAGCGTAGCTTGTATTTATACGCCACACTCGCCAAATAAGCACTTGGGAATTATAACGTGAAGCAGTTGCACGAACCACAACACAACGGGGGTTGGTTTTGTACATGGGCTGTGTACAACTCAAGTACAACTCATATATATCAAATATTATAATAAAATATGTTTTTGAAGCTTGTCAAAAATATAATATAGAAAAAAATACTAAAAAAAACAAATTTTAATGCTTTATAATTGATACCGCAATTTATTGTATCTTTTTATCTTTGCAGCTTGCGGTACTTGAACCGCGGAACACATAGATTTCACTTTTAGATGTTTTACCTGAATGCCTAAGAGTATGCTTTGATTTAAGTTGGAAAATAAAAATTTAATCAAATAACAACCAGTATAATAATGATAAAAAAAGATAAAATCCATAAGGAGGGGGCCCATTGTTGTAGAACTTTAAAAATGCCAACAAAAATATATCTTAAAAAAAGTTTTAAAAAGCCAAAAGTTAAATACTTAAATGTTGAAAAACTCTAAAGAACGTAGTCATCCGAAATTAGAATTTCACATTAATTCTTGCCACAACGGCATATGTTGGAAATAAATTAGTGTTATGAAAATTATGTTTATAATTTAAATTTTGTCTTCAATATTCATTAATTCAACCAATTCATCAGTAATCAAATTGTCTGTTTAAGTTGAATTAAAACGAATTCTTGGAAAAACTGCGACAGACCGAAATCAGGCAACGATTTCATCTGTTAACTTCCGGGCCTGCTCCCTGGCGTTGTTAAGTCGTAGCACATTTATAAAGCTGTGAGCAAACACAAAATAAATTTGATTTCACTCTTTTGCATTCTCAAACTAATTGTGAATTCAAAAGAAGTCTATCAAACACATGTTATATAAAAAAAAAAACAGGTTCTGAAAACATCTTCAACTGTTCAATTAGCTTGCTGGTCGAAGCCAAGCGAAGAAAGTAATATATGTTGTTGATGTTTTTTTGTTTTTTTGCTATTTCCTTTACGTATTTCTGCGGCGGTCACGACGCGACTATTGTATGAATCTAGTAACAGACTCCAACGTCGGTGCCTACAAACAAAATAAAAAAATAAATAAAAAAAATAGAAAGAGCGTCAGAGCTATACTGAGCCAACAGCCAAGATTTGAAACAGTAGACGATGGGTTTCAGTTTGTATTTTGACTTCAGCATAAGCGGACGGCGCGGATGCCAAAGGCAACGAACAGTGAACGTGGCTAGCAAAAAAACAAAACGATACAGAGACACAGTCGAACCGCCAAGAAATAAAATAATAGTAATAATAAAACGGCAACAAAGACATTCGCATAGCGCGCGCATAGAGAAATTTTATTTGAATTCGTGTTGCACGGTTCACTTGACTGCCTGAATGTACGATCATTAGCATGCAAGTGTTTAGTCTGCTAGGCGCAAAAAAGCTATAAGCCACAAGATTATATTGCGTCTTGAACAGCAATTCCATTTCGTACGCTTTCCGCATACGGAATTCGAACTGATCCGATCCACACGTGCTTGGCTGCAAAGTTTCGAGTTTTGTTTTATAGTTACAAGGCTGTTGCCTTAAAGTTCATAAAAGTGATTTACAGACGCATCGCATCAATCACTATTTTGTGCAAATTTTTATCAATATGACAAACGTCCCGCCTCCTGGCCTGTTGCATATGGACAAGCCATTTGTGGCTTTTTATCAATTTTTTTTGGATTTAATTATATTTACATTTAAATCTATTTTCTACATATTGGAGTCACTATATTATACAATATTGCCGCAGCGCTTTAGAAAGTTGAAGGTAAGGAAAAGCGTTAACCAAATGGAGAAAATACCAGCCAAGTCTTAACCTTAACTTGCATAATTAAATGGCCTAGCATTTGCACATTATGCCAAGCCTTTTGTAATTGGAGCTCTCGTAACTGCTTTGGCTTTTGACTTTGACTATATAAATTAGTTTTGTGAGTCATTTTATTACAAACCTGATTAAGATCACAAAGACAATATAGCTTATAAACGCCTCTCATAACTTGGCATAGATTTTTTTGTGGTATGCAAAAGTTTTATAATGTTTCATATTATTTGTAAAACAAATACGTTATTAAAACTTATTAAAACGATAAGTTTACAAAGTAGGTTAAATGCTTGTAAAAAATAATTTGCCAATTATTTATTGTATTTTTCATTTAATATCTCAATTTATTAACTTCAAGGTAAACGGAAACATATGTTGTAGCTTAAAAGTAACTTCCACGTCCATCAAAATTGCATGTCTGATAACGCACACAGTTTTATGACTGAAAACTTTCGAATTTATTTAGTTGTGTGATCTATTTAACATCACTCGCTCATTTGCAACAGTTGCTAATTGAATGTTGTCAAAAAAAACAATATCTTAAACAAAACGGTGGCGTTGTTTAGACAAACATGCATGGCATTACCATAAATTTTTGGAGGAAGATGAAAAACAAAAAACCAATTTCACACGCTGCCACATTTTGTGTTATATGGTTTTAATTGTTGGGTTTGTCTATGAATGAACTCTTCTCTATTTATTTGCACAATTTTGTGTGTGCTGTCGTTGAGCTTTTATTTTGGCATTTGTAGACGCCACTTATAGTGCGAGTGCCCACTCCTCGTTAGCGTCCACAAACTCGGCAAATATTTATAATTGTTTTGGGTTTACGCTTATTTTTACGGCGTTTTCAATTAGGCCAAGTGACATTGAAATAAAATTTGTCAATACACAAACACGCTAAGCACTTATACATCTAACTTTCTAAATATGCTGTCTGCCAAGCGCTTTTCTCAACCAATTTCCACAACTTGAAATTGCATTTTCCTTTGTCATTGTTGCTATTTTCTTTAGTGTCATTGTTTTTGTTGTTGTTGTTAGTGCATGTCTAGTAATCAGCAGGCATAAAGCACTAACTAAAACTGCAAGCTCGAGCTACAAAAGAAAAGTTAAGTAAAATAATATTATGAAATATTACAAGAGTATCAAAATAGCCGAGATTGAGGGTCTTGCAAACAGAGAGATCCGCTTGTTGAATATGATCAGCAATATGCCGTTTTGTTGCGCTCGATTAAACCTGATTGAACTTTGTCTATGAATATATATTTTGCTGAAATGCCAAAATGGCAACTGCTTGATTTGTAATTTTACTTTAACATATGCATGTTGCAATCAACTACTTGGTTAACCATTCATAAAATATTCAAAACGATTGCTGCACATTAAGTATGTGTGTGGGTATCGTACCACACACAATAATAAAGATGAATTAGTCCGGTTCAGTTATAATTGGTTTGACAAATAAGGAAATATGATGTACATAAGTTGACATGTTTCTTTGGACGTACTGTTTACAGGTTACATTAACTGTGTGTTGAGTGCATGTGGAAATCTAAGCTGTTAATTCGATTTCACTTGTATTAACAATATATTTTCCACATTTATACAGAACATATCGGGCCAGGTGGTGCTTATAACTGGTGGAGGTGGCGGCGTGGGACGTTTAATAGCTCTCAACTTTGCAAGACTAGAGGCGCGCATCGTTATCTGGGACATTAATCAAGAAGGTGAGTTCCGCTTCGGTTTGCATTGGCCAATTAACGCTGGCCAGCTAAGTGCCTGGAGCACGTCAGCATTTGCAATTAGCAGCTGCGCGGGTTAAGGAACTCCCTCGGAGAAAGCTTTTACAGTTAGCTGACTGTAACTTATGGCAACTCTTCTTCGACAGCCATAAAGACGACTGTGGATCTGCTGGCCAAGCATGGCTATAACAATTGCAAGGGCTATGTGGTTGACATATCGGATCGCGAGCAGATCTATCAGCGTGCCGCTCAGGTCGAGGAGGATGTTGGCCATGTAGACGTATTGATCAACAATGCGGGCATCGTCTGCTGCAAGCCCTTCTGGGAGCTGCACGATCGAGTCATCCAGAACACATACAACATCAACATCATATCGCACTATTGGACAGTCAAAGCGTTCCTTCCTCACATGATGCGTCACAATCGTGGCCACATTGTGACCGTTGGATCGGTGACAGGCATGCTGGGCACCTACGGCTGCAGCGACTATGCGGCCACCAAGTATGCGTGCATTGGCTTCCACGAGAGCCTGTTGACGGATCTTAAGGCGCATGGCTACGACCAGATTCAGATGAGCCTTATTTGCCCGTACTACATCAACACAGGCATGTTCTCAGGTGTGAAGCCGCGCATGGTGCCAATGCTGGAGCCCCAGTATGTAGCAGATCGTATCGAAGGAGCTGTACGCCGGAACGAGGTCTGGTGCGTTCTGCCCAACTCCATACGCCTGCTGACGCCGCTCAAATGGTGAAGTTCAATATTATTAATTTAGTTTTCCTTTATGATATACAATTCTTTTTTCGCTTGCAGCTTGTTGCCCGCCAAAATGTGTTGGGAGCTGATGTCACGAGTTATTCGTGGCCCCGAGTCCATGATGATGTTCCAGGGTCGTGGTCGCGTTGCCGCCGGCTAGCAATCGAGCGAAAGACATATTCTAGATAAATTTGTTAAGAATGCATTAAATAATATTGTACATTTATGTTTAAAAAACAAATTTGTTTACCTAATCCCGCACTGTTGTCTGCTGATAGTAGTGTGGCGCCAGTTCTGTTAGCCACTCCTTTTTGATGACAGTCACACGATCCATAAACAGCTTTGTTGTCTGTAGCAGCTCACCGTAGACAACATACTGAGCTGCCGGCAGTGTATAGAGCGTGGAGTTTGGATGTATGGCCAATTCGGTGCCGCTGCTTATCTGCCGATACACACCGGAGTGGTGCAGATAGGCGACCTGGGTAAAGAAACCAGCTGTGATGCACTTGCACAGCATTTCGACGTCACCTTTGCATGAGAAGATGGGTATACCATACTTTTTACGGGCGAGCGTCAAAAGTTGTTCTCGTAGCTCACAGGCGCGCTTTAGATTACGATAGATTAAATAGTACTGGCCGCAAAACTCCTTTGTCATGCCCTCCTCAACAAAGGCGGAGTGAATGTTGAGCAGCGTCATGAGATCTCCCTCGGCCACCTCGAAGTGTCGATGGGCAATGCGACCGCTTTCCTGTGCCGCGGCTGAGACTGGTCTGGAAAAGACTGACTGCACCTGGAGCATAGCTATAATGGTAATTATCTCCTCGGCGCAGCCCATCTGACCCGAGACGTACAGCATCTTGGACAACATAGCGCTAAATGGCAGCTCGGCAAGCAAGAAGCCCACGGGTTTAGTCAGCTGACCCTGCTCGTCTATGGCATCCAGTGCATACAGTGTCTCTAAGGCCGACAGCAGATTTTTGGCTGGTGGCGGAGATGGAAAATCAAATCGCAAAATATTGCCTATGCCCAGAGCTTTAAGCTGCAGCACAACACCGCTCATCTCACTGCGTCGCAACTCAGGCGGCTGACGCGGGGCTAACGTGTCGTAGTCCTGTTTGGTGTATAGGCGATAGACTTTTCCAGGACGCACTCGACCAGCACGCCCAGCTCGCTGTATAGCCGATGCTTTGCTCACTGGCACAACAACGAGACTGTCGCTACAAGTAGTCGCATTGTACCACTTTACCTTCACGTAGCCGCAGTCGATGACGTACACAATGCCCGGTATGGTTATTGATGTTTCCGCTATATTTGTGGCCAGGACCACTTTGCGTATGCCTTTTGGTGGTGTGAAAAAAACCGCCAGCTGATCGCTGCTTGTCATGCTGCCGTACATGGGCAACACCTTGAGATTGGTCGTCTCTGTGGTTGATGTGTATTCGCGGAGCAAGTCTAGTGCCTCCAGCACCTCATCCTGGCCGGTGAGAAAAGCCAGAATGTCGCCAGGAGGCTCCTTGAGATGCAGTTTCCACACGGTTTCCACCGTTTCGCGCACATAATCGGCACATGGCTCATTGAGGTAGCAGTGACTCACGGCGTGCATGCGTCCTTCGATGCTCAGCTTGACGCTAATGGGCCGCTGATCTGCCGAGCCCGAGCCCGATCCCGGCCAGCTAAAGAACTCGCTAAAGAAGCTCGCGTCAATAGTGGCTGATGAAATGATCAGCTTTAAGTTACTACGCTTACGCAGTATTTTCTTTAGCAGGCCCAGCACCATGTCGGTCAGCATATTCCGCTCGTGTGCTTCGTCCACAATAATGACACCATACTGGGTAAGCAGCGGATCGGCCAGCATTTCCCGCAACAGTATGCCTTCTGTCATAAATTTGATCTTTGTCTCAGTCGAGATGCGCTCCAGAAAGCGCACCACGTAGCCAACCGTATCGCCTACTAGCTCACCTCGCTCCTGTGCAACACGACTGGCCAACGAGACCGTTGCCACTCGGCGCGGCTCTGTGATGCCAATCATTCCCTTTGTGTGCCAGCCCCATTCGTATAGGTACTGCGGCACTTGCGTGCTCTTGCCGCTGCCCGTCTCGCCAACTAGTATGACCACTTGATGGTTTTCCAGGCAATAGAGGATTTGGTCGCGGTATTTGCGAATGGGCAAACGTTCACGCTGCTCTACAAGACCAAGGTTGTGATTCGAATTGAATACAAATGCAGAAGCTTGGGGCTCCTGATCACCAGCAGATTCGAGAATGGCATCGTCCGTTTCTGGTTTTATGAATTTTGGCTTAAACGTTGCCATTTTTGAAGTATTTGCCGCTAGTTTATCAGTTTGTGATGGCGTTTGTGACTAATCGAATAGTAACAGCTGATGCGGCGATATTATATCGATATAACAACCAAAGGTATCGATATAGTCTACACGGTAGTGCTGTACAACGCATAAAGACAGCTTAATTCAAAACAAATATTATATGGCCAAAAAAATTTAAATTTTTAAAGGTATTCAACGCAGTGTTATTTTTTTTTCTTTTTTGGATTTCTAGACTTAAGTTCTTTATTTCAAATATTTAAAATCATAAAAATATTCACTTAATATCACCGATTTTATAAATAAGTTAGTATTTTTAGCTTTTAAAATTGATTTTTGGGGGGCGCTTGTACCCAACAACTTAGGCGATATTTGGGGTACGCACACTGAAACAATAAGATCATGTTATTTCTAATAAATTAATGTAGCAATTAATTATAATACTCTTAAATTCAAAATAATTTTCTACGTATCTATTTACGGCAATACAACTAATAACGACTTTACTTGCAACTTTTATGCATTATCGTAGCTTGATTGTGGAACTCTGTGCTCTGTTCAAGTAGTATTTGTATCGACTAGAACTGGATATATGGGGACTCTTTCGATGAAAGTGCGTCTCGCAAGGTGCGTGCCTCTAAATGTATAGGTACATGGTTTAGTATATGGTATATTTGTTAATGTGTAACTTTTTTTTCGAGTGCTTTTTGATATATGTATTTAGGTTTGTAAATTTGATTGCATTTTTTCAATTCTTCTTATTTTATTTTTTTATATTTTCAGGTTGTATTTGTTTTAACGACGTGTCATTGACTTAATAGCTATTGTTTGATTTTGCTTTCGCTATTTTTGTTTTACTTTATGTTCTTTAATAAACAAAAAATGAACATGCAAGTAAAGATATTAATAATTTCATTTTTAACTTGTAACTTTGCTTTAACATTTGTGTTTTGAATACTGCTATTCGTATACAATCCTTCGGTTTCTGCTCTGCATGTGATTTATTAATTCCTTTCTCCATCAAAACTTAAAAAAGACCCCTGCTTATTTGGACTCTATTTTGCTTTCTATTTTATACTAAATTGAATTTAGTTTAACCTTAAATAATCTATATAAATATTTTATTTAAATTAGTTTTGGCTTGGAAATCCCTAAATATATGTATATTATGTTTGGTATTAAAAACTTGACCCAGTGTATTTTTTTTCTCGGAGTATTCACACTTTTGAATGAATGTTTTATTGCGTTTTAAAACGAAATTAAGCTACAGTAAAATATTTTCAATATTTGCTGCGACGCTTTTGGCTTAGCTACTATTAACGTGTATAATTTCGAGTTCGAAAATTTTTCTTGCAAATTTTGTTTTGCTAAAATATTATCAGAAGCATTAGGTGTATATGATGCTCGTATTGTTTTTTTGTTTGTTTACATTAACTTGTTTTTTTTTTCTTTCTTTTTCTTAGGAGTCTAGAGAGTTTAAAAGCATCGGTAGAGATTTAATTGCTGTAAAAGCGCTTGTACATTTGTACACAATAAGCATAAAATACAATACATATCAATAAACTATTATTGTTACCAGAAAAAAGCTTTAAGTGCTGTATTGATTTGCAAAGGCGAAAGCAGCCAACGATCGATAGCCCTAAACGTGATTGGAAGTGATACTCGATACTTCTTCGTGCTCAACACAGTATATCGATATTCATCGGAAATGTATCGAAGCGCGAAGAGAGTGCGAAACAATCAACACTTGTCACTCCAACATAAACACATTCAGTGCAGATATTTTAACTTCATTTCTTGTACATATACACATATAAACATATTAGTTTAACCATAGCTAACCATTTAACAATTAATTGATGGTTCCCCTTTTGATTTATATTGGTAAGTACATTCAATGATTCGTATTTTATCACATGCTTTGCATTTCGGCTGCTTAAAATGTGTCTGTGTGTTTCAATGTGCGTGTGCGTGTGTGTGTGTGTTTGTGTTTGTGTGGTGTTAGCTTATAGCTTGTCCAGCTCAGTTTGTGGTTCGATTGGGCTAATTGGGGACATTTCGACGCTGTCGAGCAGCGGCGTCTTCTCCTCACTGCAGCTGCTTCCCGGCGCATCGTCCATGTCCATGACAAAAATTCGCGACAATTCAGCGCCACTTAAAGTCCGCCTCGACGGCGATTCATCCACAGAGCTGTTGTTGTGCTGCTGCTGCTGCTGCTGCTCGTCGTGCTTGTACTCGTGCTCGTGCTCGTGCTCGTGGAGGTGCTGCTGCTGCTGCTGACGTTAAGTGCGTGATCCAGGGACTTGGATGGGGTGCGATAGCTGGCAGTTGCTGGAGCTTGGGCGGAGACTGGAGTCTGGGTGCTTAAATTCGTTTGGCATGTAAGCGTTGCCAGGGATGTGGTCTTAATATTGGTCGTCTTCAGGTGGTTGATGGAGCAGCTGCTCCAGCTAAGTTTGCCGGCGCGTGGTGTACGTTTTGGTGGTTGCAGCTTCAGCTGCATTTGATGTCCATGGCTGATGGAGGACGATGATGAGGCATTATTGTCATCGTTGAAGCTGATTTCATCTTCGCTGCCGCTGTGGGTATTATTAATGGCCGTTTGCTTGAGCTGCACCAAGTGCCGCTCCGAATACGACTTGCGCGCATCCATAACACGCAAATAGTCGGAAGACTCGCCCAAATCCTCGCTCTTTGAGCTGCAATAGCGTCGGGTATTCCCATTGGCGTTGCCAGTGCCGCGGCCGCTGCCACAGAAACTGGTTGTCACACTAAGCATTTGCTGGCTTCCGCTTAGAGATCGGCGGCTGCTTTCGTAATGATTGTCACGTAAAGAGCTGGGTGAGAGTCTAGCCGATGAGTGCGACGAATGATTGGAGTGATTTGGAGAGTGCTCCAGCAGAGAGTCATTGCTCTTAGCAATGCGATTCTTACGATAGAATTTACTATCACGCCATAATGTCTGGCGCTGGCTGCCGCTGGAACTGCCCGTGCGCTGCAGTTCCATGTTGGATACTGGATGTTTGGTGGGAGACTGGTCCTGGCAGCAGGCGCCGCCACCCGATGAGGTCTTGCTGATACGGAACGAGGAATGCGTAAGCTTTTTGTACTTCTCGCTCTGCATGTTGACGCGATTATCGGAGTGTGTGCGATCTGCCATGGGCATAAAGGCATTATCGATACGTCGCTCTTCCTCTAGAGAACGAAAGGCCTGGCGATTGACGTTCTTTAGATGATGCTTGTCCGAACTTGAGCGCTTCGGGGACATGTCCTCGAACGAGCTGACCCGATACTTTTGCGAGAAGACCTCAATCATGCTGGAACGTTTTGAGGGCGATGTGGTATAAATTGAATTCTGATCATTGACCAGAATTTTGGGCGGATCGAATTGCTGTTGCTGTTGCTGTTGTTGCTGCTGGAGCTGCTGTGGTTGGGCAGCTGTACTGGAGGAGGCAATTGAGGAGTTGCTTGAATTGCTGGTCGCCGTCACGAGTATCTTTGGCGAAAGCGAAACGGGAAAATGTTGCGGTCGCATATTACCCAGAGATATGCAACCCGAGCCAGATGAAGTCGAACCCGAGCCAGACATGGCGTCATCGATGTGCAGAAAGTTACTGGGCGAGCTCTCGCGGCAGGGCGACGAGATAGCCGAGTCCTGAGAGACCATGCTTCGCGGTATGGTTGCGAGTTCCAAACAGGTCTCATTGCCGCCTGTTGTAGTGGCAATGATGATATCCTCGACGCCTTCGTCTATGGGTGAAGAAATGGACTGGAAGCTGTTCAGGCGTATGCTCGAAGAGCCAATGGACAAATCGTTGTCGGTCAGCGACCCAAAAGCTGAGTCCTGCGATGGATTGCTGCGTCCATACTTCAGACACCTTAGCGAGTATTCCAGACGACGACTCTTCGAGTTCTTGTAGTTGCACATGTCCGCTGTGAGCTGATGATTGAAAGAGGCTGCAGCGGATGCATGCCAACGTTGCGCTCCTCCCGATCCGCTTGCCACTGCATCATCTGGCGCTGCCAGCGTCAAATGTTCGTCCTCTTCCTCGCCGTTGTCATCCTCATCCGCATTAACTGTGCCCTCAGCTAGCATTACGTTGAGATTGCTTTGACTACTAGTGCTGCAGCAAATTGTGGGTTGCGATTGCTGCTCCTGGCCGGTACCGGTACCGTTGCTGTTGTCGTCGGAGTACATTGCCGCATGGTCACAGTAGTGAATGGGCGACTCTGACAGCTCATAGTGCTGCGGCTGTCTGTGCTGCGTACGAGTAAACGAGGACGAGGACGATGCCGAGCCGGAGGCGTAATACCAGTCCTGGTCACGCTGCAGTCGCCGCAGGCTCTTCATGTGACAGCTGGTGCTGCTGCCTCCTACCACAATCTCGTCGAGCAGGCCCTCCTCGGAGTCGCTTGATATGTCAAATGAGTCCATTGTTCGGCTTATGCTGTGCAAGGCGAGAACAACAATCAAAATGCGATATACATACGATGTAAAGGCCTTAAAATTAAACTATAGATTTCAGGTCACGATGCATATGGCACCTGATTCCTTTGTACTATTTTTTCTTTTCTTTTCTTTTCTTTTCTTTTCTCTCCAATTGAGGTTGACACTTGGTGTGCGTGTTTTGATTAAGGCCAGTCACAAAATATGAATACGCTATGCATTTTTCAATGTGTGAGTATGAATGCGTGTGCATGAGTGTATGTGAATGTGTGCATCATTGGGTGTAGGCGTGGGCATGGGCGGCTGCCATCGTGCTGCAGTTCAAGCGTCAATTATTACTTACTCTAGTAGCGTATGCAGGTGCAGTTTTCCTTTGAATCTTATTAGAAAAGCTAAATTAAGCAGTATCTGTTTTTATGGCTAGTCTTTCATTACTCATCCGTACAGATATATAAAAGGTCGAATTTGTATATGGCTGAGTTGAATGATGTGCAAGAAATCTGGCATAGACCTAAGCATGTTGCAAACAACTTATCCTAAATGTCAATTATCAAGCATATCATATTGAAAACATGCCTCAAAAATATATTTCTGCTTTTTTCGCCGCAGGTACACACATACATTAAGGACATTTCAAATAAGCTCTCCTTTCTCTAACTGCGAAAAAGTTTTCTCTTAAAAAAGTAGCCAGTGCTAAAAGCGGTAAGTTTGAATATTACCAATTTCCTTAGACTAGTTTAAGTATATTTTTAAAGTAGGAAAATACAAATTTGTTGTTCCCATATATTTTATCTTTTTACCTGTTCAAACAAATTATCTGTTAACAAGACTTTTGACTAGACCAGGAAATATCGATTTGAAGTGCAAATAATTAACAAAATATAATGCAAATTTTATCGGATTATGGCTAAGAAGTATATTCAAAATATCTTAAGCGTTCAAGCGGATTGTCGGAAAGCAATTATTCTAATACATTTATTTAAATACACAATTACATGCAATATTGTTTGAAGCAAGAACTACGATAATAAAAAAAACATTCGTGCAAATTTAAGTTCTTCGGCAGAAAAGTTGTAAAATTAGAAATATTTACTAAAACTAAAAAGCAAGTACACAGAGGAAACACTATTTGATAATATTTTAAGGTGGATTGGATGTATAATTGTCAGCTATGTTTCAGAATTTTCTAATGCCAACGCGAAGTTTTGTTTTTAAATGGGCGTGGCTGCTTCTCGGGCGCTGTGCATTGAAGAAGGTTGTGTTTTTGGTTGTTGAGTGGTGGAGGTTGGTGTTAGGTGGATAGCCGCTGGTGGTCTTAGCATACAAAAATTTGCCACTTACCAAGTTTTTTTTTGCAAAAAACACAACAACAAAATCATTTCTTTTTGTTTTGATTTCCATGTTAGGACATTCGGATGAGTTTTTGCTTTATTTTCTTGTTGGGGGGATACAAAAAATTGCGTTGGAGTACAAAAATTGTTGTGATTGATACAAATTGCGCTGTCAGCTGTTTATTAAGGTTTTTTTTTTTATTTTTTTATTCATGTATTTCATTTCATCTGCCATTTAGTTTATCAAGAGTCTTACACTTTATAACTGTTGTTATTGTATTTGTGAATGATTTGTTGTGAGATTTTTTTTTTTGTATTTTGTTGCATCTTTTTGGTTTCTGGTTGGTTGATTTGTTTGTTTGTTGGTATTTATAGTTTGCTGAGGTTATTTAGTACATACGAAAGACTTCATAGGGCGCAGGCGGAACACTGTAGTTAGTTCGAACGGGTTATGTAAATAAACAAATGCAGAAATGCAACAATTTGTAAATCATAAATAAAACACACACGTATGTAAGATAAACAAAAATGAACGTTGATAGACATTCAAGAGCTGATCTGTATGTATCAATGTAAAGATGAGGCTTGTGTAACTGCAACTGGTTCATTTTGATTGTTGGGTTCGCAACACTAGGACGGATATAGTAGGTTTTTGGTTTTTATAATAATTCATTTGTTTTAGTTTTAGTTTTAGTTGTAGAGAGAAAGAGAGAGTAAACATGGCATACAAAATACTTTAGTTGAAAAATTCCTCTACTTACATATATATATATATATATAGTATGTATATATTATTTGAGATATATATTTATTTATGTATAAGACATGCGATTATTTAGGCAGCAAAAAATAAATTTACACTGAGAGAAATATGCTAAAAAAAATATACATGAGCAACGAGTGAGTTGGGCATTTAATATAGTAGTAGTTGTTTTCCCTCATTCTGTGTGTCCTTTCTTCTTATTACTTAATAACATTCTTGTCTTCTTGTCCTGTATGTATGCATAATTTTGAAGCACTTAATACTGACGGCAGACAGATTCAGTTGAGCGGGTGTTCGTTGTGCCAGCGAGAACAGGGATCTCTCTGCCAGAGAACATTACCATAATTACCGCAGGCACGCACAGTAAAAGCAAAAGTACACAGACAAACGGACAGGTGCTTGGGTGCGACAGACACACACACACACACACACATTAAAATGTAAATACATATGATATATATATACAGTCGCACTCAAACTCACATTATGTTTATGACGCAAGTTTTTGCTCACATAGTATTTTGTGTTTGGTAGTTTCTCGCTTGCTCATCTCTGTTTCTGTTCATTATTTAACACATCATTCTAAGTAACACACACACACACACACCCAGCATTTATTGTTATTCTCACTGTGTATGTGTGACATTCCGGTTTTATCCTCATTAACCTGAGATGCAGGAGCGGAGTTAACAAAACTGAAAACTGATAATAGTTTGCAAACCTCATAAAAGTCATATTTTTACTGTCGCTCGAGGACTCTCATTTATCTATATTCTATGTAGCTCTATTTTTTAATATAAGAAACTTTAAACATTCTAAAAATGAGTCAGTAGTGTCTTTAATTTTACTATGTTTAAAAAAATATTTGAATATTGTATATTTTCGAAAAGACATATAGTTTAAGTGCATGCAGATTGACATAATTTGCAACATATTGTTAAGGACTGCATTGTGTATCCTCCAACTATTAGACAAGACCGAACTCACACCGTCACTGATTAAAACATTAAAAACGTTTGCATACATCGAGTTTTGTACGCCAATTCCCTCAGCAGGGGGGACACTTAACAAATAATACGATAACCATTTGCTGGCAGCTGTTTTAGTACGTGAATGTGTCCATGAACAGATTTTTGATTATATGTACTTGCTGTGTGCGGTGTATTAATGAGTATGCGAATGTGTGTAGTGTGTTCTTTCTGATCTGCATTGCTATGCTGCCATGTGATATATGACTAAAGACGCAGTTTTAAGACTTACCCAGTGCGTCGATCCAGCGGCGTTGAGGGGGGCGTGCAGGGCGAGCTTGCCGCACTGAATGAGCTACCCAGAGAGGCGCATTGTCGCTTCCTTACAGCGTGCAGCAAATTTAACGTGGATCGACTCAGGCTCGGCTTGATTGTCTGTGATAATGAGATAAAATAAAGTAGATGACATAATAAGAGAGGTGTTTGGGTAACTTACACTGAAACACGGACCGCGCAACTCCCGTAAATCGATGCTGCGGAACAGATCGCATAGGACTAGGTCCTCGACGGAGGGGCAGACGCCGCTGGGCGGCTCAAAGATAAGGCCTAATATTTCCAGGACCTATGTACGCACACAAAAGCATAATTGTTTATAATGCAAGTGAATGTTAATTGTGTATAAGCAACCTGGCCGATTTGTGGATAATGCTGCATCTCCATTTCAAGCACCCTCATGGACGGTTTTGGTGTGTTCATCTCCTGACCGGTGCACATTTCATAGAGCAGATGGCCAAAGCAGACGATGTCGACATTCTCGATATCTGTTACGGCGCGAGACCACATGACGGCGTTATTGCGGGAATTGAGCCCCAGCAGACCATTCTCTAGGCCCGATAACCTGCAAATTGCATTATTATACAGATTAAAGTTGAACAAAGTTCATAATGCCATAGCTCATATTTCCATGGCTTTAAAGTGAAACTTCATGAATGTTCATTACGAACTTTTATCTTCCATCGACTGGTTTCTGGTTTGACTCATATACATATTTACTTTCAATCCTGACATACACAAAAACGCCTTTTCACCACGCCCCCAACTTATTCAGCATTTAAGTTAAAACAGCAAAAAGCTGGGTATTTGCTTCTTCTTCTGCCTCGCCCATTCCATGTGGCTTCTGCTTCGCACGCGTTCGTGTATGAGGCTAAAAAGTGTTAATAGGGGCATGTACACGGCTTGTCGCCTGCCATGAAAGGCATAGTAATTGTGGGCTATGTAGCGGGATTTCGAATGCCTTATAATATAGGCGGCAATTTTGTAAAATTTCTTTCTGATTGCCAAAAACTAAATATGCATTTATAGGATCTTGAATCGAGTGTTAGGAGTGTTAATAACTCACCTGGCTGCACCATTTTGTAGAATGACATTGCCGCTGTGGAGATGACCATGCAGCGGAAAGCCGCGCTCCTTCAGGAAGAGCAGCGCTTCCAAAATTTGACGACCTAGTCTCTGCACTTGGCTAACGGGCAGGCCGTTTGGCTTACGAGTATACTTTCGTGCCCAGGGCTCGTTCCACTGAGCCTACAAAATACATGCTAGTATAGCAATCTGTTGAGCATGGTATAATTAAGCTTACCTTAAAGATGAGATCCTTGAGACTGCCCCGCGAGTTGAAGGGCGTTACCAGGCAGGCGTAACTATGTGAGCTGTTGCGCAAGAAGCCCAGATCAAGTACCGGGTAGATGTACGGATGATGCAGGGATCCAAGCAGCTCCATAAGTATGTCCCGAGCGGATTCATCGGGCGGCAGATCGTCAAAGGCCACACAATCAGCGGGGAGCGGTAACAGCGTCAGCAGGCGATCCGTGCGCACCTAAATTAAGGAGGATGAGTCTTAACCATCCTCAGCAGAATTGTAAAGTAAGTGAACTTACCGATGCATCTGTAACTAGAAACCAGTTCTTGCCATGCCTCGAGCCAATCTCGTCAAGATGTGCGATCACCTCGTAGCGCCCATTGGCGCTCTGTATCCACTCCTGTGTGGCATTCAGTGCCCGTTCCCTTTGTGCTCGCTCTCTGGGACTGCGCTCAACAATGCCATTGCCGCTGTCAAGTGCTGAGTATTGATACTTTATATTGGGTCTGAAAGTGGTAAAAAATCAATTAGAACTTCTGTTTGTTTTGAAAATACTCGTCTTTGCATTACAGCTGTCATTTGAGCGCATACAGAAAGGAAGTCAAACTATGAAAATTCTGATAGAAACTAAAACTTATCATGAACCTGTCACCAATATTTTGACACTCATCATGAATTATGTTGATTTATTTACATTACTATACTATATATAACAATATTTTTAATATTTTTAACTTTTATTTAAGAAGAACTTTTATTTAGAAGTTAGTAGGGTTCAAGCACATTTCCTAAATACAAATTCATTCAGTACATCTTTAATATTAAGAGATGATATCAATGGAAATAAACCTGCCAAGCGCTTTTGACATCTTTAACATATTTCCTGCTGAACGATTTCACTTAACCACAAAACATTGTTACACGTCAAATGACAATTTTAAAATCGTTTAAAAAGTTTAGCCAACGTCGTTGACATGCAACTCGCATCGTCACTTAAATTGAACAGCGAAATAAAATAAAACTTGTTGATAAATATTTCGAACAAGAGGTGAAGCACCTAAATGAACCGCCAAACAAACCGCAGAGTGGCGGAGAAGGAAATTAAAGTTGGCAAGAACAGTTGCCACATAAAAGAGAAGCTTGCCAAAAAAATATATTGCTAACTTTTAGAGAAAAGAGCCAGGAAACGAGAATGAAGACAACACCTGCCTGCACAATGGCGCAGCGGAAACGGAAGCAAGAGTACAATTGAATATTTGTTTATGTGAAAGAATAAGCCACCCAGAAAATGTCATGCCATCAAAGAAGGGTAGGCGAAATGCAAATGCAAAGTGGATAAACTGAAAAACAAAAGCGTGTCAAAACGAAAGCAACGGCAGTGTCTAAAATTGCTGTGGCTTAATTGTGTGGCAAAGAGGCGAAAAGCGAAAAAGGAATGCTAGATAAAAAGAGTGTAAACAAAACACAAATTCGGTACAAGTGCTCCGTGTCACAAGCACACAGACACAAAAACTTTCACGTACACAAGAAAGGAGAAGAGGAGACAGGCTCATAAACAAACACTTACGGGCCACTCAATCAAAACAGAGCGAAGGTTAAGCACATCCTCGGGTTAAGTTTAGCATGTGCTTGAAAATTTAATAAGGCGCAACTACAGCAACAGAAACAATAACACGAAGGGAGCGTGTCACTGTGTCATACAAGTTGGCCAAGTTGGCTGCCTCACTTTTATTCGTGTGGCAAACTGGATGTATACGCAATATGGGCTCTTAAAACGTAGTGAGAGCAAAAAATGGCAATGTACAGCATTCAAAATACATACTTCATACACAAGTAAACACACTCATATTCGGTACATGTCTTTTGAAATGTTTTGCATGTGATTTTGCCAACATTGCGTAAATTTTATATTTTCTTTTTAGTTTTTTCAGCCGTTGCACTTTGTAGTTTATTGTGCTGCTGTTAAGTGCCCCGACCTTGACTGTAAATGTTTTGTGTATATAGTATACAATGTGAAAGCACACAGACCAATTGCATACATATATGTGTGCGCATATAGCATATATATGCATAGTTTGTATTTATTTAAGTTGATTTTGGAAATCATCTCTTGTAACTGGAGGCTAAAATGACAGCTTGTGTTTATTTTAGGGACACAAAACTTGTAATTTGCATTGCTCCATGGAGGTATTTTCTAAATATTGCTTCATGACATACTATTAATGAGTAAGATGGGTTGGAACTTGAAAATTTTTTACCTATGCTGCTGTAACAATATAGGTTATCAGCCAATTATTAAGGTGCTCGAGTGTGAAATTTTTTATTGCATACTTAGCAGCGCTGAGGTCCGTACGGGTGCAGACACATATCGATGCTCGTTAGCTCACACACTCTCAAACACACATCGAGAAATGGCGCACACAAATAGATGATTTCCACGTATACACGCGAACTAAAGCTTACGCTCGCTTGCACATTCATCACACGGCTCAGCACGTAGCGCTGGGTTGGAAAACATTCACACATACCCATGCACACATGCAAACATGTACACACCCACAAACGAAAATACATACATAGGTATTCAGAAACATTGAAAAGCATGAACACACACATAAGGGACTTTCACCAATGCGCTTCGCTTCCCTTTTGCGAGTGAAATTTTCCAAGTTGATAATTTAATTTGCAATTTTTGTGCCCTCGTCTAATTTGAGAAGGTGAAAACCTTGGCAACTTTTCTATATGCAACCGCTTGCCTGCCCCTACGACACCATTTCTATGGCACACAAAACGCATTTTATCATCAAATTTAATTTTTATAACAGAAGCTCTTTTCATAGAATTTGGTTTTTATGTATGCCAGCATTTTGTGCCGTTTGTGTTATGATTTGCATTGTGGTTAAGCAAGGAAAGTCAAATTCGGCTTTAATGTGTATCTAAGCCATGCATTGCTCTTAAAATTATATAGTGTTTGTTAATTAATAAAATGTTGATGTTATTTTCATAAATCTTGTGGGGACGTCTGTATATAAAATTTCGAAAATTCGCTGATCGTGTTTCATTATTTGTGTTTAGCTTGTATTATAAAATGTGTGCCCTTTGATCTCAAAATTAAATTTAACTGTGAGTGTATTCATATAAAAAAACATTTTGTGTGGTTTAAATGTAGTTTCTGTGCGCTAGATCTACGTAAAAGCAATGCGAACGCCATTAGTTGCTATTTATTTATCATGCAGAGTGCTTTTGAGCTACAAAGCAACGATTTAAATAAAAATGTTAAGGAAAACGAACGAAAAACAGAACAAAACTAAAAAGCGAAACTTAAGAGGTCACTTGAAATATTTGAAGAAAGTGGCAAGAGCAAACGAGAAACGCAAAATAGTCAAGAAAAGTATGCCAATTGTATGTTATACAAGTATACAGTTTCAGTAGTAGTATGGTATGTAGATAGAGTGATTGAGTCTCAAGTTTCTTTTGGGTGGATTGTGATCAGATACAAAGATACGAAATTATTTGGGGTTAGAAATAATATAGTACATATAAATTGAATATGCAACCTTGTTGTTAGAACTGAATCTAGGGTATCTCTACTTCCGGATTCCGCTGGCATCGATTTGCTAAAAAAGAGCCTAGCAAGATTGTCTAACCTCGCGCTAACCAGTGGCGATTTCTCCGAGTGCTCGGACTGATCTGAGTTATCTTGCTCCGAACTGGCCGATCGGTTGCTGCAAATAGAAGGATACGCGAAAATAACGTTCGAGAAATTTTGGGGAAATAGAAGGCAAAAATTTGAAATATAAATAACGAAAATATACAATAATTGTGATTTTTGTATGTTTCATTTTTATGTTTTTTTTTTTTTTTTTTTTTTTCAAATTTTCTTTAATTTGTTTTAGTGTACATTATTTTTGTATAACTTGAATTTTGATTTGAATAAGCATCAATAGAATACACATAAACTAAAACTATAAACTAAAATAGATATTAACGCATATGAGATTCCTGTGCAGTTTCTGTGTGGTGTACATTGATTGACATTACGAGTAAGTAGCTCATTGGCGGTCAGCTGTGCACACGTCCCATCTCAAGTATTTGTATGGAATCTGCTCTATTTGCATTTTGTTCTGTGTATGTGTGTGTGTGTGTGTGTGTGTAAGTGAGTGTATGTATGTGTTTGCCTGCAGTCTGCGTTGTCAGTTAATGTACTCACCTACTGTAGATTTGGCGTCGATTGGCGGCTGTCAGCGCTGAGACATCAAATTCAATGGCCGAGTTGGAGCGCTTCAATCCGTTCGCCTTGTGCAGCTTCTTCATAATGTGTTTCACTTTCCTAAAGCGGTTCGGTTCGATTGATTTGGATTGTATTGATTGGGGATAAATTTGATGTGTGAAATGTGTGATTTGATATTGAGAATCAAAACAAAACACTTCTTATATGTATATTCAGCAAAAGTGTCCAAAAAGCAAAACAGAGCGCGAGTTCTATGGATATTAATTATACCTTTAAAGTAGTTGGAACTACTGCTATGATAAACATTTTTAAAATCAATGTCAATATTCAAATAAAAGATACTTAAAAACAATTGATCGTTATTGCTTTTGCGACACTTGCACTTGCACCAGTTTTTGGAGCAATACAATAAATTTAAATTGAGCTTTGCTTTGGTCCAATATCGTTGCATCAACTCACTTTTCCGGCACAGGCGGCTTGACAAAACAATCATGTCCAGTAACGGCGCTGGCACGATTATCGAGTCGCTGCTGTTGGGCAGCTTTGTTGAACTTGAACATGGTGAAGGATTTTTTGGCGCTGGCTACTTCACAGACACGCACGATGATCTTGCGGCTGCTTTTGAATACTGTATTCAGAGTCTTGTAGACGAGTATGGATACAGACTTGGAGGCGTGCGGGTGGTTGTGGTGATGGTGTGGATGCGAGTGAAGGTGCGGCTCGCCGGTTGGCTGCAATTGGGGCAGTGGATTGGGCAGGGACTGCTGCTGTTTCAATTTATGCACTGCAGCATGCGTCGCCGACGACGTCGATGATTGTGATCGGGTGAAGACTTTCTGTTCTGCGGAATGAAGTGACTCCGGCTGCTGCTTTGGTGGCTGCTGCTGCTGTTGGCGACGGTGGCAGCTGATGATAAGCTCCTGCTCCTGGCTATGGAGCGCTGGCGCGGTGACTTCGCTGCAAGTGTCCTATTGTTGACAAGGATGCGGAAATCGTTGTCGATTTGAAGGGTGTGTGATTGAAGTTTTTGTTAATTGTTTGTTTTGGTTTTGTAGTTGTTGTTGATGTTGATATTCATGTTGTTGGTAGTTTGGAACAAAAGTTGAGTTTCGAAAAGAAATGGAAAGAAATATGCAATAATAGTTTAATAAAACTTGTTGTCCATCGCACTCAGGGCGAACAGTTGGAAAAACACAGCAACAAAAGGGAATTACAACAATAGAACTGAGTAAAGCGAATCGTGAAAGTAAGAAAATCAAATATAGTTTCTGCATGTTGCATTTGCATTCGAGGTGTCTCCATCGTTTTGTGAGTTGCTGACGTCACAATTTGCACAGTTCAATTGCATAGCAATCGATAAGGTGTATCTGTGTACGTGTGTACGTGTGTGTGAAATGATTGCTGTAAACGAAAGATTTGCTTGCGTTCAACTATGGGAATGACAATCACAAAAGCATTTGC
Source organism: Scaptomyza reducta (assembly GCA_035044485.1). Lineage (NCBI taxonomy): Eukaryota > Metazoa > Arthropoda > Insecta > Diptera > Drosophilidae > Scaptomyza > Scaptomyza reducta. The sequence goes on from JAWNNV010000841.1 coordinate 25,921, forward strand.
CAAGGCTTCCATTTGTGCCTTGTGCATTGAAGCGATAAGACCAAAAACCATAAACCATAAACCATAAACCGAAAACTGCAATTTCGAAATTGAAAATTGAAAAACAAAGATTATGAATTCAAGTATTTGAAATTTTGTAAAGCCATAAAAATTAAAACATGCGAATTACATTTTTCATTCTTGAATTTTATTAACTAAACTAAGTTGCAGCCAATATGTGTTGTTGTTGCATATTTAAATGTTTGTATAAAAGCGTTTCAATTGCTAAAAATTGCGTTTCAACCAAAAGTTCTTTGAAAAGTGTTTGTGTAAAATACAGCCAATTTTGAAATGTGTTCAGAAAATAAAAGAAAATGTTTGCTCGGTTTTATGCTTTTTGTGATTTTGTTTTGTGATTAGCTCAATTTTTGCTGACTAATTTATTTATTTTCTTCATTGGCATTTGGCATGTTGGCTTTAAGCGAATTAGCGAATTTACCTACCGGTCGCTCAAGCAACAATGTTGGCAATAGTCCAATGCACGACACCTAAATCTGAAGTTCGATTGTAATGTTATATATTATTCGAATTCATTGTAAACAGTTCAGTAATTGAAAAATTTAAATTATTTATATTTATAGTTGTAGATTCACATCCAAATTCGATTGTTTTCAACTTTAGTATAGTAAGTAATATATAAGTTAAACAGCTTACAAACAAACAGCTTACACTTCAACCTTTGTTTGTCAACTTAATGCTTTTTATACCCTGAAACCATTGAAAATGGGTAAAAAGGGTATAATGGTTTTGTGCAAAAGTATGTAACAGGCAGAAGGAAGCATCTCCGACCCCATAAAGTATATATATTCTTTATCAGCATCAACAGCCGAGTCGATATAGCCATGTCCGTCTGTCCGTCTGTCCGTCCGTCCGTCCGTCTGTCCGTCCGTCCGTCTGTCCGTCCGTATGTATGAAAGCGTCGATCTCAGAGACTATAAGAGCTAGAGACTCCAGATTTGGTACATAACCTCGCTTAGTCCCCGCGCAGTACAAGTTTGTTTTAAATTTTCGATAACTCTTCCCGTTTCCGATATACACATGTTAGCGATAACAACAATTTGGAAACTTTGATGCAGTTTGAAACATTAGACTAAAAATTGACAATCTGTGAAAATGTTATTGAAATCGGTTGAGAAACACCGGAGATATGGAGTATTGAAGTTAAGAAAGTATATACTATACACGTATACATACACACACTCACACATACTTGCAAGCAGTGACTGTCCGCGCTAAGTAGTAGTAGTAGTAATAGTCTGGTCGGCATTTCTCGACTAGAGCCTTCTTACTTGTTAAATCTACTGCTATGACAACCTAGGCAAAGTGTACAGTTTAACTTAAATCGTTAGTAAAGAGTTCTGCAGCAACAACAATAATCGCATCAACTTAACTGAAATTAAATTTAATAGACCGTTAAATAAAATATTGAACCCGTTTGCCAAATTATGTGTGTGTATGTATATGTGCTGTGACATTGAGAACTATATGCCATATATAGATATGTGTGTATGCCTGTCGTTCCCTGCTCCCCTCAGCATGACCCCGAAACATATGCCTTGCACGTGTCTGCGCACAGAGGCTTCTTTGCCATTTGTCCAATTGTCTGATTCTAATTTTACATTTAATTTTTTTCTTGCGTTGTTTTGTTGTTGTCTGTTCATTTAATCGTATTTGATTTTTGTGCAAAAACAAAACGTTGAGACTTCCAAACACCCCCACCTATACTCCTACCCATACAATTTATCTAATCGGGCGTGCGAAATGCTCGACATTCGGAATACCTTTACTACTGCCTTTTAGCGTTTGTTTTTGAGGCTTATTGATTTTCTTTGGTGCCGTCTTCTTGCCTTGCTGTCTTGTCTTTACTTGCCGTGTATTTTTGCATTGACTTGCGCTCCTATTTGCGCCAGGTGTGTGCTTCGTGAGGCGTCGTTGGCCTTCCGTTTGGCATGGTTTTGGTGTCAAGTCGAAAGAGACGACCAGCAGGCAAATTTTGAAATCAAATATCTATTTTTCCAGTGCGTCCCCCTGTCTTTTCCCTCTGTATAGCCTCATATATAAATCGTTTAGTTGAAGCAAGTCAAAAGCTGTGCAGCTATATATGAGTTTATACCCATTGCGTTATTGCATTATCCTGTCACTTTGTTGTACTAGTGGCAAATTAACTTGTCAATGTTCTGTGGCATGATATGACACTGGGAAAACGCGATTTGCGGGGGCAAGAGATTGTGAATTAACGAGCGCTTCATTTTCCATAATGTGAAGCGTTCTCCAAACTGCCGTTAGATACATATATAGTTCAGCTCGAAAGGGAAACTACATATTAAAACGACTCACCGACTAATGGGCTTTGTTAAACCCATTTAATTTCAAAGAGCTTTAGAGAATTAGAAAATGGTCAATCTTAGCTAAATGTCATTCTATAAATATAACATAGTTAAGTTACTTGATAAAGACCCTTTGAAGGTTTTTTGTTTATTTAATGACAAATATTTATTGATGATATATCGTTTAAGTAAGTCCTCCACTGAGTATTCTGTATATTAAGTTTCTAAGACCTTTCATTTTAATATAGTTCATATAAAAACTTGTTCATAGCGAGCCACTTGGTTTATTATTACTGAGTCACTAACCAAAGTTAAAATATTTTATAAAATACAATGGTGTTATGTTAGTTGTGTTTAAGCAGTAGCAAGAAGGAAAGGTCTACCATACTTATTTGGCACTCCCCGGGATTAGCACAGAACGCAATTTACAATTTACAATTTAGAAAAACAACACTTCACACTTGAGAACATGCACCTGCGCGCTTTTTATTTATCCGGACTTATTTCATCAACATTATCAACATCAGCAGCATGGTGAGGGATCGCATCGTTATCCCTGCTTATGAAAATTACGCGAGAATCGATATAAATAATTAACTAGTTCTTGTGTTTGGGTGTGTTCACTCAACGGATTATAACTTGGAAAAGAACTTTTGCGTAGTGTCACCTAGTTGTAAAAAATTGTAACTTTGTCGCTCTATGAACACGCACGTAAATTGCTGTTGGAGCTAAATAAACGCGGCCACGCCGTTCGTCGGGTCGTCTGTTAATGAAGGTAAATTTCGAACATCGTTTCGGTTAAAGCGAAAAAGTATGAAATTTTCTTTTATTCCAGTCCGACGCCATGTCCAATGAATGCGCCCCGTCTATATGTCTAGCTGGGTGACTAGCTTTGTGTATATATATATGTGTGTGTGTGTGTGTGTGTGTGTTGTGGGTGGTTTCAACAATGGGTTTGCGTGCCTCATATCAGCCAGCTTTCGGTACACACCCCACCCACTCTTTGCTTTCATTGTTTGTGTTGGCTTGGCTGTCGGCCTGTCGGCCCCTTCTAACTGGATTATAAAAATTGATTTTTAATTTTTATGACAATTTCCAACTGACTCATGTTGCTTTTGTCGTTATTGCCACTGCCATAGTTCCAATCCATTTTTTATTTGTTCGTCTTCGATTGACCCACGCCCACCCGCCCCTCTTCAAAAGCTTGAACTTGGCATGTCAGCTTGTTTGGCATGACAGTGGGTTAATATTGTATAGCTTAGTCGCGTTATTTTAAAGGCATGGCAAATCAGTTTTAATTATCGACGTAATACTGAACAATTTGAATTTGATTTCTTTCACAATGTAAATGAAAGATTTAAATTAAAATACTTATAACAACCGCGCCCTATCAAGTTAATTTCACCACTGTGCTAATGCTTGTCACAAAATTAGTGGGTGGCAATGGTCCTCTTCGTGACACATTAATCATGACCCGCTCAACGACTGTTTACTTTTAGTTGACCCTCGCCTTTTACCACAACGCCCTCTTGAAACGCCGCCCCGCATTGCCCACATATGTATGCTCAGGCGTTTACATTTTGGACATCGCAGGACATTCGTTTGTATGCAAATATTTCTGTTTGTTTGCTTGTTTACTGTTTGCTGTTTCCTTCTGTGTGTGCTCCATATGGAAATTGGAAATGTTTTTGTATGTACACATGTACGTATACGTAATACATATGTATGGGTCTGTTATGTATACGCTGCTTCTGTCGGCATTTAACTTCGCGTGAAAGACACTCACAACGAAATAATACGCAGCCGATGGGAATCAAAAATACACATTCACACATAAACACACACCAACACGCAACACAGTAAGGCATGCCAGTTGTCCTTTTATGCGTTTGTCCTTTAATAAATTGATGTATGTGTATGTGTGTCGAATAGAGTAGTGTAGGGACGAACTGGCGCCAACCATCGTAATAGGCCCCTCGGCGGTGCTCTTAGTGGGCACCACACCCTTCCCCACTGGATGGTTTGAATGTCAACTGCGTCATTCTTGCTTGGCTAGTAGTTGTGTTGTGTGTGTGTTTTTTTTACCCTGTACCCACTTCCAGTGACCTTGTATCATTAACTTAATTGTTCGCCGCCAGTCCAATTGCTGACTTAAATTATTCAGTTGGCTTTCTGTTAACTGTTCCGATTGCCAGCCTTTGTCTTTTCTAATATCGCCCAGTCCGAGCTCGACGCAATCTGTATCTTGCCAGAGTTTGAATACACAAACCAAACCGAACCAAACCGACTCGCCCCCCTTTGGACTCAGACTCAGCACGTGGTGTGCATTGTCATTTTCGTTGTCATAGTCACACGTCTCTTTGGACACCCGCCTGCACGTTGTGTGCCCGTTTCACTTGGGGCTTTGACAGTCACGTGCTGCATGGCTTAGTGTGATGACAATATAACCATATCTCAAAACTAACCACCGTTTAACAATTTGAAGCTTCTAAAAATTCGCGCGATTCGGCGACATGAAAGACGTGTCTTGCTCTTATTTGACAATTTTGAACAAGTTTGTCTCAGTTGTCAAAATTTTACAAATTTATTGTAAGTGGTAACTGATATTCAGAAAATGCATTGTCAAGACTCAACAAAGTTTACATACCTGCATCTTCGTATCCAGTATGAGATGACAACGATTCCACCCAATATTATACCTCCTAATGCACACCAAAAAAAGGTCTGAAATTAAATTATATCATGATAAGTACAACTTTGAATATAAGTAGGTGTAATGCTACATAACAAAAGACATATATATTTTCTTTTTATTTAAAGGACATACATTTTCTTTAAGTTTTTTTTTGCTTCTATTTACAATGGCATATTGAAATTGCATGTGTCTAGACCTTTGTTTGAATCCGCATGATTGATTATTTTTGTGACGTATATGCAAATATAAGTATCATCGACTCGTTTGACAGCTTTATGGCAAAGTTATGTGGTTCATTAGGTTTTGCAAATAATGAAAGACCTTTTCCTTTTGGTGCCAAGTTTATAAAAAGTCATGCCAAAAAGTATTTAATCATTTCGCAGAAGATACATAATGGTATCTGCTGTTTTGGTGCAATCAGGCAGGTCACATCAGGGTAAGAGCACGGTCACATTGTCTATAGAAGTCAGGCATCATCTGCCGATTCAAAGGCCAGGCCCGATGATTTATTAAATAAAGTTTGCAAGTCAGACATAACATACCGAATTAAACATGCCAACCAATTTATATAGTCAATCAAAAACAAATAGACAAAAAAAAAACTCCAGCAAGTAGAGCAGTTAATTAAAAGCTTTGGCCCATTATGATTTTCAAGAGTGGCAATTATAATTCTGTCTGATGGGTTGGAAAATTTACTAAATGAAACTATCATAGTGGTCTGGCACATGGCTCGGCAATTTGCAATCTTTCAACAATTTCAACACAATGAAATTCTTCCATAGTCAGTTATTTTGCTAGGCGGCTTTTGTCTTCGCCATTTTAATGGTTTGAGTTCATCTGAAAATGGCAGGCTGCCAATCTGCTGGTAAGCGAGAACCAGAAACAATGTGGCGTCAGCCTTTTATGAACTTTGGCAGCGAATTGGTACGTGGTTTTACCATCCTCAAGTATTTAAGGCGCCATAATTGCGGGGAAGTTTGTCTGGAAGTTGACTTATGATAACTTTCCGATTTGAAGTCATAAATATTTAAATCAAAAAACAAAAAAAAACAAAACTTTCAAAGAAAAAAGAAGTTCAAGGCAATATGCATATCATATATTACTTACAATCCAGTAGTGCGATTCAGTATGTTTGCTTGGATTCAGTTGCATCGCACGTTCCTTTCATTTATAAACGTCACAGTGGGTCGGCTGAAATTGAAATGAAAATTTATTAAATTTTTTTTTGTTAGTTCGACATTAGTATTTAATATTTAATACGTTTCAAACTTTCCTCAAAGGTGAATGTAACCATTCAATATGTCAAATGCCTACCGCAATATCCGGGACATTGATTTGTTTTACCAACTATAATTTCTAGAATGTTATCAATGCGCCAATATCATCGCTCCCGTTGCTTAAGTGAGCCGACAGATTAGCTTTTCTCATTGAGTTTCAAGAGCCCTTAATTTTGAGGCGAGCTGGACGACGAGACTGACGTCCAGCTGAGCGCCCTGCCGAGAGCACACTGAAAATTCGGTGGGAGGTTGGTTGTCTGGATGGAAGTTGTCGTGAGCGGGATTGCATTTGATTTATGAGAACTGGCTCAATGAAGTGCCTGCTACATTCCCGTGCCTAGGAAATTATCATGACATAACTGTGCAAATCTGACAGAGTGAAAGTGGAATGGGATAAGCGAGCTGCAGGAAAGTGTAAAATTTTGAATTTTACTGAAATGCTTTGCTTGCTTTTTCGCATTTGAACAACGTCGGTGCCAGATGAGCAAATGGCAAGCTGTTGATCTACTCTCGGCGATGCCAGTCATGTTTTTTCAGTGCGTATCTTTTTGCGTTGCTCGGCACGCGCCCTAACTTTGAAATTCATATATTGGGCACGTTGTTGCCTGCCACTGGGACATGGCAGCTATTTAACTTGTCTGCGAATCCCTTACTCTTACCCAGACATGCCAAGCAAGTAGCTTAACTTATTTTGATTAATTTCACGGCAGCTTACGGACAATTTAAGACCAGGGTAAACAGTTAATCGGAAATGTCACATGCAATAAACTTTGCCATTAGACATTGCTTGTATATAAATGAAATGTGAAAATCGTTTTACACATTTTTTGACATTTTTCCATACATTCATCCTACACAGTAATTGACATCACATAAAAATTACAATTGCCAAATTGTAGTCATGTTCGACTCAATAATAAAAACCAGAATAATAACAGCGATACAAACAAAAGAACAAGTCCCGAAAGCATTCCCCAGGTGGCCATTAGCATCAAGTTATGCGTCATTATTTACTTCAATTCCTCCATTTTGAAAGCAGCGTGGCTTCTAAAAGTGTGGAGCTTTTAAGGGTGTGAGAAAGTGTTGAGCATATGGCGCGAATTAACAAGTTTGTTTTACGAGCCAAAAGTGGCCTAATAAAAATGTCAATAATTTGACGTCACAAACACTGCTACACACACTTAAATGTACTAAACTGCTTGCTTAGCAAGTAAATTACTGATACGCATCGTGCGCCACACGTCTGCTGGAAAATCAAGTGTGTGGTAAGTGCAGCTGACCGACCAAAACTGTGCCCCATTCAGTGTGTGCTCACTCACCATCACTTGGCTGTCATGTTGAGCCAATCAGCGTGATATTTCCCGGCGCCAGCCAAATCAACTTTCTTTAAGACCATATTTGATGGCTTTACTTGTTGTGCGGCAAGCTTTTGGCGTTCTCAACGTTCTTGCTCAGCTCGTTGCGTGTGAATCCATAATTTCGTTGCTAAAAGTTTTGCCCTAACAAAGCACTCAATTCCGTGCTCTGTTAGAAGGACATAACGCTTAAGCGACTAATTAATTACATTAATTAACGCTATTTGCTCGCTGGGCGCACTGAGCGCACAATTTGACATCAACTCTAATGAAAGCCACGACATTTACCAGACCTTGACTTGAGTTTGGATTAGTTAATACATTTTCGAAAGCAGTCAAAATTAATTTGAACTTTATTAATTGACAAAATGTTTAGAAAACAATAAAATATGGTTCAATTGACGTTGTAGAATGTTTATTAAGAGTCGTCAGCGTATCTTTAAATACCAAATTTGAGTTTTGTATTCGAATAGGCCAACAAAAACGATATTGTGGTAATTTCCGCCTGCCGCGTGCTGGAAACAAAAACAAACGGCAATGGTAATGGCCATGGCAAAGAGAAATGGCTAAAAGCGTTGGGCATTAAATAATGTGATATGTAAATGAAACAAATAAACCTCAACGCTGGTCAGTTTCGCACAAGTCTGCGCTGAAAATGGTTGCGGGCAACTACCAGAAAAAAGTATGTGAAATTTTTTTAATTTACCTAAAGAATAATTGAAAGTAGTTGGAAAATATAAATTCGCTGTGTAAATAATACCAGAATGGCGATCAATAAAATTGATTGCTCGTAAAGTATTAAGTAAAAAAAAAAAATAGCATCGAACAGAAACTCGCAGGTAAATTAGTGTTTCAAACAACAAAATCAAATTCAAATGCTTTCCATACTGAGTTCCTTAAGATCCGGTCGAAAACAGCTATAGTGTAAGGGGCAGGTCAAGTCCGTTGTTATGAAAGCCAAGTGCTCGAATACGTGCAGATAAAAAGACCAGATGGACCCAATACTTGACATAGCTATTACGAAACGTGCTGAAAACATATCGTAAGAGCGATCATCAAATGCGATTTGATTGTTAGAACGCGCGTTTGCGCCGGTAATGGACATCTGCAAATCACAGAGCCCTGGCACGGATGTGAACTCGCAATTCGTCGCAATGACGTGGCCGGCTCTGTTCTGTACACGACTCTGTTCGACCGTGTTCGCAACCTCAACAGCTGCCGGATGTAATCAAAGCAAATGTTGCTGGAGTAGCAGGAGCATTTACTGGAGGGAAAGCATGCACCGGAAGTGCAAGCGGTAACCCCTGGACCCCTGGCTTCACAGCCAACTAACCATTGGCCATCGTCCGGTAAATAGAGCACTACCTGTACGCCGGGCCTGGTAACGTTGAGCATTGTTTGTTCTGTCGATGTGTGTACTCGTAAATTTCGGGGTCCTGTTTGCCACACAACAGGATGTCGTCGTGACAGGCCGTGTCTGCGAGCTTTCTGGGCATTTTTTGATTATTTACGGTCGGTTTGATTGCACAACTATGTGTTTATATTATGTATGTTTGTTGATGGTGACATTTTCAAATGGGAGTGAGATGCGGAAGTGTGCGACATATAAATTGTCGTCTCTTAAGTTATTGCACAATGGAAATAGAAATACCAAGGCCACACAATGGTAAAACCTTTCAGCCCTAACCGCAGTTTTTTCTAGGTCTTTACATAAAATTCAGTACTAGAAGCAGTTTTGAGTACAATATATATATTTAAATATTTATTATTTCTGAAAGTTTCTTATACGCATGACATATATTGATCGAGAGACAAAGACAAAAAACCAAATAACACGAACGTCGATCAGAAAAAATTAAAGTAAAATGCGAATTTTAATTAAAGAATCCAATTAAATTGTCTACTAGTGACGCATATGAATAAACCATATGTATATTCGATTTTATTCACTTTTTCACAAATGGGAAAATACGTGAGAAAGAAAAGCACATGGATATCGATATTGGGTAGTACGCGGATTCTGCGAAAACAAAGTGTTGATTAAATTTATTTTCATTTAAATGTCAGCTTTTGCTGTCAGCATTTTGATGTCCTTTGCCTCTTTTTCTACATTTGGTGTTATTTGCCTTAGCTTCAGGCATGTTGCTGGCGCCTCATGTCCTTGTTGACGATTTTCACATTGAGTTTGTTTTTTTTTTTACTGACACACCAAATTGCATTCAGCAGAAATCGCTTTGAGTTCTCAATGTGTGCGCCTCACACATTTTATTATTTTTGACACGGCAAAAACTGAATTTCTCATCGCAGACGGTTTTTCAAGTCTGGCCTTTTGCGTCCTCTCGATGCCAATGGCGAACTTTTGGTGATTTTGCTTTCTGTTTTTGTCAGAATTGAAAACTTGCTTCTGTGTCATGTCAGACCGCACCAGTAACAGATATGCAACAATAAATTCTGTAAATTTGTTCACATCAGAAATGAAAAAAAAATAAGAACAATTTCTATTTGTTTTTCAATATATATTATTGACTACTACTGGTATAAGACATTAGATAATTCGTGAATTTATACAAGTCTCTGTTTACTCTTCTCCTGTGTACTGTTTGTTATTCTCTTGTTTGTCATTTGGAACGGTGGCCCACTTTTTTATATTATGTACCGTCCGACGGCTTCTGATTTGAGCTGACACATTGCATATATTTGTAATTAGTTGGTGAGTGTTTCATTCCAAGGATATGATGCCATTAACCGTCCCTGACCCACATTCGACAAGCTCCCAAGAAAACCGGTGCAATTCGCATTAAAATGCGCGCTCAGTTCCTTTATTAGACCGGTAAAGAAATTAATTACCCAAATCCGGCTCACAGTAAGCACATTTCCTGTCAAGACCGCGCATAGTTAATTAGGGAAGCTGTAGGCCCTCACATACACGGAGTTGAAAGAAATTGAAGCGGAGAGTATGCGGGGAAAGTTATAGAGAGTGATAACGTCTGTCATCACAGTGCAAGGCATAATCAAAACGGCATGGAGCCTATGGCCAGCACTTGGCAAACACAATGGCCAATTACGAGCGCCATATGCGACCATTGCTCAGTGCATTGGTCACATGTCAGTGGAAGGGGCTTTGAATGTTCATGTACAAGTGCCAAAAAGGATGCTGATAGCTGTCCTCGTTTTTGCCTTACATGTCAACTAGTCAGCTCTCAGATAAAAGACATCAGTCATCATACAGTGGTTTTCCCAAGGGCCAATTAAATGTATCTATATATCCAGACAACATACAAAACACCAAATATTTCGATTAATAGCTCCTCATTATGGTGTACCAAATATAACAGTAAGCCAAAACCAAGAACTGTTTGCAGGACTGCTTATGTAGGCGAGTGCTCTAGTTTCTACTATATTGCGGATGTTAGGCTTAGAGTAATCTAATGATTTGCTTATGTGTTTTGTTTATTATTATTATTATTTATTATTTGAGAAAAAGTATGATTTTAGATTATGAACTTTAACTTATTTCATACTAATAATAAACTAAACCAATTCTTAGCCAACATTTTGAACTTTAGCTTTACAACGCATTTTTAATTGACCCCTTGAAAGTTGCAAAGTCAATGACCATATTCAAAATGTTCTTTGGGTCAACAATGTTACATGTATATTAATTGTCGGCCCATTGCTTTAGCCTCGCTGTCCAACGAACACATTATAGCATAAAAAGCGAAACATTTGCGACAATTTTTCTGTGTGTGTGTTTCCATTTTTCAATGTATAAATGGGTTTGGCCAACTTATAAATAGACCAAATGCGCTTTTCATGCTTCCGGATGCCTTTGCAATGGTTAACGAGCATACGAGCTTAGATAATGGTTTGTCAGGTGGAATGAGCTCTGCATTTGCGCTTTGTAATGCATAATTGTCAGAGTTTTGATACTAAGGGGCTAGTAGCAAAATTTCTAAGTAAGGTCAGCAATTTGTTTGCTTTCGAGAAGATTTAAAATGTCAATAAATTCACTTTTAAATGATTGATATAATTTAGTTTTAAACTTGAGCCAATTGTCAATTCAATAGTGACCAGAAAAGCGGCGAGTACTTTATTTAAAATATTAAAAAAAATATTTAGAGAATGCCAAACAAAACCCACTCATTTTCTAATCCTGCGATGAACGTTGCTTGACACAACAGAAGGCTTAAAGACAGTAGAGAAAACATAACGGAAAAGCATGCAATGAAGGTCCAAAAAAAAAACCCAAAACAAAAAAACACACACACAAACGAGGTAAATATGCAAAGCGAAAATCGCATGGAGAATTTGAGTACATTAGGTACTAAGCTAAACGACAGGCCCAAGAGCAACGACCAAGTAATAATGTCGTCCCATCATCGTGCACCTGGAAAAAAGCCATTGAACGAACAATAGATAATGTCTACTTTGTTTTTACCTTGCACACGCTGCTGTCACCTCTTTGTTGGCACAAACTGTGAGTTGGCAACTGTTGATAGTCGCCGTGTAAATGCGCAAACAGTTCCTGTGGCGCCAGCTGGTTTGAAAATTTTAAACCCTTTGGTCAATTTGATTGCCTACCAATATATAAGTTAAGCTTTCCTCTCGTTGTCGATGCACTTGTGTCCGACAAATCGGAAGTGTTTATAAAGCATGTGCTTGCCACATTTCATTTTTTAATTACATACACATGTGAGTGTGTGCGCTTTATCTTCACGAGTAATTGCTATAAATTGTAAATCCTTGCGAGCTTTTTGGGTTCTGTCAATATGATGCGGAAACGGATGTTGTTCTTGTCATGTTGTACTTGTCGAAAGACTTAAGCCACCAATACTCCTCATTGAAGCATCATACGCTTTCACATAAATATTTTGCTTAAAGATTTGATATGAAGAGCAAAGCACTTAAAACACACAGATTGAATATTGATTTAAATCAATTGTGTGGACTTTTTTTTATTATTTTCTATTAATGTATATAGATATGTATGCTTTGTAGTGTTTATATATATTTCAATTATATTCTATAACTGTCTCCAATCGATGGTGAACAGAACAGCAAAGTATTAGTAAGTTTAAATGGGGAAAAGGATAGAAAGTGTGTATTGAGCAAACGACATCCTTTGACCTTTAAACGGCAGTATTTAAAGGCCGTCAAAGCTCTGGAAATAAATATTACCTTACAGAATTTAAAAAAAAAAAAAATATAAAAAAATATCAAACTGTTAAATACTGTGCCTATTTTAATTTTAATTTTCAAAGTACAATAAATTAGTTTGGTCTTGTTTTTCCTAAAGAAACAAACTTCCTTCTAGTAATCCATTTTAAGCATTGGCTACAGTTCCGGTCCTGCCCAAATGTCTATTTAAAGAGTAGCCTAAGCCATGCACAACCACAACACACACACCCACGCCGACACACAGACACAGGTTACTGGCGTATGACCAGCCCAAAGGCCTTAAGTGAATAGCAAAGCAAAAATGTGTCCAACCTTTGACCTTTGTGACTATGCAAAAATGTGAAATAAACAAATAAATTAAAGCACACAAAATAAAGCCCCCTGTAAAGCAAAACAAAATGCCACAACAAAATAGGTTTGAGGAAAATGTGGATTTGATTGTATGTGTTTGTGAGTGCGTTATAGACTCGTCTGTTTATGTAAGGCGTGGCCAATAGCGTGGGCGGAGTCTGCAACATGAACTAATTTCGCCTTTGAGTGAAAGCCAAAATAACCATTTTTGTGACACCATACAATGCAAACTTAGGCCAGAGAGTGGCGCACATAAATCACATAACAAGTATCCTGTCAAATAATTTGTTAAACCTGAGATAGGTACTGGATAAGCGCAAAGATTGTAGCTGGGATAACTGATTGAATATTAAGCAGGACTCTTAAATTTAAATTTAAATTAGATATTAGCAATTATTCAAATTTATTTTGCCGTCAAATAATTTTTCCCTCTTTATATGTTAGTGGAACCAAGATATTTTTCATATGTATATCTTAAGCCGAGTTTAGGTCGAAAGCTCATTCAAACCCTATGTGTTATAACAAGAAAGGAATTTTTTCTCTCATGTGTAAAAATAATTTGCTATGCTGGTTGTTTGGCTGTTTCGTCAGGCATTCGCATTAATTAGCATAAACGTCATAAATTCTTTTATTAGATGCTACCACAGTTGGGCGCGTGTAAGTGCTCTGTTGTAAGTGGGTCTCGGATTCGGCATCTGTCTTCGTGACCCCACACACAAAATAAAATATCGATCCAACTTCGCCATCAAAATTAACATGGAAGTCAAATCAACGAATAAAACAAAAAGCAAAAAAACACAAATAGAAATGCCTGAAATCCACTAAAATTGTTTGCGCACACGGTGAGCGATAAACGAAAGCAAAACGTGCGTTTCCTCTGTATATCTGCGTTAGCAAATAGCCCAATAGCTCAAAAGTGTCTATTTCATCATTCGCAGTTTTCATTGTTTGTGAACCCAATGGCAAGTGCGTGTAACTATACTACAAAATAAAAAGTTATCACCCCGACCCGACTCGCAGCCCGCTTTAGCCAGTGGCTACATGTGTGTCGTTCTAAAATACTGCTTGTGTCCTTGAGCTTACTGCGTTCTATTGAAGGGTGCTTACAGTTCGGAGCAGAAAGGCGCTTCATCGCCACCTGCAACGATTGCGATTTAATTGTATCATTAGAAATTTCTTTAAGCAGCTTTAGCAAGTAGTTTGACCTCCTGTACAAATGTGATTTTTTCGTTTCCTGCTAATGCGTTCGAGTTCCTGCAAATGGGCGTATACGTCATGTGCAGTAATAATAACTTATACTTAGTTGAGTTGCAACGAAATACCGAATATTTGTTATTGAGTTTAGCGGCTCAAGGAATTCTGTTATTCCAGAACGTTGTTTTGCAATGCAATGTCTTTTACATAACGAAGATACGATTGTAATTTATATTGTTGATATATCAGTAATTTTGATAACACTAAATCAAACATATCAAGGATCAGTTTTATTCAATTTCATGGTTTCTCATTTTTACCCAGTCAACTGCATATAACTCTAAATTTATAACTTCAACAACAAATATATGTATATGTACTAAAATTAGGTCAGTTAGCCTAGTCGACTATATATTCAGAATATCGCAAACTCACCTGTAACGAGGCAGGAAAAAATGTTACGGCAAATGTTAGCAGCGAGCGGCTGACGGCAAACGGCAAACGGCGTGCGGCGTTTAACTTAAATACTCTTTTTATTTCGCTGACTGATTTCTCTCACTTGTTTAATTGAATTGGTTCGAGGTTGAAGCTTTGTTGCAGTTGCAGTTCAAAACTCGCGCATATTTTAACTTTTCACTGAAGGCAAATACTCAAACCTGCTTTGGAAGTTGTACAACAGATGCGGTCAGTTGCTCTCGCGCGACTGATGAGTGACGCTTCGTTATAGGGTCCATTCGCATACTCGGTGCACGGTGTTCAGTGTTCGGTGTTTCGTGTTTCATATTCGTGTATTCCTGTTGTTGTAGGTGGGGTAATATTTGTTGTTATTTTGCTTTGCTGGAGGCAACTGGCCAACAATTCTCAATTCGGCTCTGGGACTGGGCCAATGGGCCAAGTGCGAACGAAGCTTAAGCAGCAACAACAATAACCACAAACAGCAATAACGAAAGCGAAACGAAATAAATGCCTTAAATAATTTATTGCATTTTCAAAATGTATTTTCAGAAAGAGAATAATTGTGAATGGATAGAGAGAGAGAGAGAGAGAGAGTGAGTGAGTCGCGCACATAAATGAAAAACACACACACGATACACAGACTATGAGTGAAAAAAAAGATATCTAATTTATAGAATTCAAATATTTCTTAGTCTTCAATTAAAGTCAACCTATTTTGATTGCTCTGAGCTATCGTCACCGCCAGGGCGCGTTATGTTAAAAGCGCGCGGTCGCCAGGAACCAGAGAAAGATATATTAAAACGTCCACTCCGCTCCGTGACTCGAACTGAATTGAAAAGCTGGCAACCTCGAGTTGCGAACGTTCCTTTTTCTGGTGTTTTCTGTTTTCTCAAGTTCCGACATTTTATGTTCACTCCTCGTGCGTGTGTGTTTCGTATCTATATAGTTTGTATTTCCATTGACACCCTTTCCCCAAGTGCACATTGCTTCCCTGACGCGCTTTCTGTTCCAATTCCATTCAGTTTCGCTTAAGCTTGCGAAAGCTCTCATGATTGCTCCAGCTGTTTGATGATTTCCAGAGTGCGTTGTTATTAACAACATATTAACTAACCGTGTACCGCTTCGTACAAATATATCTCTCTACTTATGTATGTATGTATTCGCTGTGTTTGTGTCTTTCTTGTCCTTACAATCCCATTGTATATGTGGATACCCTCTGGTGCTTTTATATATTTATATCTTCGTTTTAAAAATAATGTTATTAGTCTGTTATCTTTTCTAAAACGTTACAATATATTTAGAGCATAGATGCATATTATTACACTAAAGCATATGCTTACACTCTTACGGTATTTAATCTTATTAAGAGAGCATCGACGCCAACGATTTACTGGCCGCTTCCAGTAGGAAAGCTTTTGGCTATCTGCTTGAGAGCGCGAACAGGTGCAGAGCTTTTGCTCCAATCGAGTAACAAATGTGCGACTACTTGCAGCTTTTACTCGTCAAGAGCAGCCTGTGGTGCACTGTTCGCGTTTCATTGATGCCTAAATATAGGTCAACAACGTGTTACGGTACAGTGCCAGAGAAACAGACAGAGGCAGAGGCGAGGGCCGAGAAAAAGACATCGTCGGTGTCTTTATCATTGCAATGGAAACAATTCCGCTGCCACTTTGTTCAAGTAAATACTATGTTTTTGTGTGTGCAAACATTGTAAGTTTTTCTTAGGCGTCGCGGGCTCAGCGGGCCGCCATTGTACAGCTCGAAAAGAATGTGCACTACATCATCGCGTATACGCCCCGTTATCATCAATAGCTCAATTTATGGCAGACCTTGCCAGCATACACAAATATTTGGTGCATTTGTCACGACATGTTTTGTAGTTGTGTTCACGCCGTAATTGAATTTCATGCAACGACAGCTGATAGCCGCCGCAGAAATTTGTTGTTGCTTTTAGCTTTGTATTTTCATCTTTTTATGTGCCTGAAATTAGGTCATAAGACGGGGAATGCTGTTTGAGGTGAAGGGACCTTAGGAATAATCCTAAATGCGCTTTTAGCAAATTTGCGCCAGTGGAAAGGAGTTCGTTGCATTACGCCAAGGACATGTTAAAGGAATAGAGCTAAAGCTTGTTCATGTTGGCGTGTTTATCGCCTCACTAAATGCGCACGACCAGTACGTAAAACCTCAAGGATATCTGAGCTCGATTCGCTCCCAACATCTAACGTGCATTCCAATGCCCCGCAGCTAAGCAAAAGCCATCTACATCCTATTCAATTGTACCCCAGACGCCCGTCGTCCGTAAATCCAGTTTCAGCGCAGGGGGCTGAAAAATTTATTTGAATCACTTGAAAATTCCGTTAAGCTTATCGCAAAACAATTTGTTTGGCCAATGGCAGCACGTTCAACCAAATTATATATGGCAAACAATGAATGAAATTTTTTTTGCTGCTTTAGTTGTTGTTCTTGTTGTTTTTCTTGTTGTTTTTCTTGTCTAATGGCACTTTACTCAAGCTCGTAGGCCATAAAAGCGGGCCAAGTAATGATTAGGCATTATAGTAGGCTTCCTTTTGGTAGCCAAACGGGTCAACGATGTTGCTTTGGTCGTTGGTCATGTGCCAGGAATAAGTTTAAATAAATCAATGCTTAAATATATAGCACATTATCATTGCAGATTAAAGAATCCGAATCCTGTGTTGGTGACTATTTAAATATATTTCGTACACATTTAAACAACCTACATTTTTAACATTTTAAATGTTGTTGAATTGGCGTGAAATTAATAAGGTAATAGTCGTATAAATAGCTCTGCCTCTAACATAAGTGTTTAAATATGACATCTAAAGATGACCAGCACATTATTGTCATGTTAGTTGTGATAGCGAAAAAAAAGTATGACAAATTCTGAATGACTCCGAAAGTGGTAAGTTGAACTTTGTAATCTTTATCAGAATTTAAATCGAATGAAATAAAAGAACGACTCACAAAATCTATCAATAATTGTATTTATTCCAATATCGTCGCACCTTAAATATATATATATTTTTTTTTCTTATGCGGAAAATTTTAATGATCCAAAGAAAGTGTTTCCAACAAAAAATGTGACATTTAACTGCGTAGTTAACAGTTTATTGATTAAGTCATGTCAATTTTGCTTTATTGATTAGACTTTTTGTCATTTCTTCAATAAATCATTGCCAATTCCTCAGTGGTGGTTATGACAAAATTTTGGTTGGCTATACTACTTTTAATTACTTTAAAATTCATATATATTGTGAGTTTGAAACAGATCAAGCTTTGAATTTATTAGTATTTCTTTGATACTTTCTTTTGTTATAGAAAAAACCCCTGCGGATGTTTAGTTCCTTAAGCTTATCGATAGACAGATTGTAGATTAAAGTGAAAACTGTTAGAGAGCATGACTCATAGACATGGTCAGTTATGTGAGTTGATAACCATTTACGTTTGGCTCAGCGTTGAGATAAGAGCTAAATAGGATCGATAAGTGTTTTTTGATACATATTTCACGTTAATTATGACGTATTGCCAACGGCTGTGCTCTTTGTTAATTCTTTGTCAGAGCTATCCGAGTTTACTTTCCCAATTTTGCACAACTGAGCGGTGCCGGCTATTTGGAAAGACAGCTAGCGGGGTGGCGATAAGGCCCGGGGCGGCTACCAAATACATTCAATATTCATTATCAATATCAACAGCGCCGCTGCTCTAGATAAGAAACTAAATGACAGCAAGGGCTCCATTCCAGAGTTTTGGTCACAAGTGAACAAGACTCCGTGCCGAACAGAACCCAAAAAGCTACAGGAGACAATACAAGAACCAAAAAAAAAAAAAAAAACGGCTGTGAAAATACAAACCTAACGTTGGGCAAATATTTGAAAGACAATTAATAAAAACACGGCGCGTGTGTCTCGGCAGTGCTCCAATTATCCAAAATTGTATTGAACATATCAAGTTTACCTAGAGCGAATCATGTCAGAATTTCTGCGGGAGCATGTAAGTTTTGCTAACGGATTTTGTTTATGATCTCTCTCAATGCTCGTATCAGACAATTTTCGTAATATTTTGAATAGTCGTCGACGATTCTTTGACGTTATTTGTGTACTGCCACGCGTTCCACTAAAAATATACAAAAAAAACGTGGTGTAATAGTGTCTCCCAAAAGGTCTTCTTGTTCAGTGTTCCCACGTTGTGATAAAGCCAAAGTGTTTCGTTATTAGAAGTGGCTAGAATGCAACCGAGAACTTAATTTGAAATTTCCTAATAGAGCACACCCGAAATTCACTAATGTGACATCACTGCTGTATTAATTTATAATGATGTGTTATATATTCTTATCAGATTTGGCAAGAAAAATTTGCGACCCACTTGTGTCAGGTGGAATTTTGATTACGAATTATTTTAATAATTGTTGCAAAGAAAGGCTGACATCAGCTTAGGATAATGCTTATAAATCACATTTCAAGACATCGAAATTTACGTACATTTTTGAAATTGCCATAAAATTAACCCATCACTGTGAGCTTAGAATTTATTATCTTTTTTTTATTCATAAGTCATTAGTCATAATCTTATCTATAAGTCTGTACAAAGGTGTCTTATATAAAAAAAAAATAGATAAACAAGGTCGCCACAGTAGTGCCAAAAAATAAAAAATAATAGTAAATTAAATACATATGTCTATTAAAAGAGTATACTGCGATCGCATACTTGCATATAAAGCTAGATTTTTGAACTTGTGTTTGGGTGGTCTACTTGAATTCTAGTTTTTATCATTTTTTCTTTCTTTTTTTTGGCAATTATTAACTGTTTGTTGCTGTCTTGTATTTTCCGTTTCGATTGTAAAATACCGATAAGAGCTTTCATATATCGGCATACCGACGATAAGATAAGCATTTTGAACATATGTGAGGTTTATTTGTTTGCATTTTGGCTACCGATGGTTTCTTTTTATTTAAATATGCTAAAGTCTTTAAGTTTCAAGTACGGTTTCCAGAATGCCAAGTTCGCACGAAATATTTTGTTTTGCAGTTAAGTCATAAACATATGACTTAAAACATGTTAAAGTATTATATCACCTTAACTTCAATTAGACATTTTAATAGATTTTTTATCACTATCTATGTTGAGTAAATAAATTGGGTAGCTTCAAAGTGCCAACAACATGAGTTGCTTTACATGACGACAATAATCAATTTCCAACCACTGAAGTACCTTGACATTGGGTAATATTTTTGACCGGCACTGTGAACTGCGTTGAGTTTTGCTCATCAATTGATAGTATTTTCACGGCCTCGAATTTTGATATCTAATCACATTTGATGTAATAAGGCGCGTGTACATCGTTATTATTATTATAATATTGATAAGCTTCCCTTTTTTTGACAATCGATCATTCATTATTACAGGGTGAATATGTATGGGTTAAGCCACAGAACACAAGCTGCGAGTTCGCGGTGCCCTTCGGAGCACGTATTGTGCGAACGGAGAAGACACAGACACTGGTCTGCGATGATGCCAAAAAGCAGTTTTGGGTGCCTGCCGGGGATGTGCTCAAGGCAATGCACCTGACCTCACACGAGGATGTGGAGGATATGATAACACTAGGCGATTTGCAGGAGTATACAATTCTGCGCAATTTGCACACACGTTATGCCAAGCAGCTAATTTACGTAAGTGAGCTCAATGATTCAGATCAAAAGCAAGACAATTCATTAAATTTTATATTCCTTGCAGACTTACACAGGGTCGATGCTAGTGGCTATTAATCCATATCAAATACTACCTATATACACTCATCGCGAGATACAATTGTATAGAAACAAGAAACTAAGCGAGCTGCCGCCACACATCTTTGCCATTAGCGACAATGCGTTCCAGCGTCTGCAGCGATACAAGGAAAACCAATGCGTCGTTATTAGCGGCGAGTCTGGAGCCGGCAAGACTGAAAGCACCAAGCTAATATTACAGTATCTGGCCGCGATAAGCGGAAAGCACTCCTGGATCGAGCAGCAAATAATTGAGGCAAATCCTATCATGGAGGCTTTTGGCAATGCGAAGACAGTGCGTAATGATAACTCCTCCCGGTTCGGCAAATACATTGACATACGCTTCACGCCAGAGGGCGCTATACAGGGTGCTCGTATACAGCAGTATTTGCTGGAAAAGTCACGCATCGTATTTCAAAGTCGTGAGGAGCGCAATTATCACATCTTTTACTGCATGCTGGCCGGCTTGAGTACCCCGGAGCGGGAACGCTTACAGCTGCTAGAGCAGTCGCCCAGCCAGTATCATTATCTGGCCCAGGGCGGTTGCTTTACGTTACCAGGCAAACAAGATGCCAAGGATTTTGCTGATATACGCGCCGCTATGAAAGTACTGTCGTTCAAGTCTGATGAAGTCTGGTGTATATTTAGCCTTCTGGCTGCCATACTGCATCTTGGCAACTTGCGTTTTAAGGCCACCGAAGTGGCCAACCTACAGGCAGCCGAGGTAGACGATTCTGCTAATCTGCAGCGTGTGGCTCAACTGTTGGGTCTGGAAGCTCAGCCATTGAATGCGGCACTAACACAACGTACCATTTTCGTGCATGGCGAACATGTGGTGACCAGCCTGTCCAAAGAGGCTGCCTTGGAAGGACGCGATGCATTTGTGAAGTCGCTTTACGATGGCATCTTTGTGCGCATCGTGCGACGAATTAATGATACCATCAACAAGCAGCCAACACAACCAGTAAACAGCATCGGAGTCTTAGATATCTTTGGATTTGAAAACTTTGACAACAATAGCTTCGAGCAGCTGTGCATCAACTATGCGAATGAGAATTTGCAACAGTTCTTTGTCGGCCACATTTTCAAGGTATTTATCATCGAGCCTGCTGCTTGTGCTCACATACAAATTTGTATACATCCTTTTATGTATATATAATGAATTTTGCCTCGCAGATGGAGCAAGAGGAGTACCAGCTGGAGCACATTAACTGGCAGCATATCGAGTTTCAGGATAACCAGGACATTCTCGATCTAATCGGCATGAAGCCGGTGAACATTATGTCGCTCATCGATGAAGAGTCAAAATTTCCGAAAGGCACAGATAACACGCTGCTAGAGAAACTCCACGTTCAACACGGTAATCGTTCTATCTACGTGAAAGGGAAAACCACGCAAACATCGCTTTTTGGAATACGTCACTATGCCGGCGTGGTCATGTACAATCCTTTGGGCTTTCTCGAGAAGAATCGCGACTCTTTTAGCGGCGACCTGCGCGCTCTCGTTCAACGTTCCAGCAACAAGTATCTGGTGGACATATGTCCTACCGAGCAGCCCATGGATACAGCTAAGAAGCAGCCTACTCTTTGCGTTAAATTCCGCAATTCATTGGATATGCTAATGCGAACGCTGTCGCAGGCACATCCATACTTTATACGCTGCATCAAGCCCAATGAGTACAAGGAATCAAATGTGAGTTTATCCATCCGAAAAAAATATTTGCAAATTTTGCCAATATCCGCATGTAAAAGAGACTTAATTTTTATTTTGGAATTTAGTTTAGTTTCATTACTGACCTTATTACCTCTTTTCATCAGAACTTTGACAAGGAGCAGTGCGTTCGTCAGTTGCGCTACTCGGGCATGATGGAAACGGCTCGGATTCGACGCGCTGGTTACCCCATACGTCACGCCTACCGCGCTTTCGTGGAGCGTTATCGACTGCTGGTGCCGCCTACCGGCCCATTGGATCAGTGCGACTGCCGTTTGCTATCGCGACAGATATGTGAGTCGGCTTTGCCGGGCGATTCGGATCGGCAGTTTGGACGAACAAAACTGTTCTTGCGCGACGCAGATGATGCGCTTCTAGAGGCGGAACGTTCCCGCCGGATGCTTAAGTGCATTGTGACTATACAGAGAGGAATTCGGAGGGTGCTCTTCCGTCGATACATGCAGAAATATCGTCAGGCCATTGTTACCGTGCAGCGGCAGTGGCGTGTACGTACCCAGCGGCGCAGATACCTCATCATGCGCATTGGCTTCCACCGACTGGGTGCCTGTATAGCGGCCCAGCAGTTGACCACGAAATTTACTATGGTGCGCACCCGCACGATTAAGCTGCAGGCTCTGTGCCGGGGCTACTTGTCCCGAAAACGCTTTGTTTTGGCACTTCAAGCCAAGCGTCAGCAGCAGAAGGAAGCGGTGCAGCAGCTTAAGATAATAAAGGAGCAAGAGCTTTTGCACATGAAGGACTTAGAGCAGCAGCGTCAAAAGCAGCAACAGGCAGAAAACCAACAGCGGCTTAGCCAACAGCTGGCAGATGAGCAGCGTCTCAAAGATGAAGTAGCGGCACGCAATGCTCTTGCCATGGCAGCTGTCCAGCAGCCGAAGCGCACGAAATCAATAAAACGATTAGAGCAGCCACAAGTGATAAAAGCTCAGGCGCCAGTTTTGCCAGCACCCACGCTGCAGGCACGTATGTCCCTGCCACCGCCTCCACTGATGTCCCCGATTGTGGTGGTGCCAATGGCCGGTGATCCCTTTAGCAGCAGTGTGGCTCAAATGAATGGCAATGGTACCATACAAAGCCCTGGTTATATGGACGTGGAGTCATCTAAGCAGATTGTGGATGACGTGTTTGGCTTTTTGAACGACGAGCCCGATGTGAGTGGTCCCTTAGGGCCAAATGTTAAAGAGAAGTCTTTGATGTTTGAGGAGCAGCTGCGCTCGCGCAAAAATGTGCCTACCAAGCTGCTGTCCAGACCCGTCAACTATTATGAGGCTGCGCCTCGCAAGATCGTTAATCAGACGCGTCTCTAACAGTTGCGTGTACTGGGGGCAGCCCTGAACAAATTAGACAGCCTATACGATAAGTAGCTAACAGCTGATATTAAATGTGCGTTTTGGAAATATAGCACTTCTTGTTCCACTGCGAGCATATCTTCCACTCGAGTCGCATGTGAGAGGGTGGGGCTTGTGCTTGGAACGCACCTGTACAAATGTTATATAAATGTCGGCTTGTGTGTATATACATACATACTACAATAATCGATGTGTTTTGTGATCATTTATTTATCTTAGCAATTTTGCATTAAATAAGTGTATATTCTGTGTACGTACATATTTATTATATTTTATGTAAATAAAATCCGTATCGGTGGTAATATCTAAGGAAGTCAAAAATCTGTGGAATGCATTTTGTCTTTTTTTCATTACACGTCCGCCGTCTTTACTCGTAGCTTTTGACAGTAGTTAGTTTTTTAGTGTAGCATACATGTTTTAGTGTAGCATACATATGTGTGTATTTAAGTTGTTGTTGTCTTTACCATAGTGGTTACATATTTTTCCTGGGCGTTCCAGCATCTTTAACCAATAAGTATTTATTTAAACTACAGATAGATGATACATTATGAAATTTATAAATGATTCTGTGTGTCGCGGTTGGTTAGTTCTTTATTTAATTTTTTAAATGAAAAACAAAAAAAAATTCCCTCATTTTTATTGACCAAAATAATAATTAAATAATAATTTTATTTGATTGCCGCGTTTCAGAGGCCAGTAACGTACACTGCCGTCTTTTGTCAGCAACTAACTTAATAATAACAAAAAACAAAGGCCACAAGCACATATCAAGCGTAGCTAGAGTTCGGTTATCGCTATCAGTAGGCGTTGAAGCTTAAAGTAAATACCCCGAATAATAAATAAAATAAAATGGGATCGTAAATAATTGACGGATTCTTATCGTTAGGCATTTCTTCGGGTGCAGTTTAAAAACAAGAGGGAAATAGCCATTACTTTGATAGCAGGCACATGGATTAAACCTGTCTGAATATTTAAGGCAGGTTAATTAATAACTGACTTAGTGTATGCGTATAAGAGAAGTGTACTGGATTTTAATTTCGATAATTATACACACGTAATATATGTATGTTTATATTCGGACTCATTTTTAGATATCATTGAAGAAAACGAACAGCATAAGCTCCAGTGGTACAATTCGTTTACCAAAGCCAGTACCAAAAAATGTGGACACCTCAGATTTCAGCTTTCAGAAATATGCTTCTACATATTTTCATAGCGGCATCACTTCTCAGCATGAAAGGAAGGCCTTGAAGGAGACCCTATTGAAACATGAACTTCCCATTGATAAGATGGCTTCCAAAGTAAATAACACTTTCAAGCAAACATAAGTTCAAATATTAGCTTTTATTTTCTCTTACATTTTAGGCAATTTGGCTGATGACTCTACGCTTTATGGGCGATTTGCCAGAAGTTGGTCCCAGTCCGAGCAATCACACTTTGCGTCATCCGCAACTTATGCATGACCTGGCCCGAATTCTCGGCTCAAAGCCACGTCGATTTGTCCGCCAAACACTGAAGCATCAACCTAAGCTATATATTGCTAATGGACAAAAGAATGCCGAAGAATTCTACAATCTTTGGCTTACAGCCATGAGCAGTCATGTGGATAAGCTGCATTTTATAATCGGTCATGGCATTTTAAAGGAATCTTTAAGGTTTGAATGAAAAAAAATCGTAAACTTTTAATTGGCCCTACATTACACAACTTTTTCCAATTTATACAATAATGTATTTATATTTCTTCACAGGGACGAAATCCTTGCTCAGATATGCAAGCAGCTGTACCTAAATCCCAGTCGCACCTCTTTCTCTCGAGGCTGGCTGCTGCTCTCGCTTTGCCTTAGTTGCTTTCCACCCAGCTCAAACTTCGAACCGTATTTGCGCAGCTACATGAAGATGGGAACTGCCAAGCTGCAGGCGACACCATCTTTGCAAAACCTAGAGCGCACTCTCGCCAACGGGGCGCGTTCGCAACCGCCGTCGCTTCTGGAGTTGCAGGCGTTACGCAGTCGTCAGCCGTTAAAGCTGGAAATTCATTTAATGGACGGACAAAGACGCAAGCTGCAGGTGGATGCGGCAAGCACAGCCAGGGAGGCAGTTCAGCAGCTATGCGATGGGCTAGGCTTACGCGACAGCTTTGGATTTGGGCTTGTTGTGTCTCTGTATGAAAAACTCATGCCGCTGGGTGCCGGGCGGGAGCATGTGCTAGACGTCATATCCAGCTGCGAACAGCGACAGGTGGATGCGCCGTGGAAACTGTATTTGCGCAAGGAGCTGTTTGGTGCCTGGTATGATCCTGCACAAGACCCCCAAGCCACACATCTTATCTACAAGCAGATAATGGGTGGACTAAAGTGTGGCGAGTATCGCTGTCGCTCAGAAAAGGATATTGCGATGGTCTGTGCTCTGGCCGCTTACGTAGAGCTTGGCGTGAGACCCGTTGAGAATCTTACTGATAAACAGCTAACGGCTTTTGTGCCACGAGATCTGCTGGCGCCAGGTGAACGCGCCGTGTACAACTGGAGTCGTCTCATTGCAATCACTTATGAGCGGAGTGCATATGTTAAGAAGGGGTCTGACACTGAGTCCCAGCAACGCGCAAAGGAAGACATTTGTCTATTTGCACATTTGTCGTGGCCTATGCGACACTCACGTCTCTATGAGGTAGTCCGCCTGTCTGGTCCAAAACTGCAAAGCGATGATCTTATGCTGGCCATTAATGCCACAGGTGTCTCACTGATCGATGAAACAGAGCAGGTGCTCGCCTCCTGCAGTTATGCTGAACTGCTTGAAGTCCATTATCGCGCCAATGATCAGATGCATGTGCTCACCGCTCAACAGGAGAACTTTGTGCTCCAGTCCAGCGAGGCACTAGATGCCGTCGAGCTGATCGACTTTATGCTAAACAACTTAAAGCAACGTTCCAGTTACGGCATAGCCCTTGAGAACTCTCCACAGGATCAGCCAGAGGGCCAACAGGATGAGCTGCTGCCCCTAAAAGTTGGAGATTTGGTGCAGTTTGAGGCGGGAGTTACAGGTGGCCAGCTAATGGCGGATACTGCTCAGCGCAACTGGCGTGGCATTGCGAACGGTTTATGGGGACAGTTTAACTCGAGTAATGTACGCATTTTGGCAACACTGACCAAACCCAGCTCACAGCTGCAGCAGGTATTCAGAGATCATGCCACTGTCGTTCAGATAGAGCAACCAAGAGAATCATACCCAGTCACTGCTTCGCGACGCCAACACCATAGTTTGGCCCAGTTTGCTGAAATGCAGTTCAGGCAGCTTATGGAGTAAGTTTAAATTATATTATTTTCGTGTGCTATAATTAACGAACATTTCGCCCGTTCATAGCTCGGAGCAGTCACCTCTTTGGAGATATTCTGGCGTACAGCTTAAGGCCCCTCTGCTTAGGACATTGCACAACAAGCCACAGCTATTTCAACAGGCACTCGTCATCTATCATCATATACTCAAAGTAACTAAAATTACATACGTGAAGTGCTGTTATCTGATTAACATAATTTTTTTTTATAGTACATGGGCGATATAGAACGCGGCAATCTGCCCGTTAACACCGATTTGATATTCCAGCCGGCACTGCAACATGCATTGCTTTGCGATGAGGTCTTTTGTCAGCTTATGAAGCAGCTCAGTGAAAATCCGCTGGCGGAGAATGAGCAGCGTGGCTGGGACTTGCTATATCTGGCCACAGGTATCATGGCTCCAAGTGTGCTCATAATGCGTGAGCTTATTTTGTTTCTACGCCTGCGACCCGATTCGCTGTCGGACGCTTGCCTGAGACGTTTAAAACGTACTGTTCAGTATGGCCAACGGAAGCAGGCGCCGCATCTGATCGAGGTGGAGGGAATACAGCAGCGATGCATGCACATTTATCACAAGATCTATTTCCCCGACGACACTGTGGAGGCCTTTGAAATACAGTCTCATACGCGCGGTGCGGAGCTTATAGCGGAGATTGCAAATCGCTTGGAGCTCAAGTCACAGCTGGGCTTTAGCATCTTTCTGAAGATCGGCGAAAAGGTTTATGCCATGCCCGAGGCGGATTTTGTGTTTGACTTCATCACGCAGCTGTTGCATTATCTACGACAGCATAAGACAATCCGCTCCAGCTGCGATGGTCATTACCAACTGCACTTTATGCGTAAGCTCTGGGTGGAGTACCAGCCAGGCAAAGATCTTAATGCGGATCTGATTTTTAACTATCCACAGGAGTTGCATAAATACCTAAAGGGTTACTATGTCATTAACGTTGAACAGGCCCTGCAACTTGTCCCGCTTATTTACAGGGCCGATTATGACCACGATGAAGTATTGCCTCTGCAAGAGCTGCTTCCTCGTCTGATGCCTGAGGATTTGCTGCCATTGCAGACGCTAGCCGACTGGAATCAACAACTATTGCCTGTACTTAATCAGGCTGACGGGCTCGACGTTCATCAGGCCAAGATTATGTTTCTTCAGGTGATTTTTAAGCAGCTGTGCTTTGCATCCACCTTCTTTGTCGTGAAGCAACTGAACAATGATTCCATGCCCGAAAATCTGTTGATTGCCATTAACTGCACAGGGTTCCATCTGCTTGATGGACATACAAAGAATTTGCTACGTAGTTACAGCTACGCAGAATTGGGCATGTGGAGCTCGGGCAAAAACTTCTTTCACATACGATTCGGTAATATGATTGGCGCCTCTAAGCTGCTTTGCAGTACCACACAAGGATACAAAATGGATGATCTGCTGACATCCTACATGAAGCACTTTAATAACCAATAACTAGACTAAAAAATTCAATTATATGTACTCTAGTTCTTTAGTCTTGTCAATAAGAGCAAGCATGCCAGCCATCAGTTCCTCGCAGTTGGGTAAAATCTGAGCGGGTGGTAAAACAAATCCAAAACGTCCTTTATCTCGGAACTCAATTGTAAAGCCCACATTTTTGTCTAGCTCATTAAATACCCAATCGACTGATGAGCCAGAAGCGACATCTGCAACAAATTAAACATTTTTAGAACCTCAACATAAAATTTTCAAGCAGATTAACATACATAGCACCGACGCTGTGGAGCCGTGAACGTACGCAGTGCCATAAGCTAATTTTTGTATGGCGCCGGTAAAGGCATCGCCTATTTTCAATAAGTCATCGTAGTTCTCCGGAAATTCTTCTGTGTGGCCATACGGTGATAACAAATATTGGCCGTAGGAATGGAAAGAGATGTAGACACTGAATTTGTCCTTGATGGTCGTAAGGTAATCGGACAGCGCCTTAGTCTCTGGCTCTGACCAAGGAACGCTGCCGGCAAATGTCTCGCTGCATGGATTCGAAGAGCCGCCATTATTTACCATCCATTGTGAATCAAAATTGCGATTTCCATCTACTCCTATGCAGGTTGAGGTAGCATGTGGTTGGCGCGTCTTACGCCACATTCTATCCTATATAGCATTGGTTGGTAAAGTGATCTCTTCACGACAGACAAAACTACTTACGGATCGGTGAGAATACTCAAAGCCATCCACATTGAACACAGGCACAATATACCAATCGTAGTTATTTGCCAAGTTCCGTACTTCTGTTTTTTGTGAGGTTAACAGCTCATTGATGAACCAGGTGGCGGAGGCCGACGTGATCCACTCACGTGCATGTATGTTCGACTCTATAAAAATACCAGGTTTGTTTGTCCCATGCGAAATTTTAATGCCACGAATGGTGCGTCCTTCATAAGACTGACCGACAGAGAACGGTTCGGTCGCACTGGGATGGGCTGCAAGTATTTCATCCAACCATGCCTCGATTTCCGATAGACTATGGTACCGTGTCCAGCCAAAGGTGCCGCTATCTCTGCCGGAGACTTGCTCGTCATCGATTAGCCTAAAAGACGAATAATAAATTTTATAATGTCCATTAAAAACCTACTACATATGTGCCACACTATAGAATCGTCTTATCAAACATTATTCGACCAAACAATTTAGAAATGATTAAAAAAATATATTTTATAGAAAGTTTTTACGTGGAGGTATCTAAGATATTCTTAAACGAAACTTACTTTTGTACGTTAGTTATTAGAAGCTGACTGCGGATACCATAGAGCTTGATGAAAAGCTGAAATCGGTGTAACTCAGTCGGACTAACCATAATGTCTAATTGTTTAGAGATCTCATCGTAATCCTTCCAGATGTTGAGCTAAACAATAAACCCATTTGAAGAAGTTAAAAACAACTCAAATCTTTATATTTAAATTGCATACGTACCTTGTTGCTGACTTCAATTAATTTTGTTATTACCGATAATTGTATTTTATTTTGTATGCTCAACTGATATACTTTGTAGTTGTCGTAACGCACTTTTTGTGGGTCCTTAAGGATTCCAGCACTGGCCAAAACCACAAGAGTTGCAAGCACCCAAATCAGACGCATTGCGATAGTTGACTGATTGATATCGTAGTCAAAGTTGAACCTCAATAACTACTTTGTGCATTTAACGCGAAATAATCTATATTGCTTTATTGCTTTCGAGCTTTTCAGGCAATTAAAATTCGAATTAAATTTTATATATATAATACCGACTTATTGTTGTTCAAAAATTGGTCTCAATTGCATAGTCATGTCGGTATGAGCTTTTTATACCCTGAACCCATTCTAAAAATGAGATTTCTCGACAAGAGCCTTCTTACTTGCTTTATTTTACTCTCCCCCACAGCAGTCAAATTTATTTCACTTGTTGGCCATATTTTATTTTTATTTTTTCGATATACTTTTTATTGTTATTATGTATTAGAATATATTTATGAATTTTATTATATATTAATGTATGACTTTTGCTTAGCCAATAAAAACATTTTATTTATCATATTTTACGACTTCACTTGCGTTTTTATGCTATAACTTGGTCAAATTCATAAGGACATCGGCAGGACACGTATTTTTGAGATCGTATGATGAAGGATTATCGATTTGCATTTAAAGTTTTTCAGGATTCGTCAAAAAAATGTTTCTGAAAATCAGACAACACTTATCAATCTAAAGAAAAATATGCATACTTTTAGGGGCACATTTCAATAGTAAAACAGCTCTAACTCGGCCAAATCCTTGCAGATTTTCGCAGGACATGGTGCGTTAGAAACGTAAGGACCACCTCTATCAAACTACATTTAAAAAATATGGGATTATCTAAGATCCCCACACTTTAAAAAATCGAGTCCCAGATCGAATGGGAATGGCTCAAAATCACAAAATCGCTCTTTCCTCGAAAACTACAAGGACAATTGGAATGTCCTTTGGTCAGTTTGTAGCTCTAGTCAAAACCTAATGTTTGCAACAGGACTCGCAAGGATCCGAAAGGATTTGTCCAATTCAGAAGCATTTTTCTGGTTTTAAAAAAAGTCCTTTTATCTTCGCTGTTTTAAGGACTTTCGTACTTTTTATTGATTTATTCGAATCGGAAGCCCAAGGACTATTTGTGTTCCAAAGGACATCCGAATAGTCCTTAAAACAACTGAAATACGACCGTTTTTTCAAAAATCATCAAAATTTCTGACCTACCCCCTTGTCTTTTTTTCAGGAAAATTTTTTTGACGAATCCTGAAAAACTTTAAATGCAAATCGATAATCCTTTATCATACGATCCCAAAAATACGAGTCCTGCCGAGGTCCTTATGAATGTGACCAAGTTATAGCATAAAAACGCAAGTGAAGTCGTAAAATACGATAAATAAAATGTTTTTATTGGCTAAGCAAAAGTCATACATTAAAATATAATAATTTTTATAAATATATTATAGTATATAATAATAATAAAATTTATATCGAAAAAAAAAATAAATAAAAAAAATATGGCCAACGAGTGAAATAAATTCGACTGCTGTGGGGGAGAGTAGAATAAAACAACATGTATTTGTATATTGATTTTGCTAATTTTTCAAATTTCTTTTGTTTTTATACGGATCATATGTAGATTTACATTTACTTGCGTAGTTTTTAAAGGAAAACTGACAATATTTACAGACACAGCTTAAGCTTAACAGCTAATGAGCGGCTCAATGAGAAGTATAAGCACACAAGCGATTAACAAGCACAAATAAGAAGGGGCGAGACGAGCTTAACCACAGGGCTAGGACTTTTTTTTTAACAGTGGAGGGGTACTCTGTTTTCCACTCTATCTGTATTACATTCTCATTGTATGGTATCGAGAAAATTTACTTTGAAAAATACAAATAATACCAAAAAAAAAATTAAAATATGTGTTCAGTCTGCATAAATATGTAGGTACCTTATGAAATTTGTGTTTCGAAGAGATGATATAGCTTCTGATACAATATATGATGAATTAAATGCTAATTACAATATATTTAACATATCGTTTAGTAAAAGATTTAGATGTACAATATTGTATGTTTGTATGGATGCGTTGGACTGATAAAGTGATTTCTGTATGACAGTAAATAGGTATGTTGTATGCCGTGTATAGGTTTCTTAACTTCATTGCGTCAGTATATAGAGAGAAAGATTAAACATATATTTTTACCCTGAACCCATTAGAAATAGGTAAAGAGCTTAGATTTGGAACATACGTTCGCCTAATCCCTAGGCGGTAGAAGTTTTTTTAATCTTTCAAATTTTTGATAACTTTTACCGTTTCCGATATACACATGCGTTCGATAACAACCAAATCTTGAATTCGGGAAACTTTGAGACGGCGTTAGACAACTTTTATTGAAATCGGTTGAGAAACACCGGAAATATACGCGTACACAGACACACACACATACTTGCAAGCACTGACTGTACGCACTAAGTATAGAGTTTATTGTTTAACATGGAATATATAAAACTGATTTACAAATTAAATTTGTGGCATTTACCAGCTTGCATGCAATCTTATTTCCACCTCTCACCCGCTCTTATCTTAACAGCTAATGCTGATAGGAACATACATTTTATTAAAGGCGGTCGTGTTTCGGCTTTATGGTTGGTGTACCTTGTCATTGCCTGGACTTTCCCACAACATCATTTCAAGCTAAACCAGACATCAGAGCGTCGTTGACAGCAAATATGTTATCAATCTAATTAATTCGAATTTTGAATCACTTTTGTGATTTTTCAGAGTATCTTCTAGTCGGGATTCTTCTTAATTGTTTTATTATATTATTTACTCGTCATATTTAAGATCTAGATAGCCCAACTTTTTAGATTCAGCCAGCAGGGAACCGATGCCAATTAATGCCTCCTCGGCGTTAGGTATTATATATGCTGGCGGCAGCACAAATCCAAAATTGCCAGTGTCACGAAATTCGATAGTATATGATATTTTAATATTCTGTTCGTTGTATGCCCAATCGTTGGTAGCGCCAGATGCGGGATCTATAATAATATTGCAATAAAATAATAACAAATAAATAAATAAAATAATAATAATAAATTGAATTATCTGATGTTAAGGTATACTCACAAAGAATGACTGCTGCTGATCCATATCTGTAGACAGTTCCGTATGGTAGTCCTTCGACTGCGTCGCCGAAACCTTTTGCTACTTGCATTAGATCGTCGTAGTTATCTGGAAACTCTTCTCCAGTATGCCCATAGGGCGAGAGCAATAGTTGACTGTAGGAGTGAAAAGCTAACATAACATTTAGTCTATTCTTAATGCTACTAACATAGTCCGACATGGCTCTTATCTCTGGCTCGGAGAATGCATGTGGCCCAGCGTAGTCGTCAGCGCAGGGATTTGTCGAGGCGCCGCCATTCTCCATCCAATGCGAATCGTAGTTGCGATTGGGATCAACTCCAATGCAGCTCGAAATATTTGATGGTTGCCGCGTCTTCCGCCATAGACGATCCTGTGTACAAGTAAAATAGCTTAGGTATAGTAGTATGTAGTCAAGTGAAGATTTCATCTAATTTACCGATTCGTGGCTGTACACAAATCCATCCACATTAAGCACTGGCACAATATACCAGTCATGATTTTCAGCCAACTCTCGCACAAGATCATCGCTAGAGCTGAGTAGTTCGTTTATTAACCAGGTTGCCGTGGCTGATGTTATCCATTCGCGTGCATGTATATTTGATTCAATAAAGATACCTGGATTTCCCGACTTGTATGAAATCTTTAGTCCGCGAATGTTTCGTTCTTCGTATGATTTTCCTATAATGAAACCTTCAGTAACATCGGGATATGCTGCTAGCATTTTATCTAGCCAAGCTTCTATTTCTTCCAAGTTATTGTAACGTGTCCAACCAAATGTGGGCACCGATCTTAAGTTTTCTTCATGTTCGTTGCTAATCAATCTGTAAGCCAGATGGTTTGATTGGCAGTTAAGAGCATTCACTAGTTAAGGTGTACTTACTTCTGTACATCCGCTATAAAAATGTGTGCACTAGCGTTAATGCGTTTTAATTGTTCTTCGAATTCAATTAATGCATCCGGTGTGACCATCAAATGCATTTCATCGTTGCTTTCATGCCACAATCTGTACTGCGTGTGTGTTATGGACCTGTCTTAATTTAACAACTTTATACATTTATATGCTACTTACATTATGATATTTTTTTGTTAAGTCAAGCAGCAGCTGACGTTGCTTAGCATTTTCATACTTAATATTAAAAACTGTGTAGTTTTCGTAGCTGACTTTCTGTTCCTGATTCTGGTTGCGTTTAAGTTCCTGGGTAAGGCTAGCCGCCTGGGCTAAAGCTATCAAAGCCACAACAGCGAGAAGTTCATAATGTCTCATGTTTCTTGCTTGAAGTTATTTGGCTAACTAATAATCTATAGTACTTTTACTACATATTTGGTATGTACAATGAGCTTTAAATCTAATCTAATAAAACTATATGACTGTTCTTTATTATGGCAATGATAATAAATGGTAAGCTCATTGCAGTTTTTTCAAAACAGGTTCTGACTTTCTTATACCCTTTTCTAGTTTTAATTGCACAAGTATTTTCGAATATGCATATATGATTATATTTTTTTTTTACTTTCAAGGTTTTGAATTGTTTTAGATTTATTCATTTTTTGTGCCCTAAATAAAACAGCTGGCCAGTAATAATAATTGCGACGTTGTATATAAAGGCTCTCTCAGAATATTATAGTATTCCCATAACAATGAGACTCGTGGTGGCAATAGCAATATATATGTTTGTTTCTTTTTTTACAAATTGCACTGGGTTCCCTAAATCCAAGCGCTATGATAATTTTGCGGTCTATAAAATTAATCTTGAGAATTCCAATGATCGTAACATAATCAACAATCTACTAAATCAATCAAGCAATGTAAGTTATTCTTCTAACAAATCTTTAAATGCTTAATTAAGTACAATTAGTACAACTTGTGGCACACAAGACGCAAGGAGGTGCACATAATGGTGAACCCCAAAGTATTGCATACATTTAAACTAATCATGCATCAAGAAAAAATATCGAATATGATACTTATACCAAATGTTCAAGCGTAAGTTCGCAATTTGAATTGAATATTTCCTTAAAAAGTAACAATTTTCATTTTTAGACTTATTGATGATCAGTAGCACATCACAGCTATCACCAAAACGAATTTCTACAGTGGCTTTCTAAATAGTAAATAAATACATATGAATATGAATGCACTTTTATTTTTATTTAACTTTACGTTAAAACAAAGTTTTAACGTTGCTCTGTTTTGTAACAACACGATTACTTTTGCTTATTGCATCCTGTACCACAATCGGAGCCTTCGCAAATGTCACAAAGGGAGGACTTCACCTGATAATACTCCGTAGCACGGCGATCCGTGTCATAGTAATCGTATAGGGAAACAGCAGCGGGTTTTTGCTTTGCCACCGAGTGCGCCCGGATGCCTTCCACGGGTAAACACTTTATATCACCTGGCGTCAAGCTGTCGAAGTAGACAATCACCGT
This sequence comes from Scaptomyza reducta, assembly GCA_035044485.1. NCBI lineage: Eukaryota > Metazoa > Arthropoda > Insecta > Diptera > Drosophilidae > Scaptomyza > Scaptomyza reducta. Next base: position 61,567 of record JAWNNV010000841.1, read on the forward strand.
GGAGTCTGAGTTCTTAGTTTCGATCCGTTTCACTCTATCAACCGCTTCAATTTTGCTGAAACTGTCTGCATCGCCAACGTATCCCGAGGGCATGGCAATTTCCATAACGGCCATGTTGGAGTCCTTATATTGGTCGCTTGTCTCAAGAGGTACGTACTCGGCGCACACCTCAAGAGTTAGCTGTTGCAAGGGAGTGTCCTTAACAGTGGGTGTGACCTTGAAACTGGGCTTCTTATCTTTCTCAGCCAGATTATATCGGTAAGAAAGTTGCACCATCGCCGATCCTTTACCTTCGGCGGTGTAATTAAGCGCACGTGTGCTCTTGGGCAAAACGTGACTCTGAAGCAGCAGCGAATTTTCTGGATGCACTTTAATAGTGCCGCTATTGCTACTATTGTCAGTGCTGCCAGACGAAACGAAATTAATGTCAATGGTTCCAGTACCAGAGCCAGTCTTATAGGCGAACTTTGTCAGGGCTTGAAGACCAATGACAGTGTCTTGTGTCGAAGAGAATCCGCCGTTACTGTTACGCTGGGCAATCAGCCACTTGATGATGGGAAGTAAAGCTTCGGCCGCTTCCTCTTCCAAGAGAGCGATCAGCACATAAGAGGTAATCTCAACATCGTTGCTGCTAGAACGCAAGCTGGTAAATCGATTGGTCTCTGTGGAGGGCTCCTTAGTAGCCTTGGACCACCACTTGCGCCCATCTTCCTGCTTGGCTACACTCTGGAGCTTTGACAAAACTTTTCTTGCCTGCGGATGCTTGGCCAGCTGCAGTGCAACAGCGGCAATAGATAAGGAATATTGATCATCTGTCTTGTCAACCTCTTGAGCAACATATTGAAGAGCATTGTTAATTGTTCGCTGATACTTTGATATGACTTCCTGAAATAAAGAAATGTTTGTACAATTTCACTTAATTGGGGAATAAAAAAGCTACTTACATCGTTTTCAAAGAATGCAATCAGCACAAATGATGTAAGTCCCAAAGCGTTCTGGTTAGCATTGTCAAAAAGCTTGCCAACCTCGGGGAACTCGCCATTGTCCTTTTGTTTGGAGGCAAGAAAATCCAGGCCTTGGACTATAACTTTGGGGTCCACATCTGTGTATTTGGCAGCCTGATGGAAAGAGCGCACTACATAGGCAGTTAACCATGTGCTGCCCGAAGGATCGGATTTGCCAAAAGCGCTGTAGGAGCCGTCATCATGCTTATAAGTCAATTCTCGCTGGTATCCAATCTCGAGGAACTTTCTTGCTTTCGTTTCCACGCTGGGCATTTTGCGGTTTGTGACTTCCAGATATTTGACGACCAGAATATTTGGCACAAAGTTTACCATGTTTTGTTCACCACAGCCGTAGGGCATGCGAACCAAATTATCCAAATTATTAATAGTGGGACCAAGGATATCACCTACTACAGAAAACTCTATAAACTCAGAGTCTGTTACGGCATCGGTAGGTATATTGACCTTTAGTTCCTGACTAATACTTGATTGATTCTTGAGGTCAATGAAAACAGCCCTATTTTCAAACTGTGTGACACCTTCCGGATCGACCTTTAACTTTTGATGAATCGTATCGCCTGCCAGTGGAGTGTTGGCTGTGATCTTCAACGTTATTGACCCAACTTTATTGGGGCGTATCATAAAGGAGACACTCTGGCCGTTGTTAGAGGGAATAGTCACTCGCTTAACCCTTCGAACCTCATCAATTGACTTCTCCTCAACCTCATTGGTAGCCTCAGTAAATTCGTATTCCTTGTCTAAGTTATCCATTGTTACTTCTGCGTCGAGCGCCTTATCCATGTAGTTAAATATTATGACCGGTATGGCAATAACCTCACCTGCATAAATCAAATGTGTGTTAAAGTCTTGCACAGCTCATACGTAACTTATATGGCTCTTACCGCGCTTTACCGAGTAAGGAAGATTGGTTGAGACAAAGAAAGGCTGAAATACTCGAATTTTGCTTGGGTTCTTAGTAAGAGCAAAGCCGGTTCTTGGATTTACTGAGAAACCGGTTACAACCCATGAAGTGATGGTGTCCGGCACCTTTTTAGTTAAGGTAAGGCCTTCTGAATCCGTGCTAAATGGAGAAAAAAAATTGTAATTTTTTTTTTTGCTTAAAAATAAATGCTCTATTAAGCTATAAACATAGATAAGCACATTTAATGAATATTTTAAAGAAATCCTCTGTTTACTACTTTTGGGTTATATATGTACATATGATTAAGCCACATGAGTTGTTACAAGTTACCAATGATGGAGCATTTCTAATTCTAAAGGTTAATGCAAGTTTATATCTTAAAGTTTCTTCAAGTGAAGTAGTTGTGTACTTTTTTGTAAAATTTCCTTGAAAAATCCAAGTTTCCATAAATGTTTCGCGAACTGGGGATATTGGTTGCAATTTCTTTTCATCGGATATGTTTTTAGAATCAATTATATTTTGTGTAGTTTTTCGAGTTTTGTTGGTACTGTGCCTTTCCCCACTGACTTTCATTATGGGAATTAATCCCGAGTCCGGTTTCTTAATACCGTTTACTTTAAATGTAGAAATGTAAGATTATATTAAGTAAATTAGTAGTGTAGTTGTAGTTATGAAGAATTTTGTATTTATGCTATTATGGTTTTGATAGTTATTTTCGCATTGCCCATTGTTTTAATAGCCCAATGTGTTATATGTAAGTTTTTTCGCACACATATTTCCATTAAGTACATAGAATTCAACAATTACGTTATATTGCTAAGAAAAATCCAAGATTCAGGAAACTCTTTTCGAATTTGAGGTGTAGTTGCAGGTGGTTCACCTATATATCGCAGAGGTAACAAATCTCCCATACCACTAGCAAAAGCCACTTGTATTGGAGCCGGAGCCCATGGAGGCGAAGTACGTATATAAAGTGGATAACCTACATAGGTACAAAAAGTAAAAAAGTATACACAGTTAAATCTGACTTTTTTAAAAGCTTTCAATTTTTAAAAATTATACTAAGCCGTTCAACGTAGCATAATGTATATAACATTAAAGGACAGTTCATTAGCAGTCACAATTTTTCAATGTTTACAAGCACCTATAGCTATAGCTAGTTCTGTTTTAAATCTGCCTTTGAGAATGTAGGCCTAGCATTGAATTATTAATATCATTAATAGGACTTAATAGTTTTGAGATTAAACAAATGCCAATAACAAATTTTAGTACATTAATGAGTATAAGAATGAAATTATAGAGCCCAACCTTATAAATAAGTTTTTGTAGTGAAAGCGCTTAAATAGATTTCTTAGCTCGTCAGTGTCAGGAATAAATTGCAAGCAGATATTTAAAAACTCTAGCCTACTCAAGATATTAACTAAAGAGCTTGCATACTTCTCAATGTGTTCGAAAATCCAGCTTTCAGGAAACTCTTCACGTATTTGTATTTTCTGGTCAAAACCGGTATACAGCATATCTCCTGTCTGAAATGCCACACTATATAGCACATCTGCCACTTCAGTATCTGCATAATGAAATATTTATCAAAAACTTTAAAATATAACAGTACTCTTCAAATTTATGAAGTTCCAAATTTTACTTGAGTTTCAAAACAAAAACTACTGTGCTCTGCTTACGTCTTATTCTTCATCAGAATGTTTTTTCTAAAATGAATTTTTTAATGTCCATTGTATATCGTGTTAAATTTAATTCTTATAATTTAGTGTGGTATAGATTATAGTGTTGATAAAACAGTTAGTTCACACCCAAAGTAATAATTTCATTGAAAGTATGTAAAAAAAATTGTATTTTCAATTACGTTAGATTGTTAAGAAACATCCATGTTTCAGGAAATTCTTTTCGAATTTGAGGCACAATTGTAGGAACAGATACGGGTCCCAGCATTCCTGCCCCTAAAATTCTGCGGTTCGCTGAAAAAGACGCTCCATTTGCCATTGAATACATAACCCTCCCACGGCTAAGTAGAGGAAGGGCTTCAGCATAATACCTAATACCTAAATTTAAATGGTTTGTCTTAGTACACCGAATAAAACATAAATGATTATAGCAGCCCATAACAATGAAAACATAATCTGGAGTAGACAATAACTTGAAAAAAATCAAATTCATACTTTTCGACGTTATTAAATATCCAACTGTCAGGAAACTCTTTTCGTATGTGCGTTCTATGTTTGGAAGAGATTGTCTCTGCATTGTATATGGTATCACTTAATAAATACGCAACATGTGGGAATTCATCTGCATTTAAATTCAATTAGAATTACTTGAGTTAGTTCTTGAAAAATTAGTGGGAAAACCTCAACCTTATTTGGGAAAATGTAAATTGCATACGTTATGTTTTATGTATCTCAAAAATCATGCAACAACCCACCTCATATTAACAAGTTGCCACATCCACACTTCCGCGAAATTTTCGCGTATTAATTCAACTTGAATCGCTGGTGTAGATTCTGTTTCGCTTCGAAAATTGTCAAAATTGCCGTCATTTGATTCATCATCATACAATATGCCATCAACTGCATCATATGAACGTGTTGCTAAAATTCGTACACCAACAAATAATTTCATTGGATAGTCCCAGAATTAAGCCCTAGCTCACACTAATATCTAGCTTTAATTTTATTTGTTTTTCAAATGCATTTTTACTTTTATGATTTCATAATTCTCTGTTAATATGACCAAATTTAAAGCCCACCCAAGGGACGTTTAGCTTACCGAAATTATAAGGATAATTGGCATTAGTGAGTGTGATCAAACCAGATGATTGTCCTGGATAGCTACCGTACCCACGTTGCCAGGGTGTAGTTGTTGTGTACTTGTTGAGGCTGTTGAAAACATCATCACGAGCTAAATCATTGCCTGACTTGAGCAATAAAACACTTTGATCCACACCAAGAAGACCAACATAGGAATCAGCATCAGTTTTAATCTGTAGTGTGACTTCTTCGCTAGGCTTGGCCTCTAAAGGAGCGGATATTTCGATCTGCGGACAATACTTGGTTAACTAATTCTGATCTCGTTATTGACGGTTGTATCCACTTACCGAGTTTTCGAAATCCTTTTCGAAATCAATTGTTCGCTCCACGAAGCGCAACTCGTTGTCAAAGATGTAATACACGTAAATTGAGGTCTTTGGCACCATTGCAAAGGTGGGTGTAAACTTAACGGTTTGGCTTTTCCGACCTTCAGGCACTTCAACATGTTCGGCTTTGACAATATTTCCTCGAGCGATAATCGCGTAAACAAAATATGGAATATGTTCGCTCGACTTCACATCAAAGGAAATGTCTTTGCCCAGTTTTGGTCTATGTAGAAAATTTAATAATATAATTTTTACACATTTGATTACTGTAGAGCTTACGTTTTAGTGTTCACTTGTATCTTAAGGGGCTCAGCGGATTCAACAGTTGGTTGAACTTGACTTACTGAACTAAAGTAAGCATTTGAGTCCGCATAGAATCCTCTTACACTGTACAAGCTAAAGTGGTTTTCGGGCAGTGTAACATTAAACATTGCAATACCATGCTCGTTCAAGGAAGCTTCAAGTTCGATTGTGTCGTTGTCACGTGGGCGGGCATAGGGCGTCTCAAAACGAAAGTATCTACGTGGCCCATCAAATACTAGTTTTGCTTTTTTCGTTGCATCCCGTACAGGCGAGCCGTCCATATTTTTGACAACAAATTGATATATGAACGATTTTCCCGGATGATAAGTGGCAATAGGATCGATAGCTTTCAGTTTGAAACGTTGCATGTGGAGATTGACAACAGTTGACGCGTTCTGTTTGTTACCCGTCAAATCTTCGGTTACTTCAGCAAAGATATTTAATGGTGGCGCATAGCCTGTATATTCGGAACCTTCAATTTCGAACTCAACATGACCTTTTCCATCGATTTCAATCGTTTTCGTCTGATACATATCGCTTCCAATTGTACTCCCATAACTATAGTTCGGTGTAAGAGACACAGTGGCCTTGCCCTTCACCGGCTTGCCGTATGTGTACTTGGCTCGCACTGTGGCCTTGATAACACCATCCTGAATTGCTATGTCCTTAGCTGATTCAAGGATAACCTCGAACTTGGGCAGCACGTATTTGGCAACCTCAAACGACTTAGTCTCCGAGCCTTCATCGGCAACAGTAACACCGATGTTCCACGTACCCAACACAGGTTGCTCCGATAGCTGCAGCTCTCCGGTGTAAACGCCCTTGTTTAATTTCACATCTGACAATTGCTTGATGCGATTCTGGGCACCATCGTTGATAAGAATCGTTATTGGCTTGTCGATAGCTGCAGGTCGCGTGTTTTCATCCAGAAAAAGTACTCGAAATTGAACTAGATCTGCTGGCTTGTATGTAGCCTTGTCTGTTTGTATGAATATTGATGCTGTGTTATCGGCATAGTTTAATACCGTTGAGTTTTTAAAAATAATGCCCTCAATACCGCTAGCTGTCAGATTGTAGTCGCCGTTCAACAATTTCGGCACATCAAACTCAACACTTACTGTCGACATGGGTTGCACCTCCACCTGCTTTGTCTCATTATAAGACGGTCCAGTGATTCCCACCTTAATAATGCTTTTTGCATCAGCCTTGTGCACGGAAACGGCTACATTATATTTAAAGTTCGAGCGTATGGTGCCAGGTCCGATCACCGTGTACAGACTATAAAATTAAAATCAATAATTCTCAAATTCATTAATTTAGCAAATGTACAAAGTACTTATAAAAAGCTAGAACTTTTTATGTAAGCGCACAACCGGATTTGAAAGGTTATCATCACTCAAGCTTCTATTTTTATAACCATTTCATGTCGTATCCACAAGTATTCAAATTTATTTACGAATATTTTTTCCCATTAATCATTATTCTTCCACTTCGTTCTCGTTCTCGTTAAACATTTTTTTCGTTGTCATCAGCATACATTGTTAACAATCATTTTTACCGCCATTCACGCGCTCTCAATCACTAAGTTTATTTTGTCTCTCAAATATAAGATAACGTAACATGAAATTTATCGCTGTGGAGTTTTATATGGTACATGTATTGAACCGGTTTAAAAAATGTACTATCTGACAGGAGTCTCTATGGTTTCTACACTTTTCTACAAAAATATCGAGTGATGCTCAAAATAAATAAATATTTTCTTGGTAAATATATATATATATGGCATATAAAATAAATATATGTATGTATGTATATGTCTATTCAAATGCACATTCACACTACACTTATACTTATACAAGCGCTTGAAGTATTTTTTTTTTATAATTGATAACGTTGTGAACCCTTGGGTGACATGGCAACCAATAACTTACCCAGCGGCATTTATAAGAACGCCCAATTGAAGTACACAAAAGCAAAACGTTAAACTACGCGACATATTCGCGTTAAATTTATGACTTGAACTTTAATGCAAATATGTTTTTCTGGGCGATACTTAATGGAATTAGGCGAAATTATGCGCACTCAAACACTGCTTTAAAGTAATGCTATTGAACACAATTCACAGTGAGTATTGTTTACAGCTTTATTATTCACTATCAGCAGTTCCACAAACAGAAAAGAGAGATCACACAAAAACAGAGCCCGACTTCGTACGTTGTTATTGACGCGTACCGATCGCCGCTCGAATCCACACTGAGCTCGTTCCGATGCGAAGCTGGCTTTAAATATGATTTGAGTGAGAGGCACGAGCCCCAATCGAGCAATCTGCTAATATTGTTTGTCCGCCCTACATGCTTACACACATACATATAGTGATACGATGCTCGCTGAGAAATTCCCCGCTAGTAATTGTATGTCTGTATCTACGCATTCATCCATAGCATCCAAAGATAGGCACATGTCGGTCATTCTTTTTTCAACGTCATTGTTGACGATACACAGAGTTCACACGGCTGTTAGGCGTGTTTTGTTTTGCATTATTTTGACTACAATAAGTCACACAGCAGTGCAAAAACAAATATATATATATATACAGTTTGGCATCTTGGAGGAATGGTAAAATAATCCATTGAAATACGTCCAAAATCTTATTAAATCACGTATTACATTTTATTTAAATTCACATATTTGAAATTTTAGTTGGCCAGTATAACAAATTAAGGGTAATTTTACTTACTCAGATCATTAGGTCAGGACTTCTGACATATATAAAAATAATAAAAAAAAAAATATTTCACTCACATATACAAATCACCTTCACTTGCTAAAGAAATTTGGTTAAAAAATTTCCCGCTATTAATTGTACACACCGCTTTCGACTGCTTTACCCTACTTATTTGCCTACTTTTTACACTGCTTTAATACACTGCTTGCAAAACTAAATATAATAAAATATTTATAAAATGTTTGTTTCTTTTGTTTGTTTTATTTATTTATATTCCTTTTCTCAATGTTTAATTATTAAGAATTTCGCTATGGTTGGTGAAAACTTGTAACAGTTAAGCTCTACCAAGAGCTTAAATAATTTGTTTACCTGCTGCAAGTACAAATGTATGTGCAAACATTATGCAATGTAGAAATTTTATATGAAGATATTATTGGATTCTTTATTAAAAATGTTCTATAGTTTTGCTGTGTGTATTAAATATGCCCATGTATTAAAATAAGACATGCTTTATAAATATGTATTTCTACAACTACGAGTATACATACATGAGTTTGTTATGTTTGTTATTTAATAATTGTTTTTGCCCCTTAGACATTTATAAGGTTTATAAGTTTTGCTCCTCAGAGGATGCTTAATATGTGGCCACAGCTTACTGTTTTATACAAATTTTAATTTGCTTTTATATTTCTACATGTATCACAAATTATGTATAAAAACCCAACGCATTTTTCGTTTTTCAATTTTATCTGCAAAAAAGCTCTTCGGCTTTTTTCACAGCGTTAGGTTGGAACTCAAAATAATATTGCATTTTTGGCTTTATTAGTGTGGGCGTATAAAACTGAAACATTTACTAAATAAACTGATAATATAATTATACATACTACACGATCATAAAGATATGCCATTAATTACAAGAATTGTATTGAAGATTTATAGAATGCTCGTAAAAATAGTGGTTATAATTATAATTGCTTTATATCACCAGTTTGCCTGGACACCAGCGAATTCCGTTCCGGTTTATTTTATGCACAATAACGATTTTTGTCAACAAGTTTTTTACTTTATTTTTATTGCAGTGTTCTGTTTCACAAGGCTCATGTTTGATTTCAATTGGGTTTTACGCACGTTTTTTCTATCGGCTTGCTAATCAGACTAAACTCGGTCAACTCACATCGGGTGTGTAGCTAAAAAGTTGAGAAATTGTGGATTGGGTTGAGGTCACTGTTGGCTCAACTGGCCAACAGAGCCTCCAACATAAGGACGGAGTAATTAATAAAACGTTGGGAGTTGCAATTTAGCTAAACATAATTTAGCAATCAACTATTGTTAATTTAAATAAACTGAGCTAAAAATACATAGCAATATATGTATATTAGTGCATGTAGTTGTGTGGGATAAGTACATAACGACTTGTGGTAAAATGTATTTCGATTTTCAACCTATGTAAGTACAGACTCTTATGCTTGGTCACAAGTTATTTACTTGAAGGGGTCTGTGCTGTCGAACGTGCCTATTTTAAGTCTAACATGTAAGATATTTATTTGTATATGATTATTTGTGAGTTTTGATTTGTGTTGGGCAAACATTTACGAGCAATGCGTTCATATTGCATTTAGAACATCTACAATGCAAACCGAGTGAAAAGTTTTTTGTATGATAATATATGCATGTTTCACAATAGAATAGACGTGAAACAAAAATTCGAAGCACCATTAAGCTTCGCCCACAGTCCACGAACAGACATTCTTTATGCGCGTCCTCTATTTACAATAGGCAGGCGAAGAAGAACTAATGTCTGTGCCTCCAATTTAGCGTATCATGTGCAGCTTCCAGCGGAGCACAAAGTACGCAATGATACGTAGGGCGAAAAAAATTCCAATTAAAGCTACCGCGTCGACCCAGAAGCGTGCATCTTGCATTGACATCCACTCTAGAAACTTTTTGGGAACGCGATAATGACAGTATATTTCATGACAATCCAACTTAGCGCGATCCATGCCGTAAATCGAAACCATGGCGCCTAATTGGGATTGCAAAGATGAGTTATTTATTTTCAAGAAGAAAAAAATAAAAAATATTCAAAAAAGACTTGCCCTCAAAACCATAGCGGACGTAGCTAACATAAGTGACCCACTGCAGATAGTCCGGTATAGTGTCAAAATTGACAAAGAAACCCGAGAACAAAATAGTTGGAATCGTCGTAACTGGACCAAGAAATACTCCTGTCTCCACATTCATTCCAGCACCAATGAGTAGTCCCAAGGATTGAGCAACTAGAGAGTTAAGTACGCAAATTATCACAAACATTGAGATGCGCTCCGTTTCCATGGGCTGTGAGGTCAAATAGTAGACGACCAGTACAAAAACGCTGGAGAAGACAATCTGTAAAAGATTATTATGCTCTCATTAGTTGCCTGTTTGAAATTTCCAATTATATGTTATAAGCGCACCTGAAACGGAATGTCGGCAAGGGTCTTAGCAAAGTAGAACGCTTTCAGAGAGTACCAATAGTTGAGATGCTCCCGCACAAAAACTGACATCTCCGTGGGAACTGTGTTAGATTAAAAAGAGTTTCGTTGTTAGCCACATGTAAAGTGATCTTATTTTAAAGTACTTACATGTTAGAATAGTGGGCATCATGGCCGTGAACATTGTAAACAGGGAGACAAAGAATATGCATCCGGCATTGCTCATGATTTTGCTAGCGTCCTTGCCAACATCGTAGTAGATCATGCCAATAATCGCACCAACAATGACATGCGATGCCAGGCGCATGTGTGTCAGCATTCGATCCCGCATGATTGTGCGAAACGATCTCTTCAACAGTATCCAAAACTGCGTCCAGCCGCTGGTTGGGAAACCCGTCTTGTTAGGAAGTGTAACGACACTCTCGTGCGAGTCCAGCAAAGACGTCATGCAACCGACTACGGTACTTGTGCCGCCACCGGTCACAGCATTCTGGCCACCTTTGGACGAGTTTAAGCTGCAGCTGTCGTCGTTGGTGGCAGGGATGTTAATGATACTGCATTCTGAGTTTTGTGACTGCTGCGACTGTTGTGCCTCAAGTTTTGGTGGCTTCAGATTCGTCAGCTCATCAGAATCATGCCTAATGGGCTCCAATGGCTTGGCCGGTTTCTCATCTTCTAGTGTAATCGTTGCTGCCGCTGTCGCTGCCGCTGTTACTGTTGCTGTGGTGTTAGTGTTGCTATTGTTGTCCGCACCGCTGCCATTTCCTTTAACGATGTCATTGGCAATCGTTTTGTCGTTAGTTAAATTTAGTCCGTAGTCCTTGTGCATGTATTTCTTACATGTGCCGTTGTTGACTGCATGAACCAACTTGGGTACGGCATCCCCATACTCGCCAGATGCGACCTCGAGCACATAGTCAGCGGGATTGTGATACGATGGGCATTCATAGCCCAGAGAAGCTAGGTATGGCACAAGACCATGCACCCGACCATCGTACACGCATTGACCCTGGGCCAACAGGTAGAGATGATCAAATTTTTCGAAGAGGCGTGCTGATGGCTGGTGAATTGTGCAGACAATGGTGCGACCTCCACGCGCCAGCGATTTGAGCAGTGAGATTAACTGAAAGCAGGTGGAACTGTCCAGGCCGGATGTTGGCTCGTCGAAGAACATGACTGGCGGATTGTTGACTAACTCCAGTGCTATGGATAAACGCTTCCGCTGGCCACCCGACAGATTGCATGTAAGTGTGTTAACAGACTCCTTGAGGCCAATTGTTTCAAGTATTTCCTCGACAACCACGCTCTTGGCATAAGTAATCATGTTCTTGCCGAGCTTTAGATTTGCTGCCACCATCATTGCTTCACGGACTGTCAGGTTGGCAATGAGGACATCGTCTTGCATTATATAGCACGAGAGCTTGCGGAACCGCCGGAGGTTCCTTTCCTTGTTGTTAATCATCACCGATCCGCTCAACTGGGAAGTTCTGCAAGATAGTTTGCTTAGCGAAAATAATGCAATAGTCAATTGGAGTGCAGAAACTTACTTATAGCCAGCAAGGATGTTCATAAGTGTGCTCTTTCCTGCTCCGGAGGGTCCCATAATTGCCGTGATCTGTCCATTGCGAAACTTTCCAGAGACGCTCTTTAAAATGGTCTTAAGGCCACGTAGATGTCCCTCTGCCACCGAGTAGGAGATATCACAGAACTCGATATCCACCGGCGGACGCTGTGGCAGATGTGACAGCGAGATGGTTCCCTTCTTCTGACCATTTGGGCTGCTACTGTTGTTTTGTATCTTAGGTGCCAATATGTGGTTGTTGTGACTGTTGGGATTGAGCCTTCCATTGCACAAGTTATTCTGTGAGCTGCAAAGAAATGCAAGCAAATCGATATTACAGTTCTAAACTGGCTTACAAAACAGGCTGTTGCTGCATAGCTGCCTACTTCACTACTGTTGCCTTCTGCCAGCATGGAGCCCCGTCTTCTGGCCGCTGCAACGCGCTGACACATCCGTTCTTTGTCAGCTTTGTCTGCACAAAGGAAAGAGAACGCTTGCACTTGGCCACATCCTGCAGCATATCCGCATAGACCTCAACATATGCGGAGCGCTGGCATGACACATTGAGTGCGGATGCCTGGAAGCAGGTGTTCTGTATGCCATTCGCCTGACGCACGTTCTCTACATAATCGTCGCGACAGTTGCTGCTCTCAGCGTTGCTGCTATTGCTTATAAGTGTCAGCTCCAATCCGTTTTGCATGATTGCAAATTAATTTCACTATTTACAGAGTCATCTTCACTTCTACTCTCTACATTCAGTTTTTGAGGAGCTTAGTCAAGCTTAATCAGTTGCTATTCGAATAGCTAAGTGCGCGTCAATATTAGAAATGCCATAAACTTCGTCATAACCAGACCTACCACCCCACACCGTAAACTTTGGAAAGTTCAAAGTTCAGTTTGCTTTACTTTCATTCATAAAATTTTGTGAGATCGCTTCGTTATTCGTACCCATTCATCGGTGAGGCATTGATAAAGAATGTCAATTTCAATCATGCTAATGTCAATTAAAAATACAGTCTTGGGTGCAAACTACTTGCTTCTATTTAATTGAGAGCTTATTGATTATGGATGAATTGACGTTTAATTGCTGTAAACGACTTAACCATCAACCCTGCAGATATTTCACTTCATATATGGGCGGTGTGAGTAGTCTAAAGTTCAGGGCTTGAATTTGTTTTTGTTTTTGGTTGCTGCTGTTAATATGTACTTTTTTAACATTGTTTTCAGTCACTAGATAATTATTCAACAGTCCGCCAAATAATTGTACAATGCTCCAAAGCCTTATTGGGGCCGAAAATTGTAAGTTTATACATTCGGATATCTGCTAGCGTTGTGCAGCAATAATAGTTGGTGGCTACGAATACGCAACTGCAAACTACACTCGATGGACAGACAACTAGAATTCAGCCAAGAGTGACAGCGTAAGCAGAAGAGAACAGCTGACTGTTGGCTGTCGGTGAGTGGTCGACTCTTACCAATACCAAACAAGTAACACTTGCGAGTGCATATGTATGTTCTGGTATCCAAAGCAGCAACAAACAAACAATTGCGAGTCAACGTCACCAACTCAGTTGTGTTGGTAAATTCCAGATTGCTTATGCATACATACATACAAGTGTACTACTAGATACGATAAATACGAGTCTTGCTTCCGCCCCACTTCACTTCACTTCCCTATATCCAACAGCTACCCATTGCCATCTGCTGGCCCGCATTGTGGGACAGCTATCGCGAATCGTTTCCCGCGAATTTCTCGGTGCTCGTGCACTCAGCGTCTGGCCTAGCTGGGTACATTTTAAGTGCGCGTGTACTCGTCTGCATCGAGAAATGAATTGGCTTCGAGCAGCGTATACAGCTGATGCTAACGAACCCAACGAAGCAAGACAAGCGGCTAAGACATATTGCATATTGCGTTTGTGTTTGGCGTGTTTCGGAGTTCACGCGACGCGGCGTAAATATAATAAGCTAGGGACAGCATTCTCTATTTCGAATTGAAAACTCCAACTACTTATCAATCTTAATAATGTGTTGTAATTTCTGGCAATTTAAACTACCATTATATTGATTGATTACCCGGCAATAAAGTGGCTGCTACTGCTTCGATTGGAAACAAGTAATACCAGTTTGTGTCTGTGCAACAACTAACCTTTGACCAGACTGCATATGTAGTTACAATGTTATTTTCATATTATTCAATTGCGCGAAGCATTAGGATCAATTGCGACAATTTAAAATAGTATTGTATGTATAAAATAAATGGGGACGCTAGACTTAACTAGTCATTGATTCGGAGTCAACAAAGCAATTCACCAAAATATACAATGACAGACAGGTAGAAATAACCGATTGGTGTATTGAGTTCAGTGAATGATAAGTACGACCGATAAACCAACCTATGCCAACTAATATCGCTTTACTCATGACTTCTCGTTGTCGCTGCGTAGTTTACATCCTTGGCATTCAGTCAGTTTAGTCTTGAAATGGTCAATTACATATATGAAAGAGTAGCGGGAGGTGGTGTTCTAGCTGACCTCAATGTGTGGGAAAGTTCAATGTGTTTGATATATGTAGTGCGGAACGCTTTTATGACGATTGCTCAGGAAACTCTATAAAAGGTTTTTCAAGCTGTCACAAGCAAGCAGGCTAGCATCCGTGACGCCCAACACTCTGACAGTTCATTTTCTTTCGTTTATGGCCTATTCATTTGGCTGGTTGGCTTTTGCCAGCAGTGAAGTGTTTCAATTGCATAATTTTCGCATGTTTCACGATTTTCACCTCCCGACGCTATTCCGTTTTCTAGATCCGACAAACAACGAACGAGCGCTTAGACAATATACAGGTGACTCAATTCACAGTAACAATGTTTTCTAATATGCACATAAATGTTTAAAGGACAATTGCCAGAGCACAAACACAAACGCTGACTGGCCGTTAGGCGTCCACAGAGAACAGAACCAAACTAAACTGAACGGAACTTAACTCTGTTGAACTGACTATGACTGCGGCATAGTTTGGACAACTTGGCGGCTTGGTCGATTTTTCCAAAGCACGCAGTTTCAGTATCGAAATGGCCTGTGCTGATTGTTAGGATACCCTTTCCTATCCAGTACAAGGGCGTATAAGTTGTCAAACGGATCTTTTACAAAATTAATTAAATCTTCTCTTATAATTCTCCTAACAGTACAACCCAATAAAAAATTCCACAAAATAGTTTTAGTAGTTGAGACATTTGTTAGGGTATTAGTGTGGCGGTACTGTGAGTGTACGTTTCCTGTGTTTCCTTTTTTCGCTTCAGTGTGCTTTTATTTCTGACAATAGTTGGCTCTCATAGCTTTTTGCTGCTTGACGTCGGGCTTTTCACAAAGTTACATATACAGTATTCTGCTCGTTGCGCATACGTAGGGTAGGCTCATTCTTAAACAATGTTAGTGTCATCTATGTTGCAAGTATGTGTGAGTCTATTATTTATAGCACTGACGACAACGCAGACTTGGGGAAAAGGATGTTTCAAGCATTTCAAACGTTTTCTATGATCCTACCTGATTCCTAACCTTTGCATGCCATCCGCTCGGATAGTAGCCTGTATTGAAATATTAAAAAATGTCCAGTAAATGTAATTGTGGTGGTTTCATGATAGGATCAACTGAGTTATTTTATTTACAATGTATTATTATCTATGAGCGTAGTTGGGTATTAGGAGTCGACAGCTTAAAATTTATTCGCACGTGTGCGTTTGAACGTGTTATATTTACTTTTAGGTAAGCATTCAAATTACTCGTATCAAGTTATTGTCAATAGTCAGGGTACGTCTAAGATATATTTCTTTTTATTTCAATATAAACAAAAATATTTTCTTTATTTTTAAACTTGAAGTAGCCTTATTTTCAGTTTCGAATTTTGTTCAAACTATGTGAGTTTATTGGCCCGCCAGGAGGCGGTACTTTAGAATTTTTCACGTTGACACGCGATTTATGATGCTCCCTAGAAACACGCTCAAGTCTATGATACGTAGGAAAGGAATACAAATATTGTACAATTTTTGTTCGAGTTAGCTATTGATTTTTCAAAGCTGCTTACGATTTCCTTTAAATTGAGCGTCCTTTGCGTGCGATTATTTAACAATGATACTACTTTGACAGACTGTTCTACGTTCTCATTGTCTCATTGAGTTACAAACTAATAGAAGCTTTGCTTGAATGCGTTTGATTTATGGGGCAACTGGACAAAGCAGTCGTTAGAGTGTCCTGGCTTGATTTGAATTATGTCAAGATGGTTTACAGGATATCTATGACTTAATGAACAACGAATTCATGGCCCAAATGACCAAGACACGCCCAGATTATGGAATGCTATTTGGGTCATGCAAAATGAAGCTACTTTTTGGCCTGCTTATTCTCGTTCCTCAAAAAATGTAAATCCATGCTAATCTAATTAGTAGTCAGCCAGAACTTACTTACCCATAGCTGGTGTTGCTTTGCTTCAAGTCGTTGGACTTTTGCAGAGGCAGTGCCTGCAACTGATTCAAAAGTGGCACTGGTTCAGAGCTGCTATTGCCGGTGTCTGCTCCTTGGTGCATGCTTGGGATGTTAGCTGTTCCTGTTGCTGGTATTGTGTTGATGTTGCAGCTCTTGTACTGAACTGCAGTAGGTGGTGCTAATGTTGAAGTTGTTTTGGCGGGCAGTATGATAGCGCTGCAGCTGTTTTCCTTGTCCACAAGTGGAACATTTGAGGCATGCATCTCGTCCATTTTTTATACGTTATTTGAATTGTGTGAATCACTCACTGTGTGTGTCTTTATTATTCATTTGCAGTGTCAGTCAGCCTTTGGATATTTTAATCATACATAGATACATTCATGGAGTATTGTTAGTTTACGTTTTATATTTATTTACTTTGGCGTTGAATAAACGTTTTTTTTTCTT
Source organism: Scaptomyza reducta (assembly GCA_035044485.1). NCBI lineage: Eukaryota > Metazoa > Arthropoda > Insecta > Diptera > Drosophilidae > Scaptomyza > Scaptomyza reducta. The sequence goes on from JAWNNV010000841.1 coordinate 78,620, forward strand.
GCCTCTATTTACACGACAACAGTTTGTTCTCGAACATTAAACTTTGAATTATTCATGGTTTATTTTTCACAATGTATTTGGCAGATTTTTTTCTTACGCGTAGTTGAAAGCATATGAATAATTCAGATTCTCGATATCCTCTTGATCACCAAGCACTAGAAAATAAAAATGGTATGAGACGTAGAAATGTTAACTAGACATCTGAATCGAGTTTTCACATTAAAAACAAACCCAACATCATAATAATAATAACATCACATAAATCACAGAAAATCATTCAATACTTTAAATATAATATATTAATAATTGGTGATTTTATTGTTAGCAGTAAGGAGCTGTTCAGCTATTTGATACTTTCTGGACGACAGCTTCTGAGTTTAGCTGCACTTGGATGCTTTAGCAGGTGGCCAGGCGATAAGATTGCAGCTGTCTCTAAGCGTTTGGCTGGCTATTCAGCGAATAGTGCGAGTATAGATTATAAAGCTGGCATAAAACTTTATTACAGATTTGTGTGCCTTTTAGATTAGGGATGGTTGTGATAAGCGTTGCTACAGACTGCCTTCTTTTCGTGCTAATCGCCGATATGTAATAGACTATGAACTGGCAACTCGTTGACAACTTGTTGTTATTATTTTTCATCGACTGACCAAGTGTTTTATAGAAAATGGGCTGATTTATCAGCCAACGGTAGCAGATGTATATATAGTTTTGAGACTGCAAAGACAACAGCTGCAAACTGTCTTATCATGATATGGCAATGGCCAAGACGATGGTGATTGGCGCCTGTTATACAGAAACTTTAAGTTGGCTGATTTTTGAGTGGGCGGATTCTAAGTGCCTTCGCCATAGCTTAAAGCAAAGACTGCGTTTTCATTGACGAATCTGAAACACTTTTCCACTGATTGGAGATATTTGTGCGTACAAAGTGTTTGGAGCAGAATGGCTCTTCGTCACAGATTTATATTTGGCATAATATTCATAAACAAATTGCAACCGTAAACAATTAAATAAAAATGTATTGCCAATTCCTCTCTACACAGCTGAGAGCAACCAATAACACAGATTGGGAGTAAAATATATGTACGCCGAGAGTCAAATAAACAACGCACGCGCGCTCATCGTATACGGAAGCACTCAGGAGAGCTGTTCAAGATACACATGAGATATTTTATAATTTCAGGTAAGTTGGCTGTTTCTATAGCAGCAGCCGCGCTGGTAAAAATGTTTACGATTAGTGTGAATGAAACAAGCAAAACTGATAATTTTTAAACATTGAATCGTTTTTGTTTTACTAGCGCGGGTAGTTTTAAATAAGCACTCAGTCAATTGGTGGTGGCACACAATTCATACTGCAGTTTATTAATCCGGTTTGGGTGGGTTTGGGAAGTGCGTGCAGCAACCACCATGCTGAGTACAAACATGACACCAAGTTGCTTTACTCGCGACGCAATTTTCTTTTACGATTGTTATTTTGTACCTAACATTTTAGATTATGAACAAAGCTTACCTAGATCACAATAAAGTAATTCCAAGAATCACCAGCACACGAAACTTGTTTTAATATTTTTATTTTGGTAGTCACAAGAGATACATTTCTTTTAAACTTGTGCAAGAGATGCTTCTTACCGTTGCTGTGCTGGCTAGTTGGCCGTACGCTGCTTTATTTTAGGCCCATTTCATCTCCAAATACAATTTGACGTTGATTTGGTTGTTGGTAAAACTTTTGTTGCTGCCAGTGTTCTTATTGCTGGCTCTCTCAGTTTTTGAATACGTAATTGTTTTAAATTAATGTGCGAGCAAACCAACTGCGATACGACCAGCAAAACGAAGGAAAGAAAATTAGCACAGCATAGCAGCAACTCCTCCAGCTATGTTAAGAACTTTTGACTCGTGTCTTTTGGGCTAATTTAAGAGACCACAGCACAGCAGCTGGCTGAACAAGACATTAAACGTGTTTGTTTTTATTTCCTTGGCAGATCGGGCGACGAGCTCCTCCGTTTCTACGAGAGACAACCTGAAGGTAACGCGCACGAAAACGAACTGAAACTGCGAGCACGACTAATGCTGCTGTTAAGCTACGCGATTTCTCTCCGTATTTATATGTAACTCTCCTTCCCTTGTTCTCTCTCACAAACAATTGACTGCTGACTGCTGATTGAAAATGTGTGTGTGCATGTATGCATGTGGGGGAGCGAGCAGAACGAAACGACGGCACGTTCGTTTCGTCAATAGCGGAAGACACGAGAGCGGGAGCTGCTCTCGCTGCCCATTGTTTCTTGCTGTTGCTGCTTTGTTTGGGTGCTTCTCAATGTTGCCACAGTGTTTATGGCCTCACCCTCATCAACTGTTCCAGTGTGTGTGTGTCAGAACGTGTTTGTGGCATGCTTTTTACTGCGCATGTGCACTTTGTGCATATGTGTGAGTGACGCTTCTGCTTTTGCTTGAGTGTGTTTCAGCTGAGGGTGAACAGCTGATCGTAAACAGAAAATAAATGTATGTAGCTGCATGCCGAATGCAGTCGGCCTGCACTTGGCTCGAGTGCAACTGCACTCAAACTGTTTGTTCTTTGTCTCTGCACTGACAGCAGTCGAAGCTTTCTTAGATTTGCAATTGCTTCGAACTTTAAATTCATATATAAATGACTGTTGTTGATGAACTCTTTGAACATTACAGTTTTCTATTATGTACTTAAGCACTTTAATAATGTCACTGGTTGAACTTTGACTACATAATGATTAACTGGTTTACTCGGATTGCAAACAAAGCAAAAAAGCCACGATCGAATTAATGGAAAACTAGAACAATGTGATTTGCGGCGGACTATAGCATGAGCAATACCAGTGAGTACACTTGTACTCATTTATGCCAATGACGTTCTTTCACATACATATTTCATTCAAACTTTTAATCTATGTGGCGAAACATCCCGAAATGGGTAAAAAAAAACTATAGTCACCAAGAGAGAGACAGAGAGAGAGAGAGACAGAGAGAGAGAGAGAGAGAGAGAGAGAGAGAGAGAGAGAGAGGAGAGAGAGAAAATGATAGAGCAAGCGGTATATGTTAACCATTGACCTTGTTTTAAACATACATACGTACAATTTATGCACACACACATGCACGCAATCTATATTTTGTGTAAGCTAGTCTCAGCACAAAGCTCATATCAGTAGTGGATTATTTGTTTCTATTTACTATTGCGTACTATTTGGCCCTGCGTATGAGAGTTAATTTAAGTCGCGATCACTGCTTATCATTATTCTTAACGAAAACATTTTGAATTCAATGACATTTAATACTTGCCCTACTCACTCAGTCAGCCTTAGCTGCTGACCACGGTTTGCTGTGAGAATATTTGGGTCATATTGCTGCCCTTCTTCGCACTTAGCGAGCAACGTCGAGTAACTGCATCAAAGCATTGCGAGTGCAAAATATTTTGCGGCCTGGGTTAATTCAATTGAACCTGCAGCCTTCGTGACGGGGTCGTTGTCACAGTTGTCACAGAAGCCAAATAGTTTTTGGGTGCATTGCAATTGCTTGAAACAGCGAAGAAGCCGCTTAGATTCATTGCTTTCTTTTACTGCACTCAGGTGTTTATGTCGTATTGGGGTAGCTGCAACGATTGGTAACAGTCATTTGAATATAGCATTAAGTGCTGCAAATTAAGCTAGCTTAGTCGAATAGTTTAATCATATGAACATGCTTTTGTTTTTCTATGTGTTAGGTCAAATACCGTTGGCATAGACATTTAAACGCTTAGAGCTTTTTCTGTGAGCTTCAGGTTTGTGCTTTTTTGCTTCTCATTTTATTTCAGTCGCACATACAAAAGTACGAGCGAACAGCTTTCCGCTTGTAACGTCATATGTGTAAGCGAGACAACACGAATAAGTTTTATTTTATTGTGTGTAAAGTGCTACCCATCAGGCGCGATATTTGAATGTTAATTTGAACACCGCTTAAATTAAATACATACATGATTTTCATTGGATAAAAGAATTAGTAAAATGTATTTTACAAAACAGAAACTACAAATAATTTATAAATCAGTGGTATGCGGTACAAAGTAAAGATCGTCTAAACATTTAAATCTTAAATCGTTTGGTTCATTCTGGCACAAACGTAAAACTCACTGAACAACTTCTCTGAGAATTGTGGCTGCATTCTGCGAACCGCCACATAATCTGCATTTCTCAGGAGGATGTGCGAATCTTGTTGCTGTCCCTCTCCTGGTCACTGTCGCAGTCGCCACTCTCAGCCGTGTCCTCATCGACGCTAGCCCCCTCGCTGCCTCTGGCAAACAAATGCCGCAGGCAACTACGTTTCACGTATAAAAAAGCGCACAGCGCGCAGAGTAGAAAGATGACGCCAACCGAACTGCCAATAACCAAGGCACGCATCTTGCGCTGCGATGGCACCTCCAGAAGAAGTTCGGGGCTAGCTACTTGCTGTGCATCGGCGCCTACAGCAAGTACCTGGATCCTGAAGGTGACGTCCTCCTTAAGGTGTCGTAGCTGATAGAAATTGTCAAAGGTCTCGGCGGTGCCTATGAGATAGTGTTCAGGCTCCTTCCACCAGCGCACTGTGTAAAGGCGTAAAGTCTCCAGGCCTAACGTCGGGTGCTCCCAGTGGAGTAGCCATCCCTGAGGATTGCTTATAACACTTAAGTTCCAGGGTGCACCCAGTCCGCCAACGGTCGGCGACTGATTCGGTTGATTCTGCAGTTGTTGTGCATCAAAATCTTCCCCTCTCAAAGGAGATGCTAAAAAACAAAAACCACGACGATTCAGTATCATACGTATGTCCAAGAAAAATTTAATTATATTGACTTTTTCTACCTTGCGTTTGGAATCGGAACTGTTTGCTAAACATGCCATCGCCATATTTGTCCTGGCTGAGCACCATGAACTCGTAATCTCGTCCAGGCAACAGATGCTGCACGGTAGCTTCCATAACGGTTTTATCCAGCACGCGCAACGTTCTCCATTCCGGCGCATCACTTAGACGATACCAAACAGTGTACTCCTGATTGGGCCTTAAGTAGCCTGTTGGTGAAACGGTGGTGGTGTCATGAATGTCAAATGCAAAAGCAACCAATTAAACAGGTATGTAATGTGATGATAATTTTGGTCTCCTGCGTGAGAGCTCACCTGGCTGCCAACGGATGGTTATGCAGGTCTCTGTGCTGTTCGCTGTTAGGTTGTAGGGCGGACGTGGCGCAATGTTCTCTATCATTAATTCAGCTTCGGCCGTTATAGTTGCGGCTTCATTCGTTGCCGAGCACTCGTACATGCCACGGTCCGTTTCAATTAGATTCGTGATGGTCAAATTGCCGCCGCTGAAGCTGTGCCTGTCCACTGCCAGGGCCTGGCCATCTTTCTGCGCGTAAATTGGTTAAATCAGAGTCTGAATCGCAACATTGTTCGCACATGGAGCATGCAGATGTAGATGCAGGTGCGCCACACACATACATACATACACATGCAAACATATTTCAAAATGCAATCAAGCAAAACTGCAACTGCAGCCGCTTGACTCAATGTGGTCGCCATTGCCATTTGGCTATGGGCATGGACACGGCTTGGAGTGGTTTTTATGACAATACATTGTTGGACACTTACCCGACTCCACACAATGGACGGGCGATTGTTTCCGTCCCGGTCGATGGCTTCGCATGGCAGCTCGGCAGTCTCGCCCAGTTTCTGTATGTAAATCGCCTTGGGGGTAACTGTAAATATGGGTGGGCGCAGCACAATGACGCTAATGATGGGCGAGGGCCCGTCGGTGCCGAGGTCGTTGTAGGGCGTACAGGTGTAGCTGCCAGCATAGTTCTCGTTAACCTTGGAGAAGAACAGGCTGCCGTTCATCTTGTAGAATACGCCAGGCACATTGTATGAGTCGAACAAGAGACCGTCCTTCTCCCAGCGAAGGTTCTTCAACGGCGGATTTGCCCGAAAATGACAGTCTAGAACGGCAGGCTGACCATAGGGCAGGTATACCTCGGGTGGCGCATAAATCACCTTGGCCTTATCTGTGAACAGAAGAAGAATGTTGCATAAGATGAGGCTATTGATGATAATATGATGATTGATGCAGTTAGCCCACTAACATTGTATGTTGAGAAAGGCCTTAGCCATTTGGAGCTCGCCCTCGTTGTTGCGCACCTTGCACTCGTACTCGCCCAGGTCACTCATCATGGTGGGATCGATACTAAGGCTGCCATCGGGCCCCATAAACGAGCGTCGGACCAGATCCTGCACCTCCTGCAGCAGTACTCCGTCCTTATACCAGGCGGCCTGCGAGTTATCCGGATACTTCATGACGCAGTGGAAAAACGCCGTCTGACCCTCCATAATGGTTTGGTTAACGGGCGGTATTTTGATAAGTGAGCCACCCTGAACCGCCAGATGGTAGCTGGTGCCGTTGTTGCGAACACTCGGCGAGCGGTTCGGAAAGATAACCTGGCAGTGATACCAGCCCTGGTCAGACTCACGTATCGCTGTCAAATTGATTGACGCCTTGCCAAAGTCGGGATGAGGCCCGACCAGGTGCAATCGTCCGTTGAATAGTTCATTTGTAGATGTATCGTTTTCGAACCAAGTGAAGATCTTTTTGTTCTGTCATGGTTTTCAAAGATTTAATTAGTTTCTAACAATGACCGCCTTTTGTATGCGATTCATTTATGTTCGTAATAAAATTACAAAAACCTCATAATTGTTATTTTAATTAAAGTTAAATAGATTTATTTGTCAATAATTCAGATAAAATTAGTCTAACGCAAACACGGCATTGGAATATTAAAATCATTAATACCACTTTACACTGCATGCGGTCACTATCCTTTAAAAAATTAAAACCGATATTACGTTTTTATGTCTTTTTTTTTACACTGGCCTCACTGGCATAATTTAACAGCCAGCCTAGCAGCTAGCCGTACATGCAATCAGACAGCCCGTTCCGTATGGATCAGCCTCCCAGTTATAACCGCATGCCAGGGGATTCGATTGCAGTGTACGCCATTCGGTTATTGATAGCTGACGACCGCAGAAAGTGTCAGCCCGTTGCAATTTGATAGTTTTAATTGTGTGCCACAAGTGTTGGTTGATCTATTGACATTATTTGTCGAGGGTACCTTTAATTGAAATCGACAAAACAGTCATCGAGGAATCCAGCCGGGGCAGTGTGCCTGGCACAGCATCAATGTCACGACCTGTCTCCGCTCTGTCAACCCGAGACGGTGAGAAATGTTTTCGCTTGCGATGCGTTGCATCATTTTAGTCTACTTAAAGACAGGAGGGACTTGCAGGGAGCCCAAATACACCCAACTGTGTGTCAACTGGCGAGAGCCAGCTGCTGCTCGGCGCACATTTATCAACATTATCTAACAAATTACAAACGTAACTTGATTTATCCGGTAATTTTTTACCGCTCGCTTAGACTACGTGCGCAAAATTTGCGACGGCCGTGAAAAGTAGTTTTTGATTGCACACATGAATATTTTATGCATTTGCATAAATATTTTGTTTTGCGACTACCACAACTTCCTTCAGTCCCCTCGTTACTCTCTCTCCCCCTCTTCACAGATGCCATTGATCCATGATAAATGTCATTTAACTAATCTTGAACTGACTAAAATGTAAACTCAAATCAGTTCATCTATTTTTTGGCGCTCAAGCAGAACACACAAAAAGAAAAAAATCAGGTAGAAGAAAAAAATGTATTTCAAGCGCAATTAAAGTGAATCTGTCAAAATGACATCATGACCTGTTGACCGAGTGGAATTTTATGCATTAATACAATACAATAAAAGAGAAAAAACAATACCAGACTGATGTGTGTGTGTGTGTGTGTGTGTCGAGAGTGCCTGCAAATTAAACAGCCAACCAAATATTTAAAAACTTTTGCACAGTAGACTGCGAACGCTAGACAGTAGTGACAGAGGCTAACCCCAGTCGATCCCCCAGCGGTCGTGAATTTTGCTTGTACGAAATAAACTAAGGGGGTAAAGGGTTTGGTTTGCTCTAATGTGCGTGTAAGTGTGCGATGAATAGTAATTTAGTTGATTTAAATACAAACGTGCGCCATGTGGATTGTAGGCGTTGCATTTTGGGCGGTGTGCGTTGCTTTGCTGCAAATAACTCGCAATTGAATTTAATTACATTACTCACAGTCGTCAGTTGTCGTTGTCAACAAAATGCCAGGCATTCAATTCGATTGAATGCAATTCAAATTGATTTCAACAGTTTTGCGATGCGTTTTTTTGTCGCCCCTGTGTCGATGTCACACTTCACGTTCACACTTTGAAGGAGTGAAATAATTTACCGAAATCAGCGTAACGCATTAAATAAAATTTAAAGCAGACACGCCCCAAACAGGATGCTACCACACGCCCGCCCATCGACATCCAGCATGTGGCCGTGTTTAATAATTGGCAAGGGCCGAACCGAGCCGAGCCGAGGCAAGCCATGCCCACCCAACCAAACATCGTTCGACCCGTTCGTTTGCGAATGCATTTAAGGTAGCCTCACTCACCGCCCTGCTCAGCCCTAAAGTCCATGGCCGAAGCCCTTTTAATGAATGTGAGAGCCCCGTTGCTTTGTTGCTTTGTTGCACTGTTGCGCTGCTTCATGTGTGTTTTACTGTTTCTGTTGCGATGTGCACTCCTCGTTCCGGCCTCCGTTCGGCCAGTTATTGCAATTAAGGCTAACCAAGCGAATAGCGTCCCACGCCAGTAAGTCGGCCAGTTAGCCCACCCACATGCACATACATTGTATTTGGTAAATTAATAATTTCAACAATTTTATTTTAAAGTGCGTGTGGAACGGCGTGTGTCACTCAGATAAATGGTAGCTAATCATCTTCGCAAAAAAGGCGCAGTGTGAAACATATGTTGCACTTGTTTCTTGACTTACATCTTTGCTCCAGTGCACAACGTACGGTATGGGGGAATCGTATGGGAAATCTATATAGCAATTGAAGACGACATGCGATCCAACTTTGGCCTCCAGATTTGTTTGTTTACGATGATCGCGCGCGCCTTCCACACAGGATGTGTTCATTAAGAGCGCCAGCAGCAACGGTAACAGCAAAAACGGTAACATCCCAATACCCTTCCACGCTTCTATTATTTTGGCAGTTAATGTTGAATGGCAGCTATTTTTTTGTTTTTGGTTCTGCAGAATTGTTTTGCATTCCGTTTTCATTTTGCAGGACATAGGCATATATATATATATATATTTTTTTTTATGTATATTTAATTCAGTATGCTTTGCACTTGCACTATTGACTTGCACTGATAACAGCCCCAACTTTGATACAATAGAACTTCCGCATTTTCAGAGCTAATTTAAATCAAAACGTAATTTGAAACCAGGTCAATTTATCTAGCTTGTACAGAAAACGCACGTCGCAGGTTTCGTCTATTTTCTTTCCCCAAACAAAAGCTATAAGATGCTGTGTGCCAGCCGCGTGATCTCGTAATCTGATCCGCACAATGTACAATTTGCACAATAAGTCCGAATCGCACTGTCTAATATTTAGCCTGCGCTATTTAGAACTGAACACGACGACCGGAGAACCGATACTGTCAGTTACTGTCACCGAACACGATCAACATCAAACGGGAGAAAATTCTGTGTATGTTTGGCTCGACGATTATTTTTTAAGCTTATGTACCACACTCTTACAGACATATGTACATATATATATATACTATACATACCGAAGCGTTCCATATGTTTGATTCTCAATGGCGAGCTAAATGCGAGAGTACTATTGTTGAGGCCTAAGCCCACTATACTTTCACGTGCCGAGAGCTCTAACGGAGCGGAGCGTCTTCATTTGACATTTGACATGCGCCCACCATTCGCGAGTTTTGTATCTAGCTGTTCTTTTAGCTGCAAAGCACTTTCATCGACGTTTATTCACTTATATAATTGGGTGTGTTATTACATTTTCGTAAATTGTATTCACTTAATTACTCAGTCGACAATCGTCACCGCCACCGCTACGCAGGCGAATGGTATATATGATGGGTAAATACTTTCCCTGTATGACTGAATTGGCCGAGCGTATAAAATAAATGCAGATCTAAGCTTCCGGATAGCTAAGCTGTCGTGTTGCTGGGGTCAAGTTGTGGTCGGAATAAATGAAAAGACATTTCGGCATTGTATTATTTGATCAATTTCAAATTGTTTTTTATTTTGTTTTTTTTTTTTTTAAGTTTATTTGTTTAAAAATTTTGTTCATTTTGCTAATTTGTTTTTATAATTGTGTCTTGTGTTAATTACAATATATTTCGTTCTAAACTGATTTTCTTGTACGTGTTTATATGCTGAATTGCTTGGGGAACCTTCGTTTGAATGAACATTTTTTGAAATCAAGCGAATAATGATTGAGTGTGAACGCTGTTTTGAAGGTATTGAAAAAGGTGCAAATAGAAGACTGGAAGTAAGGAAGTAATGAAATAGGGAAACAGAGTTTCTGTTGTCATTGATAGGTGTTTTTGTTTTGCATTGGATTTTGTAAGTGTTTTTTTTTTCGAGTCGAAAAGTTAAAGTTGACTGGCGCACCTTGTCCAAAAATCAAAGTGGCAGACTAAAGCGTTAGATTTACTTACAAGTAAATTTTAATTTTGTTTCCTTTTACTTAATGTACATGCCATTTAATTCAGTAGTTATAGTAATTTATATTTATATAAATAATTGTATATATACATATATATATTATTGTTTAAATATATATGTATAAATTTGCATTTAAAGTCCTTCACTTAACGTGTATATGTGTTGCACTACTTTACGCTTCGCTCATATTTCTTTCAATGTATTTGTCAATGCTCAATTAAAATTTAATTCTCTAATACGCATACTTTAATTGTTAATTCGCTTTTTTGTTTTGTTTTGTTTTGTTGTCCATGCCTTACCGGACAGTTGTTAATGCTCAATTAATTAATTAACTGCATTCTAGTGAACTTTATGTGTCAGATTGTGTATGCGTGTGTGTGTGTGTGTGTGTTCTTTCTGTTTTTGTTTCCTTTATGTGTGCTAGAGTTAGTTTTGTCTTTGCCTCAATACAAAAGTCAACTTATCTAAATATTATTGGTTAGCATTTACAATATTCGAACGTCATCAGTATGGCGTAGTACAATAACATTTTAGGTAGTACAATAGTATTGAGTATGCATTTCAATTCAATTACGATTTCTGTTTCTGACCAATTTAGAAACCATTTGAACAGGTGCCTTCAGTAAACAATTTTTGAAGCTCTGGCTACTGCTTTTTATTGCATAACCTGCGTTCTCATAACTATTTAAAATAATAAAACAAAAAAAAAAAAAACCAATTGATAAACGAAAAAGGCAAAAGACAAACAATTTTTGAGATCATTTGTGTAATTTTCAAAGTTTTCCTCACTTTTCATGTTGTTTTTATTTTTGTTTTTCATTTTCATTTTGCTGCACAACGTTTTGGTTAAATTTATTACGTTGCACATATATGTATATTATAATTATTATTTGTTTTTTGTTATACACACGTTATACACACAGTAATCGTCATCTTCATGCATCTCGCGCTCTGGCAGTGTTTTGGCGTCAAGTTGTGTCAAACCATTCCGATCAATTTGATTTTCAGACAAGTTTATCATATCATAATCATATCATAACAAGTATATATACTTAATAAAAACTGAAACTCACTAAGCACTTCCTAAATGAAACTGAAACAATGAGGTTTTCAGTCTACATATCGGACATTTGCTTAAATGTACTGAACACGGTCAGGATAAGAACATAGTAAGAAACTGCTTTGCATACGATTTTTGTATGTCAATGCTTGCAATTTGAACCGATTAAAGTATTTAACTATTGAAATATCCATTCGTGTGCAGTACATTTGGTAAGGGATCTGGGAAACGGGAATAACGGAAATCACTCCGTAGCCGCCCAAAATGTAACGCTTTCTATTTTCATTTTAAGTTTCAATTAGTATTAGAAGTTTAATAAATGTTAAATACGCGCTAACGTACTGTTTAACCGACTTACTCAACTGTCTTGTGATTCTTTGTATTTCGTTTTGTTGCTGTTGCTGATGTGTCAAACATGTGTTTTAATGGGTTAAAGTAGTTTCCTATACTTGTACCGGAAAAAGTATTTAGGTTTTTAATAAATATATATCTTTTGAGTTAATTATTTGTGTAGCTCAACAGTAAACATATATGCAGCAGTTATATTTTTCATGTAGTTATTGTAAAACTGTTAATTTTTATTTTTATTTTTTTTTACTCATTTGATATTTATTTACTTTTGAATTTTCGGTTTTTCCCTTTTAAATAATTTAATTATAAAACAATTTCACTATATGTAGTTGTTAGAGTTTTTATCGCTTTTATTTTAACACTGCGTCTCAACTAAAGACTTAACCGCTATCATATCTTGCATCTATTTACGTTAGTGTTAATGTAACATAAGTTTAAGTTTAAGTTTGTGGATTTGTTAATTGTTAATTGATGTTGAACATATCAATCTGTGTCGCCTATGATTTAAATATCTAATATATAATTTTATAAATTTTATAAATAATATTCGTTTTGCGTATTGTGTTCAAATATCAATTACGTAATGTATTGAGTTTTAAGTAATAATATGTTCTCATAATTGCTATAATTTTTAAATATTATTCTTAAACGTTGCTTGCGCGTTTGCTCTTGCGTGCCTTATAATGCAGTTCTTATTTACAAAAAATTTCTTCTTGTTTGGTGTCCTTTGTTATTATTTGTTGAATTTAATTCCTAGTTTTGTTTTGTTATTTTTATTTTTATTTTTATTTTTTTCCTACCTCGACAAACTACTAATTGTTCTTGTAGCTGGCTACATAGTATGGCTTTTCAACTGCATTTCACATGATGACGGCGTCTAACTGGTAACATGGAATATTTAAAGCAGGCGTACTATTTGAGCCATATAATTGCTGGACCACCGGGGCATTGGATATCATCTAATCAGATGGTTAATGCGGTTGACTTCGATTGCATGTTATGACTGATGCTGCTGCCACAGCCGCTTACTCGAATCTATGAACGTGTGTGTGTGTGCTTGTCCCACAGATACATGTTTACCTTGCGGTCGCATTCGAGCTGCCAGCTGTCAACTGTGGTATGACAGTGCAGTGCAGTTCAGCAAACGCTCTCAATTTCCGGACCGCTCACCCGTTGCACTGACTGGCGTTTGCGGTAAGCATAAAATTCCTCCCGCATAGCTTGCAGGCGAGCTTCAACATTGTCATATCGGGGCAGGCTACGCAGCTTACGGGGTACCGAGCCGCCAAAGGTGTTCGTTCCGGAGGAGGTAGGAGCGGTGGCCGACGCATGCAAAAGACTGCCACTTAACGGCCCCAGAGTGTGATGCGGGTGCTGATGGTAGGATATGGTCGATGCATGATGGTGGTAGGGATGCTGATGGTGTGGATAATGGTGAGTTTCTATGTGAAGATTGAGATCGTCGCGAAGCAGGCCAACGCCTGTGGGTGTTGAGGCGCTCGGCGTGGGTGTGGCGGGGTCGAATTCATAGTGGCCATCGACGCTGCCTACGTCCACTTGGCAAGACCGTGGCAGATTGCTGTCCGTGGCTGCGTTCAGTCTTGAGATCATTTCCAGCCAGTGCGCCATTGTGTATGGCGGCGTAAGGCTAGCAGAGGGTGGACTGGGTTGGAGATATGAGTAGTGGTACGGTTGCTGCTGCAACTGCCCCGGTACTAGTGTTTGCGCTTGCGCCTGCTGGCTTCCCGAAGCCGCCACATTGACTCCAAAATATGCCGAATGCTTTGGTGGTGAGGGCGGGGCTCGGTATGGCGGCAATAGCCGCCACTCACTGGTACTGCCCGGATGGTTGGACGTGTTTTTTGAGCCAAAGCCACTCGAACTTGAACGCGATTCGGGCGAGGCTTCCAAACCGACTCCAGCTCCATTAGCCGTTCCACGCAGCGATAGGTTCAAGTCCGGCAGCGGTGATAGTAGCTCGTGCTGTTGTCTACTAAAGAGCCTAGAGTAATGGCGAGGGTACCAGCGAGTCCGAGGGCGGTAACTGTGATACGGTAGTTGTGTTTGATAGTAGTTCCGCCAAGAAGGAGGTGACGGCAACTGCAGCGGAACAAAATGATCCTCCAATGCTGGATGCTGTGCCTGATACTGGTGCTGATGCTGCTGTTGGGGATATGGCTGATGGCGTCGTGTTTCCTCCTGGATGGTGCGCAGCGAAGGTAGCTCTTGTGAATGATAGCGATATCGACTCAGGTTCCCAGTGCCACTGATATGCGATGTAGGCAATGAACGCTCAACAGAATTGGGATATACTGTACTGAGGTCACTAAAGTGCGAGTGATGGTTCGGATAGGCACCGCTATAAGAAAGCAGCTGTTGCTGGTGGTGGTGATGGCCTGGCATGCTGGCCGGCGAGCTGGAAAAGATTCGAGAAGCCCGAGAGGGTGTGTAGAGCAATGGTGACAACAGTTGCTGGCCCAAACTGCCGCTGATCGTGTTGACGTGCAGTGGGCCGCTGGTGGCCGAGTTTTGCTGCAAGTTCCTATATATGTTGTGAGTTGTTGCGCTGTAGGGACGCAGAACGTTTTGATACCGGGCTCCAGTAAGGGCTTCGTCAAAGTGCTGCTGTTTGACAGATCCACCAATTTTTAGCAGGCCGCCCAAGCCCTGAAGGAAACCCCTTGCGGAATCTGCTGCCGACTGTAAGCTAACTTGGCTGGAAGAAGCGACCAGTGGACGACGCCACGAGGCGCGAGCTGTGATAAAATTGCGGCGAGAGAGGAAACCTCCATCATCACTAGAGGATTTTTGAGACACATTACTATTTCGACGCTCGAATAGAGCTCCGTCTACCACGTCCATGCTGTTCTCAAGTGTGTTGTCGTAGCCGAGTTTAATCCCATCTTGTGTGGAGCGCCTCTTTCCATCGTCCTGCATTTCGTCATGAAGATTGGGTGAGCTGTAGATGGAGTGGCAGTTGGTGCAGCGATCGGGTGGCCAAATCCAGTGCAATATGGCGATGAGTATTGCTGTTAGACTTGATATTCGGGTTTGTTTGTACCTGTTAAAGTTGTATAGATTGTTAGTTACCAGGCTTATTTGGTTTTTTTTTTCAAAACGAAGAAACAACCAAAAATTGATTGGATTATCTTTTGTTGACTTCCAACAAAACAGATTTAAATCGATTAGAATTGAACTAAAGAAAACTTTGGTATTAGTATAGAAAATTTTGCTTACGATTTTGATTATGACAGGATGGACCTGGAACTATAAAAACGCTTTCATAATCACGATAATATTCAGTATTGCTATTTTAAGTTGCATTAGTAGAAGAGGTAGTAGAAGTAGTTGTAGTATTAGTAGTAGTTGAAGTTGGTGCGAAGCGTATACCAATCGATGTGTTTTTTGAATGAGCGCATAGACAGTTGGGAAATTTAGAGCAATTTAAATGTCAGGTCGTATTTTGGTATAGTTATATGTATTGTTATTTAACATATGCATATATGTTTGGATTTGAACGAGTATACTTACTTTTTTAAAGGCACTTGACCAGAGGAAATTGAGCCCGTACTGCGATTGTGCAAATGATGATTATTGGCTGCAATGTTACGAGCGTCCGTTATCCTGCAAGCTACCATGTTGAACTCTGTAAACGTATAATTTCTAAAATTAATTTGGCGTGCAGCGTGAGCCGTCCTATCCGGTAAATAAAATACATACAGAAGCTACCAAGCACACACTATATATACGAGTATGTATGCATATGTACACTGGTGCAAATATGCACGTATATGTATGTACATACATAAACCCGCTACCATTTTCACAAAGCTGTCCGCATATGAATGCATACATATACGTATGGCAAATACTAGCACTTTTCCATTCTGTTCCATTGGCAAGTAAGTAGCTTAAAACTAGCACAAACTGGCATAACGCTCCCCAGCTGAAAGTCAGTCGATAATACTGTTGTTGTACACCAAATAAGTGGTTATTATGTATGTATGTACATACATTCAGGTACGCGGACGTTATGCCAATTTGCATACAAGCCAGCATCAACAGTGACAACTACAACCACAACTTCAGAGGTAACAACAGCCAGAGCAATACTAGAAGTCGGTGTTATTACTGTTATCATTGTTGCTGTTATTGTTGTTGTTGTTGTTCTGGATACCATAGTTTAAAATTTACCAGTTAACTAAATGATTACAAGTAATACAGGCCATACAGCCACACACCGTTATTCTATACTATGCTATACGCTATGCTATGCAATTGTTAGTTTTATTGGTAAGTTAATTGGGGTTGCAATTACATACATAGGCATAGTCAAAAAGTTAACCAATCGATAGGCAACTATACAAACTAAATTAGCTGGGATTAGTGCCGGGTGGTAAGGAAAACGATGTCGACGTCATTGAGCAAACTAATACATTGGATAAGCGGTGCCTGAACAAAGTACAGCTTTAAGTCATCGGAAAGATCCTGACAGGACAGTATAGTGGTAAGTGACACACACAAATATACGCCCATACTATTACTTATACATACGTATGCATAAACGCATAGCATGTGCTCTTCGCAGTATTTTATTTAGGATCGGGCTTCGAAATGTTGGAAAAAAAAAATGACACATGAAATGGCTTTTGAATGGTGGTCAGTTGAAAGTTGTGCCAACGAAAAGAAGAAAACGAGTCTTTTGCTAATCCAAAACGAAACCACCTGATTATGGTAGAATTAAACAAAAACAGATGACATAAATAAGAAACACTGTCCGTTAGAGGCCATAGTTTGGCCAACAACAGCAGTTGAGAAAATAAAAATTATGATTCAAAGTAGTTTAGAAAATCGAGTGTAAGTGTAAAGTTTTTGCTGTGAGTTTTTGTTCGATTTAAGTATTGAGTAAGTACGTAATTATGAAAACTGTGAAATGACATTGCGGTGCAGTCGACAGGCCGCATCTGTGGGTGCTTGAGATAGATACTTAAGAAAGTGTGTGGGTTGGTATACTTAGTCGTTTGAATATGAATGCACATTCACTGAGAACGATAGATTCGCATGCGCTCGAGGAGTGACCCTGTTGGTAAAGTACATGAAATGCTCGAGTGCTATTGCGGTTGTATGTCAGTGTGATACTAGTGTTGATTAGGAGGTAATACTTGTTAAATGTTACATTACATTGTTGTCAATTGGTATTGGGCGATAGTTTTCTGAAAATAACCTTTTAGTTTGATGTTACTGTACTGTATCTGTTGCACACGACATCGATTTATTATGATTTTGAAAAACTTACCCTTATACTTTGCTTGACGTTGCAGGGGGCTTGGTTGGGTAGATTATTGGTTCTCAGAAGAATAGTGAATAGTGGGTCAATGCATTGCCTGGCAACTTGCATTCACAATCGAGATAATGGTCATGATCGATGCAAACCAATTTAATTGGTTGGCTCAAAATCTCGCAAATTGTGTATACAAATGCAGGTAATGCTTACAGCAGTGCATTCGCACGTCTCTATTGATAACACGATCATTTTATGCTTGGAACAAGCCTTTACTTTGCTTTCAGCAGTGGTTTCATTATTATTGGTCATCAATTGTGGGCCTTATTTTACCATCTTTGTGCGTGAATTGTTTACAAAAAACGTCTGCCCAGTATTGTGCTATATATATACAGTCAACTCTATATATATATATAGTTTTCAAAATAATACTATATACTAAACACCTTTATCCGTCATGAACTCAGCCCTGGGCAGAAACAACGACGATTTGGCCAAGAACATGCGTTTAAAATATATAGCGATAAAGGTGTTTTTGATTCTTTTTTTTTTGTTAAGTTTCTATTCGCTTTAACGGTAATCAATAAACATCTAATTCTTTTATACTGCGTAGAGGTTTTAGGAAAAACTAAAATATTAATATTTAGTACGCTACATTGTTTTTACAATGTGCAATCTTGACTTGACTTGTTGTTGGTGTTGTGTAAGTGTGTGAAGGTTATACCAAACACAAATAAAGAATTTTTTTAACAACTCAAATATTAAAAAAAATTAAAATCAATTTTAAGTCAATTTTGTTAGATATATAAAAAATACAATTTTAAATCAACTTAAAATTGGGACCTCTTTTCGGCACAGGAGAAAAAAACTGCAAAAGAGTCGTCCCTATTGATAAGAAATGAACCACAGCAAGTTGCTGAGTTGCTGTACAGATGTGAGGTCAATTGATTCTTTCAACGTTTTAGAGATACCTTTAAAGTTTAACTAATTTAGCAACAACTATTTACATGCGTTTTATTTGTAATAATAACTAAATCATGGAATCGGAACAAAATGCAATGGATAAAGGGTTTTAGTCAGAACAGTTTATCTTTTTTTAAATTAAGCATTTCAAATTGAATAGAAGTATTTAAGTTTTTAGTTTTTTAAACAATAATTTGATATGATAATTGCTTATACAGGGGAAGCGAGTCTTGACAAACGTCAGGTGGGGTCAATTAAATGGGACAGGCGGGTTTAGTTGTAAATGTTAAATTATAAATTGAAAAACAGTTAACTTAATTATATCAATAATAATAATAACAATAAAAATAATTTAAAAAATAAAATTATAATAGGATACGAAAGCAATTTACTTGTATTTACATAAATACTTGAATTTGAAATGTTTGGTTTTAAATTGTTAATCAAATATACTTGCACAACTACAACGTTTAAATAAAAACTATTCGCACCGGAAGTGTTTGAAAATGTTTGTATGTAAACGGCTTTGAGTTTGCCTTTACATTTAAGCTTTTGTTTCAATTAAACAAACAATTAATATATTCATGTTAAGGCATTGTTGTTGTCGAAATAGCCAATGAGGTAAGTCGAGACACAAAGCAAGCTTGGTTAAACTTGCAATAGTTTCGAAAAAGTACGAATTGTTCTTAGATAACTGACATACATATTCAATATTCAAGGAGTTAAAGTTAAGTTAATTCAATCCAATAATTAAATCCGCACAAACATAAGAGGCGCATGGCCCAAGCAAAACATATAAAAGCACGTCGAGAATTACAAGTTTAACTAGTTGAAGTTAATTGAAAATTGGAAATCATGTGGCGTTGGTCATTAAATGTTCATTGCCAATATCTGGGAGCCTTTCTTGTCGCCTAGTGCTCGGCACAAAACGAAAGTAGTAGTAGTAGTAGTAAGTACTAGTTAAGCAGTTAGTATTTTTGTTTAGGTAGCATTAATTTGTTAGTTGTTAGCTAAAAAGTGTCACAATCATTGCCATCATTAACAACAACAACGAGAGCAATGATCATAATTTTCATTAAAAACCATTTCAAGTGTGTGTACAGCTTTTAGTCTGTGTTACCTTTTTCCTGTTTTCGTCGTTTACGTTTATTGCAAATTTTTACGGCACAAACCGATAAAATGATCGCAACAATAAAAAACAGGATGCCCCCAACGACGCCGGCTGTTATAGCTTTATGTTTGACACGCGCCGGCACAGGGAATTTCACCTCATCGCTGGACTCGTAAGACTTTTCCGAGTTGGCCAGCACCCGGAAATAGTAGGTGCGTCCGCCCACCAAATTTTTCACCAGATACTGTGTTTCCTCCGGCCGTATCTGGCCACGGTTAAGCGTCTTCCACTCCGCATCTGTGCGATATTTGATGGTATAGAACTTTACAATATGTGCGCGCTCCAGTGGAGACTGCCAGGTTATAAGGAAACCATTCGAAATTTCCGTGACAGACACGTTACGTGGTGGTCCGGGCTTGGGACCTGCCGAAAAGAGCATAATATTAATATAAAGTAATCCAAAAGTTAAGTCACTTAATTAAACACTTTTTTTTTTAGAGCCTCCCATTAAAATCTATCTCATTTGGATCCGGATTTTTACATATACAAAAATGTGATATACCCGCAAATAAGAACGCATCTGTGGAATATACACTCATTGACCCAATTATGAGCAAAACATAAAATCAGCATAAAAGTAACTAAATTTTAGGGTTCAAAAATCCAACAGTAACAACACCCTGACACAGGCAATAAGTGCAAGCCATTTATTTTACGGGTGTTGCTGGGAAAACGTAAGCGAAAAATGCTACGCTTATTATTTATGCATGTATGTTAATTAGAAATGCTTTTAAAGAGCACACAAGAGATTTGAAAGCGCATATCTCAAAAGTTTATTATGCGCATGGGTCGTCGGGCTGTAGCTGCACAAATGAGCAAAGAGTTTTTAAACCCGCCATATTTCTCGTCCGCCACCCACAAAACACCCCAAACATCATCAAAATACCCACAGATTTGATATAATATAAACGGGACAGGTGACAAACATTAAAAAAAGAACGGGCAAAAGCTGTCTCTACTTCTGTCTCTGCCTATGGCCTAAATGAGATGGGTGGAGGGTGTAGCCATAAAAATGTCAAGGGTAGACAGGGTACATGGGCAGGCAGTCAGGCTCGTAGGGGCGAGTGAATGTTATTTATGGCTGCAGTTGGTACTGGTAGCAGCAGCAGCAGCAGCATCAGAAGCTTATCCGGCACAAGCGGCCCACAATGTGGGTGAGTTAGCGGCACTAAATCTGCAGTCTGCAAGTCTGCAACACTCGTAAAAGGCATTACTTAAGCGCATTAAAAGGTACGCACACACACACACACACACACAAACACACGTACGCACGGCTGCGACTTGCAACAGCCGTAAAATGTCATTGTAAACAATGCAAGAGCACAATGAGTGCGCACTTTAACCCTTCGGATAGCTAAGAGTTTGGAGATTCGAGCTCCAAGTTGTCGGCTGCTGACTGCGGGGTGAAAGCTAAAAGTTACACTCTGCGAGCCTGGGAGCTGGTTGCTGGTAGCTGGTAGCTGGTAGCAAGGAAATGGCTGATGCCCGAATACAAAGGCAAATGACGGGTGGGTAGCTGCATCTACTTCAACGAGTGTAGCTTTCTGGCTGAAACAGCAATACAATAAGTAAACAAGCAAGCAACAAAAGCCGAGGAATTTCGAATGTAATTGCTTTTTCAAGTCTGACGCCAACATCGACGACCATTTCAGTTCAGTTCGCATGTGTAATTTTTGTATTCTTTCTTTTTCAACCATGGCGCGGCATGTACCTGCATGCATACATACATATGTGTATGTGTGCAAACATACCAACGCATGTGTATGTAAGTACGGGTATGTACATGTATCGTCGTTTGAACTGAAAAAACAGTGGAAAAGTATTTGAATAAATTGATAATAATACGAGTACCTTTTAATCTCAACTTGGGCGGTGAATAAACTATCATGCCTCTCGAATCGGTATGAAAATAAATGTCAAAATATGCTAAAAGGTCTGCAAATAAAACAGAAACAAAAGTTGCAAACGAAATAGCAAAATCATATTTATTTAATTGGTGCACAAAGAATAACCCGAAAGTACTGAAAGTTGTGTGCAGATTGAAAATTATAAAAGAAAGTGCGCACATCAAAGAATACAGTGTCCATAAAACCAGCCAAAAACCCAAGAAAAAAACATAACAGAAAATGACTATATATACGTACGTACATGTGCAAATAACTACAACACAACAAAAATAATAACCAAATATGAATTGGCTTATTTGTAGCGCTGTTACGCCTTGTCACAGGAATCGTCAGTGTGAGGCCCCACCTGCTTGAAAAGCACTGAAAAACTAACTCATATGAAATAATCGATTAGTTCACCTTGATGGGATGCGAAATACTTGTTAAACGATACCTACCATACCATATGCTATACGAGTGGCCATATGCATATGCATATGGGGTGAACATAACGGAAAAAGTAATATTGGTAACAGAAACAGAGCACAGGGCCGAAACAACAGCAAAAGGCTGGTGCTCTGCAATTATGACAGTGAAATGCATTGAATATTCATAAATTCATAAATGTGTGCGTGCTTGTGTGTGTGTGTGTGTGTGTGCAAGTGAGTGCGCGTGTGTGTGTATTAAACGTAATCAGCCTTGACATGCATTTCCTGCCGTTCTTTTCTTGCTCTCCATTTGTTGTTGTATTTTTTACTTCATTTTTGTTGTCGAATGTCAAAAAAGGAAATTTGCAACTGTTCAAGTACCGTTGTCGCCAGCCAGCGCTGCTACCCATCTGCGTTGTTGTTATTAATTTTTAAGCGTTGCGACGCGCAAGGATTCAACAACAAAAGCAAGGCTGCGTGAGACATGGCGCATGAAAAAAGCTTTACGCATACACACTCACACTCAGGGAGTCTGACATGGCTTCACACAGAAGGTTGAATTACGGTTAAATGTTGACGTTATATGCACGATTAAAAAAAAAAGGGGAAAAGCAAGAAAAAGATTAAAAGAAATAACTAAAAGAGCAGAAGAAGTAAAAGCCAAAGAAATAATAATTTTTCTGTTTGTTATTTCAGCGGCAATGTTAATGACAGTTTCTTGTAGTTATTCTTGTTGCTGGTTGCGGTTGTTGTATCTGTAGTCAGCCCTGCGGCGCGAAGTTTAGCTCGAATTGCTTTTGGTTGAAATGAGGCGGAGGAGGAATTTGATGTGTGTAATATGTGGGTGTGTGGTTGTGTGGGGATGGATGGTTTGTAGGTGTTTCGCTACAAGCGCCAAAGGTACACACGTACACGAAATCCAGGGTTGCATTACACAACACACAACACATTTTTGCTTGCTGCTTGTTGTCGTTGTTGCTTAACCTTTTTTTCTGGTCTTTGTTGTTGTTGTTGTTGTTATTGTTTTTACCGTTTTTACTACTAGCCATTACCATTATTGTTGCTGTTGTTATTATTGTTTAACATACGCGTGCGCCAACGCACCAAAATATACACACACATAACTGCACGCAGGGACACAAAAACACCACAACACAGTAAGGGACACTAATACGAGTATAATAAATTCGCTAAATGGGGAAAAACACTTACATATGTATGCAGTATGCGTGCGTGTATGTTCTGTAAGTGCGTGTGTGTAAATGTATGTATGCTCAAGTGTATGTGTGTATAGGTATTCGGTGGGTGGTTGGTCCGAGTACTTTATGTAAAGTACCCGAGCGAGAGAAAAA
Source organism: Scaptomyza reducta (assembly GCA_035044485.1). Lineage (NCBI taxonomy): Eukaryota > Metazoa > Arthropoda > Insecta > Diptera > Drosophilidae > Scaptomyza > Scaptomyza reducta. The sequence continues at coordinate 101,731 of JAWNNV010000841.1, forward strand.
TATGGTAGAGAGGCAGAAAGACAAAGATAGAGAGAGAGAGAGAGAGACAGAGAGAAGTGGAGTCAGAGGGACATATACGATATAGACAAGAGTATATTAGAGTAAAAAATTAACTATCGCAAAGCGGTTAGAAAAACACGCAGCGTGGATGGTATTTAAATTGGCGCACCTACACAGCTCCGGAACGTTAACGTACAGGAGTGTAAGGAGGAGGGGCGTGGGGTGGGCTGTAGTGGCTGTCTGGCCGTCTGCAAGTCTGCCTGTTTTAAATGTGGCCAGGTATTTGGTAATATGCTTGTTTAAATTACGCCACCCAGCTGCCAGTGTTGCTGTTGTTGTTTTGTGTTTGTTTCCCATTGTTGTTGGCGTGGGCGTGGGCGTTGTCATATCGACCGTACGACCTGTGACACACGAAACAACAATGACAACACGCAGCTGAAGCCTGTATGGGTGTGTGTGTGTGTGTGTGTATGTTTATTTCACTGTCTGCGCGTCGCGTCACATAATTGTAAAAACAGTTCAATTAATTTAAATAATTAAATGTGGGGCCAACTGCTTTAATTACGTTGCGAGAGAGAAGCGAAGCTCCCTTACATACCCACGCCCACGCCCACACTGACACACACTCTCATACACACATTCGTACACCAGAACAACGACATATGCACATACCGCAGATATGAGTGCGAGCACAACATGAAAATATAATATTCACATTGTGGCAATGCCTCTAGAAAGGACGCACATGTGCCAAGACATGCTCCAGGGACTCCGTGCGATTTTTGGGCGTACATACATTCACAGCCAATAACAGAGGTAGAAAACGTATACGTGTGTGGGAACGTGAAAGAGGTGGTGGAAGAGGACGTGGCTGGCTCGGTAGTTTTAGGTGGGAGGGTGAAGAATCTGACTTATTCTGCTTGCTGTGTTTAATTGCTTTGAATATTTTATTGTTTTTTGTTGTTGTTGTTGTTGTTTGCTATTTGCTAAGTACTTTCTGCAAGACCGCAATCAGGGAAGCAGATTTCAAATGCTTGTTGGCAAGGGACATGAGGTTGGAGGAACTGAGTGCTACAAAATTTCAAAAGTCCTTCACCTATCTATATCAAAGTATTTAAATGGTTTCTCATTAGCTTCAAACATTTGATCCTTATGGCGATGTTACTGTACGTTTAATTTCCATTATGAGGACGCGTTAATCTCGTTGTAGTTACATAGTTAAATAGCTAAGATACGTTTACTAATTTTTAGTAATCTTACCAGCTTCATCTGGCATTGGCTGAAATAAGTGATCGGGCGGTTGTGTTGCAGCCTTGACATTACGTGGCGCTGCCGGAGCGTCTTCTATTGAATTTGAATTTTTGCCTTGTGGTTGGGGTGGTTGTCACCAGCAGCGAGAAAAATTCATAATTCAATGCGCGATTTTGGCATTTGATTGTACGCATGATTAGTATGAAAAGTTAATAGCGAGTAGCGTTTGGTTTGGTTCGATGGAGATCGTGAGAAAAGAGAAGAAAAACGAGAGAAAAATAAGAGCGTTATGTTAGAGCCAATTCCAGATTAAGGAGACACTACGTCTCAATAGTGCATAAGATTTAATGAGAATGTGCAATTTGCTTGAGCAATAAACATTTGAACTGGAGCAATAAACCAAAAATACTCTATTGGAGGAAAAACCAAAGCAATAAGTGGACTAAGCACTAAGGATTAGGAATATCGGAACGGCACTCACCTAGTGTTCGCACGGTCATTACTTTGCTCATCATGCCGTCGCCGAGAACGTTGCGACCAACCACCTGAAATTCGTAGCTGGTACCCGAGGCCAAGCCGTTGATGGTCACCTGCGTGCTGCCTGAAGGCGTTACTGAAATTGTCTGCCAATCGTTAACACCCGCTTCGCGGTACCAAATAGTGTAGTCCTGTTTATACTCAGAGCCGCCGCTGTACCCTGGTAGCCACTGCAGCGTTATAGAGGATTCCGTGGCCTTACCTGTGATGTTGTAAGGCGCATGTGGCTGGGTGCCCTCAATGACCAGCTGCGTTACGGCCATAAGGGTTGCTACTTCGTTGGATACCACGCACTGGTAGTAGCCGAAGTCTTCGCGTCGCAAATTCTCTATGGTAATGTTTCCACCCGAAATCTTGACACGATTGCGTTGAGAATCGGAGAGCTGCTCGCCCTCCTGTCGCTGCCACTTGATGGTGGGTCGCTCTGTGCCCTCCGCTTCGATGGCGTCGCAGTGCATCTCCACGCTATCGCCGACCTTGCGCTGATAAAGTGTGTCTGGCTCGACAGTGAAACCTGGCGGCTTGCGTACCAGCACTTCCATTACGCCCGAGTCGCCCTGCGTGCCCTGCGCGTTGTAGGGCGTGCACGTGTAGCGTCCCTGATGGTCCTCGTTAACTCGCGTGAAAAGCAGCGAGCCGTTGGCCATTACCACGATGTCCTTCATTTGGTAAGGCTCCAGCAAGCGTTTGTCCTTCGTCCAGGTAACGTACTGTAACTGTGGGTTCGACTTAATGTAGCATTGCACAACGCCGGCTAGTCGAAAAGGCAGATACTGCACGGTTGGTGTAAATGTCACTTTGGCTGGATCTGCGTAGGGGAGCAAGATACTTAGTTTCAATGTACACACTTTTTGATTGTTACTTACATTCAACGCTTAGGTAGGCTGAAGCGCTCTGTGGATCTCCAATACCGTTTGTGACCTCGCACAAATACTGGCCCGAGTCGTCTGCACTGATTGGATTGATGATGAGCGAACCATCTTTACGTATGGTGACGCGTGTCTCCAAGGAGGCCACCTCCCGCACAGGGGAGCCTTCGCGGAACCAGCGCACCGTGACATTACCTGGCATGGCCTTAGCCTCGCATGAGAATATCACCTTTTCGCCCTCGAGTTTCGTTTGATTGGTGGGCGGCACCTGTCGATTAAGAGTAGGACATAGCGAAATGTTAATGTTAACACTAGTCGGGCGGGACTGGTTATATTTCTGTCAACGCTGGGTGAGGACGTGTCGCCTGTTGACTAATTCAAATCATGATGCCTGGTGTTTAGTTTGTGTTGACCAATCCCTATATCAATATCCCCTTTTCTATCTCGATCCCAATCCAAACTCTACGATGTGTGTTTCGCGATTGACAGCTAATCTTTCGTTTTTTAGGTTTACACGCCATCAATTTCTTTGTAACATGTTTTTAGTCTTCCCCCTTGAGAAATACCAACTCTGCTCCTGACAACAGCAAGAAAAGTGTTCCTTTTATTTGGCCTGACAACTGTCATTGACAACTTGTCACTCAAATGTCACTGACAGCATTCGGGCCCGTTCTATTTCTGCCTTTGGTAATTGCATTAGTGCATTTGGCCCATCGAACTGGCTTATTTAACGGTCACATTGCTGTAAGGTAATTTGATTGAAAATATTTTATTTCAGTTGGTTGTAGTTTTAACTTTTGTGATGGCGGCCGACAAAAAGGACATAGCTAAATAAATTGGTAATTAATAGAAAATCAAACATTTACAATCAAACATTTATTATTGATTCTGCATACCTGAAAGCAATAAACTCAAATGTGCTTTTACATTCAGTTCTAAGCTTAAAATGTTGTTTGTCGATTCTAAGTTTCTTGCCAGAAGCATTTTAAATATAAAATCTGGGCTAGCTACACTACTACGAGCAACTTTGAGCCAAAACACGCCATCCTGACTATTAAAAGTTCAAGCTTTCAAAGACGTCAATATTTTGCTCGTGTGGCGTGGTTGCCTTTATTCTGGCTAACTGTAAATACCCCAAATGCAAATGCATTAGCGGAGCGCCCACAAAAGTATGCTGTTCATTTTAGACGGCTGGCATTGCATTTGGATGTTGTATATATGTATACACATGCACGTCGATGAATGTATGTATTTTTTTATGGGAGATGCATGTGCAGCTGTTTGTATACACATGGTAAATAGCAAGCTGGAAGCAACTGGACAAATGACCATGACAAGGGTGTGCTGGGGCGGGCCCATTCGCTATGCACTTGTGTTGGGTTTCTTTCGCTCCTAAATCGAGGCAACGCGATTCGCAAATGCGGGCAAAACCAGCAAAAAGGCAGCACAATCCGCAGCCCTGGACTACCTATCCCCACGAACCTCCCGTCACTTCCTTTATTGCTACGGGGGTGGACATAAAAACTTGCACGCTCGTAACATTTTTTTTCATGGTTGTTGGCTTTGTGGGGGCTACTTTCGGTCGAAGGAGATTTCACAAAGCGCAAATGTGAGGCCGCATTTTGGTTTGAATTTTTTGTTAACCAATCTCATGGCATTGAGTGGCTGCTGGTCCCGTTGGTTGGACGCTGTTGTTTTCACGTGCGAAAATTGCGTGCCCGGAAGGGCTCGGTTTGATCTGCTCAGATGGGTTCTGATGGTGTTAGATGATGTTTTTACACTCAAAAACATTTTAGATGATTAATTTGTTTTGAGAAATGTATTGCTTGTTCGGCGATGAGCGTGTGACAAATCAGATTGGTTAGTTGGTTAATGTGAAAGCGATTAACAGATTAGAAGAGCGGTTGCAAGAAAATGCACGAAGATATAGTGCAGAAGTTGCAAAGCTTACACTTATGGTAAGATTTAGTTTCTATATTTTTATTGTGTGACGCTTTCGCTTGATCCTGTTTTTCTTAAATTGTTTTATTTTGATTGGTTGAATCGTATTGTTTGAAATAGATTGAATATACAATTTCAGTTATTTTGAGAAATTCAAAGGCTATGTAACTAATTTACTGTTTGAATTTGCTGATCTGGTTGTGCTGGTTATACTATTTCTAAAAGCAGACAAGTATTTATTTCACTTTATAATTTCAAACTATTCTACTATTTCTAGAATTTTGTTATCTCATAAAAAATTGCAGTTGTTTATAGGTTTTTACCATGATTACAGCGCCGCCCGCAATTATAACACGGGCCGTATGGGAGACTTGTCCCTCACCATTGCGTGCAATACAAGTGTATTCCCCAATGTCCTCGTGGCGTATTGTGGAGATCCGAAGTTCAGTGCCATCATTGAAGATGCCCACGGTGGGCGAAGGATCAACGGGGTTGGCATCCTTGTACCAAAGAATTTCTGGAGTTGGTGTGCCATCGGCCTGGCAATTGAGAATAATTGAATCACCTGCAAGAAACAAATAACGCACCGTAGCAACGACAAAGAAAACGACAAATTAATAAGGTAAGTGGCTGGCAATTGTTCAGCTTATGCTCATAGTTGTTGCAGTTGTATTCGTACACACACAGAAAATTGCATGCCAGCCTGCCATTTGCATAGCCCACCTTCCGGTTAACGCAAGACTCGCCCGGTCGCCTCTTTGCCTTTATATATTGTTATGTATGTTTATGTATGTATGTTTCTTGCTATGCCGGCTAACAACTCGTACTTACTACAGCCATCATTCGAAGCAGACAATAGAACACAGCGAGTCCTGGCATTGTTGTTACTGTCGGTTCTTGTTGTTACTGTAGCGCTTTGTGCCGCCTGAGTTGGTTGACAAACCGTCAGGGTGGTCTGATTTATGCGCTGCAGCGTCATTTTCTCTTGACGCATTTCCGGCGCAGCCGCTGTCTTTTGTTTGGATTTCAAATTGTTTTCTGTTTTTCTGTGCTGCGACGCGCTGTGTCTTGGATGGCACTTGGATGTTACTGCGTTGAGTGGCTGAGCGTAAACATTTAAACTTTGATTAAGCGGAGGAAATTCGATTTGGCTGGCGATCGCACACACATTTAAGCTTATTGATTTTGTTTTCAAAGTGTTCGGAGTATTCCAAAGATGACAAATGACTCCACATAAGTAACTCAAACATGAGCTTTCTCAGCCAGCCAACCAGCCAAAGTCTACCTCGATTTTTACGATTGCGCACCCTTATGACGCATGAGTGAGCGCTAGGCCTTGAGCAATGTTCGTTGGGCACAGGGGTCGTGGACGTAAATAGACCCATAGTTCATTTCAAGGTGACAGACTCATTCGGGCACTGCAACAAATTGCTGGCCATTTGACACAGTCAAAAGTGGCCGGCCATGTAAGGGGAATGACGTGAGCGAGGAGGCAGTGCCCGAGCCTTGGGGAGCCTGCTTCACTTAATCTGCGAAATGCCATTTACCCGGTGGTTGATAGAAGCAAATAACTTGCCAAAATATGAGTCGAGTCGTGTTGGAAAAAACTTTGACAAGCTTTCTGGCTGCGAGGACGTTATTTATGATTTGACATTAGTTGTTTGGGGACTCACCTAAATTAACATATATAATATCCTCTGGTGTAACACTAAAGCGTGGAGGTGCATGTACATCTAAGTGAAACCATGTACCATTTTTATGCTGTTTGGGATCGCGGTTCAGGAATACGACCTTGCACTCGTACCAGCCCTGATCCGATTCTCGAATGCTGGTCAAGTTAAGTGACGCCGAGCCAAAAGGCGAGTCCTGCGATACACGTGACACACGTCCCTTGTAGCCTTCCTCGATGTGTTCCGGGTAGCTCTCATACCAGATGTATATGGGTAGGTCAGAGCCCTGTATTCATGTGTAACGCATAAAAAGAGATTGTTAAATAACGTTGATATCTATTTTAGTTTATTTGTGTTTTTTTATTATTATACACTTATGTGTTTAAACATATTTGCATACGCTTGACATCGAACAGTTATGAGAAACATAAGCAAAACTAGGACCATGTATTGTTAATGATATGAAATGTTCAGTAAATAGGTGTTATATATGAAACATAATAAATATTTACATCAGCAAATTTTGAGAACATTTTTGCTTAACATATACAATATCTAGCCTTCTATCACAAGTATGAAATGTATCAAAAAAAAACATGCAGTTACTTTACAATAGTTTATTCATGCACATAAATAAATGTCTAATATTATATTTTGTATGACCAAGTTTATAAGTACAATTGTTTATGCTGTCTAAATTTAAGTTACACAAAGGATATTTTGGATTAATCGCAAGAGTTACAAATGGCAAGCGTTAAAACCACAAAAATAAAAAACAAATTAGTTGAAACACGTGCTTAGATGTGTTTTTAATTCAAAAGCAAAAACAAAATCATATGTGTTTGAAAGAGCTAGATAAACACTGTGTGGCCCAAGTATGTAGCTATTCTAACCCTCATAGGCGCTCAACTTGCAAACTTGGCCATCAACACCAGAGCAGCGCCAGCAATCCCCGGTAAACAATAAATCATGTGCAAAACTACAAGAACAACAGGACACAGAAGCAGAGATACAGTTGAAATTCAAGCACGAGCTGATAAAAAATGTGCATGTAAAATATTTCGGGCAAGCTACAACTACAATTGGGGTCAACGAGCAGTATCCCTGCCTCATCTCTCTTCTCACTAAACCAAAATGCCATACATAGATTTTTAGTATGTTTTTATTTTTTGCTTAAAGGTACAGCCCTGGTCATGTTGGCAGTTGCCAGTTGCAGAATTCAGAATGCAGAATCTATTGAATAACGCGCGGCACGGATGTGGATTTAGACAGGTCATGCAATTTCTCTTACATGACTTTTCTGGGCTTATGAGACTACATGCACAACAAACGGCCCATACGTTTAGTTAAATGCTGTTTGTCATGTATACAATATTCCTGCTCATGTATTGAGGGTGGTTTATAATAAATGCTTCTGCTTAGGTAATTAGTAAGAATATTACTCATACGTCCGATTAAGAGAGCATCAAAGTTAATAGATTTATTTTTTGTAATTATACGCTACAGATTTATAGACTGACAAGCATCGTCTGGCCCCGTTTATTAAAACTTAATTATGTAATTTTCATAATTTTCACTTCTCACATATGAAATAATTTGTCTTGGCAACGGCAAACACATGACACTCGGCGCGAAACACAGAGCCATAGCACAGGGTATATGTCCCAAGACCCAGATAGCGGTAGAAGAAGGCGCCTCATGTCTGTGCAAGGCGTTCGGTAGCTCTTATGTATTTATTAGAGCGAATCCAACGTGGCTGGTAGGCATTCAAGCAAGAGCCAAAATTAATATTCGCACTCGTAGAAGCGTCATAAGTTGACTCGGTAAACATTTTTCCGCTTAATTTATTCAGTAGCAATTAATTTAGATTGCAACTACGGCAACGTTTCTCTTCTTGCTATTTGAAGCACAGTGTAGCCTCTAGCTGCCTGCCTGCCTCTTAAAGGAAACAACGCACAAAAGTAGGCAACACCAAATTTGGATGTTGGGCACACACTTTAATATAAAGTCATGTAATCGAAACAACACAATACGATACACACCGCCTTTTTATGTGTACCATTGTATTTAATTACACTCATATAAATAAAGCGAGCAGTCCAGAACAGACCAGATCAGAGCATCGTATAAATTCAAAGTTTAAGCCATGTTTATCCTTTAATTCGATTTGGCTTTGCCTCCCACATATTGCCGGCATATTCGGAATGCGACCCTATGACTATGCGAATGTTGCACCGTATGCGTGTGTATTTTTATCGCAGCAAAACATAAACTTTTTCTTTTTGCAGTACTTATAACTTTGTTTGGCATTAAAAATGCTTGTAAAACTTTTAACTTGGCACGAAGAGCAGCGACGTTATCTGTCCAAACGCAAAGGCACAAGCACGGTAACAAACAGTTGGATTCACATACATTCACACTCTAATATATATATATAATATATATATATATACTTGTATGTATGTAAAAATATAGAACGTTGTTCAGCAGCAGCAAGTTTCGCTGCATAATTCCGCTTGACGGCGTTGACGTCAACGTCTGCGTCAACCTCTGGGGCAAGCACAGCATCTACATTTCTACTATATTATCCTTGCGGTTTTTCTTAGTTTTTGCTCGGTTTAACTTTGCTATCAAGCAGCAACAATAAAGTAAGTTTATCAGCTTGCACCGGCTTAGGCGTGCTTTAAATTATAAAAGTAAGCTGTTTGAGGTTGCTGATTCCAGTTCTTTGCCAGCTGCATTTTCTTAATGAGCTCATCAATCTGTACCAGAAGAAAAGTGTCTTAGCATCTAAGTTTCTACATATACAAGTGTGGAGAGACTTTGTTATTTAAACAAAATAGTTATGCAATACATGCTGGCATATTATATAATTTTACTCGAAACTAAGGATTGGAATGAAATAAGGCAAAATGAGAATATTTCTTGTGCTCTTCAAAATTATTTGTATTATCAAATTGCAGTCATTGCGTTTCAGGGCAATGCGGCGAATTGCTGCACATTTTGTTTGATCCATTTTTGTAAAGCAAATAAATTGTAGCTTACTGCCAGCTATGTTACAAGCAACTTGCAGTGCTATTGTGTGCTTGGCTGAGAGGAGTGAAGAGTTAGAGTTAAAGGTGGAGGTGAATTGCGAATTGGGAATACGTAGTGAAAAACGGAAAACTGAATTTGCGAGAACAGAGTTAAGGGAAATATGTAATAAATCTGTAAACCTTCAAGAGAAGCGCCGATTTCTTTATTTTGTTAAGTGGTCATCTTTTCACTTTTGAATAAATACCCAACGATTGCATTAACATATTTCCGCAAACTCTGTGCTAGGTTACATAGGGATGTTGATAAATTAGCCTTGGTAGGTGCAGGGGTTTTTATAAATTGCACTATATTCTTAGGAATGTGTCTACAAAAAGTATTTTGTTGGATTTCTATGAATTATTGCGGCTAATTGTTTGATTTGTTAGCGGTGAACAGCTACAGATTGGTATAAAGATATTTAGATTTGGCGAACGAGATTGTTTTGAACGAAATGAAGTTTATGAATTTTTCTTCTCTCTCGCTCTCTTTGGTCTGATTTGTTATTTTGTTTCTTTTTAAAGCATATTGTTATTATTTGAAAGCATTATTTTTTCACATTAATTACTAAACGCTTGACTGTGTTAAAAATTGTGTATTGAGTCTGTTCGTGGAATTTCCAAGCGAGACGCTATCAATCTGCTTCGAATTTAAATTTGAAATAGCTGTCGCCAAAAAAGCTCGGAGATGTAAAAGTAACAGAAAGGTTTCAGAAATTATATGCAACATAAATGCAATTTTCCAATCGAGCAACACATAAAACATACAATAAATACTATGGACATCTCCATCTCAAGCTAATTGTTTAATATCGCATGGTTAAAAACACAACATGAGCATTAACAGTGTTATATAGCACTAGGAAAAGCTGTATACGGTATAAATCTTAAGTAATTAATAATTGAATATCTGGAAATCATAAAATATGCCTATGTTAAAACATTTTTTGTTTTGTTATTACGCATACGCACTGTTTGTCTAAAACTGGATCTTTGCCTAGTTGACATTTAAAATAATAGTCTTACTTGTAAGGTGAAATTAGAAAATCAAAGGAAACTGAATAGAATAGAACAGAACAGAAGCGCAGTTAACCAACCAAATATTGATTAGTTAAGGGGATGCTCATATAGTAATAGTAAGTGTGTTAGAGGGTAGTTAGGTAAAGAGTTCAGAAAACGTTGAATAGCTTTTATTATGTAAGTATTTCGTTTACTGTGTTACATTTGTTGCGCTTGCTTCGACTTTGTCTGACTTTTTCTTACTTTCTTTAGCTTTTTGCGTATCAAACAACAATGTAAAAAAGAGAGTTTAGAGAAGAAATTTTATTTGTGATATCGTACCGTTTCGCTCACCTTCTTGTCCCACTGCAGGACATATGGCACCGGATGATCGTTGGGGAATTCAACGTGGCAATTGAAGACGACACCCTCGCCCAGTATGGCCGTGATGTGCACAGCATCCTCTGAAAATAGCCAAAAATAGAAAAAAAAAAGTTTAATGATGCATCAAAACTAACAAACAATGTTTCGATTTAGTTCACATCCATTTACTAACACAGGACAGAATGAAAGTTTGTGACATCAATTGATTGATGTCTATAATGTTTTGCTGACCTAATGTGCAATCTGCGTGCACTCAATCTCATACTTATTGAATAATCCTTCCTACTTGTGCCACAGCCATAATACGGCCAATCTCTAAGCCTCACACCTCTTCACGTCATCCTCGGTGAGCCTGCTGACCTGAGCTTCTATGTTTACTTGACATTGTGCACGATTTACTAAGTTGACATTTGCCCGGTCCAGTATACTTAGGTCGTTGATATGTGAAGCAAAGGCATTTTATTAACTTTTTTGCCTGTACTGTGGCAACAGGGCAGTCGAAGCGTCGTAAGTAGTTTTTAAATGGAATCGTTGATATTTTTATGGGCCGCAGTTATTCCAGCGTTTTTTAGCAATGTTTTGGGTGAAATCCGTTCACAAAACAGAGCAATTGGATTGACAGCTTTGGCACAGATTTTTCCCTTGTGATCTGTGTTGATAATGTGTTGTGTTGAAAGCGTAACTGTCAAACTAAGCCAGCAATATTTTTTTATGCTTAAAGCTAGAAACACAGTATTGATTTTTATGCCAAGCCATGACTTAAAAGGTATTGCATTTGATAATCGGTTGAGTTTTGAGGCAGCTATGACTTTGTAAAGTTCTGACTCATCTTCAAGTTGATTTTGTCGGGTAGAGTTTTTTCATGAATTTCGATCTGAATTCATGTTATAAATTGGAACTGCAGTATTAATCTAGATGCCAAGCCATGACTTATAAGGTATTGCATTTGATAATCGCTTGACTTTTGAGGGAGTTATAATGGCGGAAAGTTCTGACTCATCTTCATGTTGATTTTGTCGGGTAGAACATTTTAATGAATTTCGAGTGAAAATTATTTTATAAACTGGAAATACAGTATTGATTTTTATGGCAATCCATGACTTTTATGGTATTGCATTTGATAATCGGTTGAGTTTTGTGAAAGTTATGACTTTGGAAAGTTCTGACCGATCGTCAAACTGATATTTTTGAGAAGAAATTTTTCATGAATTTCGAATGAAAATTATTTTTCAAACTGGAAATGCAGTATTAATTTAGATGGCAAGCCATGACTTTTAAGGTATTGCATTTGATAATCGGTTGAATTTTGAGTAAGTTATGACTTCGGAAAGTTCTGACTTATCTTCAACTTGATTTTTTTCAAGAATTTTTTTATCAATTTTGAGTGAAAAAATTAGTTTTAAATTGGAAATGCAGTATTAATTTAGAGGCCAAACCATGACTTTTAAGGTATTGCATTTGATAATCGGTTGAATTTTGAGGAAGTTATGACTTCGGAAAGTTCTGACCTAGCTTGCACTTGATTTTTTTCAAGAATTTTTTCATCAATTTTGAGTGAAAAAATTAGTTTTAAACTGGAAATGCAGTATTAATTTAGAGGCCAAACCATGACTTTTAAGGTATTGCATTTGATAATCGGTTAAATTTTGAGGAAGTTATGACTTCGGAAAGTTCTGACCTATCTTCAATTTGATTTTTTTCAAGATTTTTTTCATCAATTTTGAGTGAAAAAATTAGTTTTAAACTGGAAATGCAGTATTAATTTAGAGGCCAAACCATGACTTTTAAGGTATTGCATTTGATAATCGGTTGAATTTTGATGAAGTTACGACTTCGGAAAGTTCTGACCTATCTTCAACTTGATTTTTTTCAAGAATTTTTTCATCAATTTTGAGTGAAAAAATTATTTTTAAACTGGAAATGCAGTATTAATTTAGAGGCCAAACCATGACTTTTAAGGTATTGCATTTGATAATCGGTTGAATTTTGAGGAAGTTAGGACTTCGGAAAGTTGTGACCTATCTTCAACTTGATTTTTTTCAAGAATTTTTTCATCAATTTTGAGTGAAAAAATTATTTTTAAACTGGAAATGCAGTATTAATTTAGAGGCCAAACCATGACTTTTAAGGTATTGCATTTGATAATCGGTTGAATTTTGAGGAAGTTAGGACTTCGGAAAGTTGTGACCTATCTTCAACTTGATTTTTTTCAAGAATTTTTTCATCAATTTTGAGTGAAAAAATTAGTTTTAAACTGGAAATGCAGTATTAATTTAGAGGCCAAACCATGACTTTTAAGGTATTGCATTTGATAATCGATAAGGAAGTTAGGACTTCGGAAAGTTCTGACCTATCTTCAACTTGATTTTTTTCAAGAATTTTTTCATCAATTTTGAGTGAAAAAATTAGTTTTAAACTGGAAATGCAGTATTAATTTAGAGGCCAAACCATGACTTTTAAGGTATTGCATTTGATAATCGGTTGAATTTTGAGGGAGCTATGACTTCAGAAAATTGTGACCTATCTTTAAAGTGATTTTTTGAGAAGAATTTTTTCAATAATTTCAAATGAAATAAAATTTTAAACTGGAAATGCAGTATTAATTTAGATGGCAAGCCATGACTTTTAAGGTATTGCATTTGATAATCGTTTAAGTTTTGAGGGAGTTATGACTTCAGAAAGTTGTGACCTATCTTCAAAGTGATTTTTTTGGGGAAGAATTTTTTCAATAATTTCAAATGAAATAAAGTTTTAAACTGAAAATGCAGTATTAATTAAGATGGCAAGCCCCGATTTTTAAGGTATTGCATTTGATAATCGGTTGAGTTTTGTGAAAGTTATGACTTTGGAAAGTTCTGACGTATCGTCAAACTGATATTTTTGAGAAGAAATTTTTCATGAATTTCGAATGAAAATTATTTTTCAAACTGGAAATGCAGTATTAATTTAGATGGCAAGCCATGACTTTTAAGGTATTGCATTTGATAATCGTTTAAGTTTTGAGGGAGTTATGACTTCAGAAACTTGTGACCTATCTTTAAAGTGATTTTTTTGGGAAGAATTTTTTCAATAATTTCAAATGAAATAAAGTTTTAAACTGGAAATGCAGTATTAATTAAGATGGCAAGCCATGACTTTTAAGGTATTGCATTTGATAATCGGTTGAGTTTTGTGAAAGTTATGACTTTGGAAAGGTCTGACCTATCTTCAAGTTGATTTATTTGTACAGAATCTTTTTATGAATTTCGAGTGAAAATTATGTTATAAACTGGAAATGCAGTATTATTTTTATGCCAATCCATGACTTATAAGGTATTGCATTTGCTAATCGGTTAACTTTCGAGGGAGCTATGACTTTGGAAATTTCAAACTCATCTTCAAGTTGATTTTGTCGGGTAGAGTTTTTTCATGAATTTCGATCTAAAACCATGTTATAAACTAGAAAAGCAGTATTAATCTTTATGCCAATCCATGACTAATAATTTAGTGCATTTGATAATCGGTTGAGTTTTGAGGGAATTATGATTGCGGAAAGTTCTGACCTGGCACACGCAATGAGGGGGATGATATTGGTGGGTTATGATAGAGCAGTGTTTGCTTGTACTATGGACTACGCTTGTAAATATCAAATCTAATTTAGAAACTGAGCATTATTTTTCAACTATGTACTATTGCCAATAGGCTCGACCATTTTCGGCACAGTTCACGCCCTACACAGCAAAATAATTCATGAAGATACATACTATATAAGAATGTATGTATGTCTGTACATGGATATAGACATGCGCAGAGCACAAAAGGAAAAGCACATGTTGACAAATACTGGAAACAAAGAATAGCCAATGCCGGGTGGCCTGCCAGTCTGTCAGCCTGCCCAGGATATCAGCTGCGGGCGGCCTAGTTGCCTCTTCGGTTAGCTCTAGCCTGTCAGCTAGTCGCCTTGTCGCTCATACACTTTATCAGTCACTCACTCACTCACTGGCTCGATGTTTCTTTGTCTCCTTCGTTTCATGCAATGAACGCTTGTTGACTTTGGCATTTGCATAAATTTCTGTTAACTTCGCCAGCTTAGGCAGCACTTTTGCACATTGAAAGTAAAGCTGTTTGAGAGTAGTACAACCCTCCCGCAAACGTTGCACAAACAGCAACTTGAAACTGAACAGTTACAGTGCAGAACAACAACGAATAAATGTGTACGTACAGTCAACGCTCTCAAGCGTCTATTGCCCTATGATAATGTTGCAGACAGGCCGGCACCCATTTAAGGAAGTTGCTAAACACTCGTCGCTTGAGGCCCACCTTGCCGTTGGTGTTTGGTATTTTTTGTCGCGCCTTTTGATTGCGTTAACATGCAAAAGTGGTCTCATTATACAATTTAAAATGTCCTCTAGAGCTGGCAGGCACTTGATGTCCTCCCGACATGCCTTAAGTTATTCAGCAGCGCACTTTGTTTTTATGGTTTAAAGTTGAATCGTTGGCCTGGCTGCAACTAACACTGCCATTACATTTTCCCCGGAACTCATTTCGAGCACATCACATCACATCACTTCACTCACTACTCCTCCTTCTCCTTATCACCACCGCCCTACACCCTTCGCCACTTTGAGTGTCGCGCCTTGAGGCATGCTTGGCAATTGACCTTTCGACCGCGCACGAAGTGGCCATTCGTTGGCTGCCATAGAAATTTCACGCGGATTTTCAATTTTCGGCTAAATTAATTTAATTCATTTGAAGAAAGTTACGGTACATTAAATCAGGCATTCTGAACGGAGCACTCGAATCTTGACTCGTCCACTTTAAATAAAATGCCCAAGAGGCTTTCACGTTTGTTGAGCTTCCACCTTTAGAGTTCCTATAATTCCTGCATTAATATACACAAATACTGAAATATATATAAATATATTGTATGTATGTATATAATAGACATCAGCTATTAGGCCGACAAACCTCGTTCCGTCGCATTCGAACGAAATGTCAACTAATTGCCAAATGTAATCAGCTTTGCCCTCACGTAAGCCGCTTATTGTGCACCATTTAATTTTTGTGAATACCAAAAAAAAAATTTGCCCAACTGAAGCAACTCGAAACGAACCGTCACATATAACAATACTATTGGTATAATAGATAGTAGTAGTTGCTTTCCAATTCGGTTCATTTTAGAGCGCATTCAAACTGGGGAAATTTGGCTGGCAGTAAGTTGGGTTTTTATATATGTATCTGTGATTATTATATTATTTACTATTTTTTTGTCGTTGCAATTTTAGTTCCAACTGTAATATTGACACTTACCTGGGATACTGTGAGCTTGTGCATTTTTTGCCCACAAGGCAAGCAGCCAAAACAGTACAAACTTCAGGGCCTGTTTTGATAAGCTGCTGACATGGCAAGTTCTGGCGCTAGCGCAGCCGTCGACGTCCTCTTCGACGTCGTCGTCCTCGGCGTGGTGTCTTCTTTTCGTTCCTTTCACTGTGAAAAGAGCCGTTTTCGCCGGCGATACCGTCAGCGTTTGAGTCGTTGCGGCTTGAATCGTTGTAGCTCTGCTTACTGTTGCTGCTACGATTGCTGACTCTACTGTGGCACTTTTGCTGATTGTGACAGATTGTTGCGGCTGCGAGTGCGACAGCGACTGAGACTCCAGCTTTTGTTGCTTGCTTGCTGATTGGTTTGTATTTGAAGCGCACGATGAACGCGACCGGCTCAATGCCTGACACCATCGATAAGACCCAGGGTCCGCACACACGCCCATGCCTCTGGTCCCATAGTCAACGCCGCCTAACGTATCGTTCTCACTTGTAGTGGCGTCATCTGTAACATAGAGTATAAAAATCATACTTTAAAGTACTTTTAAGTGCAATGGCATAGTTTTTGTAAATGAAACCCCCTTCTTGGCCCCTGAACACCTGGTTGCACTTGATGAAGCTGTCACTCCAGGCATCAACGCCAACTGTCAAAGCAGAACAAGTAAAAGCTTAAGCATGCCAATCAGTGCAATGTTTTGCTTACGGTTGGTTCTTTGCAGCGCCTTGAATTGTATTTTTGCTGCCCTTTAACAATTGAATCGCAAATTGAAAGCCAACAAACTTATGATTGGATCGAAATCTCGAACACGTTGCTAAGCCTAGAGGACAAAGTAATAATCAAAAGTTTTTCATATGAACGCCCGCTCTCTATAAGAAGCACCTTTTGTTCTTAAGCCCAAAGACACTCAGACACACACCCCCACCCACACACACAAACTATCACATAAACTTAAGCAACTAATAGGTTGTAGCTACAAGGCAGACCAAATGATTAGGTGGAGAGAATGAAGGAGCGAGCTAGCTAACATTGGGGAAAATGAGACTGAAGACAAAGGCAGACGCGTAAAATGGTGATGCGCCTATACAAATAGCTAAAACTTTTCGGTACGATACTTAGCTCTAAAAGTTTTGCGTTTTAATGTAAAACTTGTGTTGATTGTCGGGCAATGTGCCATTGTTGTAGAGTTGGGTCGTATCTAGGGATCTAGGACTAGGTGTTATATATGGGCCATGTTTGCTGACTAGTTAATTAAAAGGGATTGTAACCACAATTAGCAACAGTGAGCGTTTGTGGCCGATTCGCCCCCGCAAGGTATGCAATGGAATGATGCGGAATTTCCGAAGTACTACCAGACTATTCAAAGTATTTTTAATTAAATTATTTAAAATTCTAAAGGCAAATCTCGCTTTATTTAAAGTGTTTTCGCACAAGAACAACTCCTGGTGTAGCAACCAGCAATTCTTAACCTCCCCCTTTGGTATTTGAAAAAATACCTAGACATAGGCATCACCGTAAAAATGCTACATACGCACACGTATACATACATACTGATTACACAGCAAAACCTGCACATATTTTAAACGCTTGAAAAGCAGTTTTATACCAAAATTATCTTTGCCAGCATTGTCACACAGCTAAATTCGGTAGAAGCGCACCAAGGTAAATCCTTGCTTTAGCTATATAAAATGTTGTCCCTGCAATTAAGTGATATATACACACACATATACTTTTATATGTACGAAACACACAAAATAATCTACGTGTGCAAAACTCTGCGAATAGGGCTTTAATGGTTACAGTCGAGAACGTAGCAGGGTTTTGCGCTTAAATTTTAATTTTGTTGTAGTCGAGGTGCACGGGGGCTTTTGTGGTTACCTTTGTGCGTATCTTTGACAGCAGTGTATAAACGTCATTACTGATCTTTTCATGCATAACTCAACACCCCTGAAGAGAGCTAAACAGACAGCAAACAATAAACAACATAAGACGCAGCAGCAAAATTAAACAACTTCGTTTCTTCGAAGTGGTGAAGTTTAAATATCCTCGCTGACATATTTAATAAGACGTAAATTTTGGAGCGTGTCCGCTACAAAACTCGCAAACTAACTTAGAATTAGACAGCCAGACGGAGTGACGTTTTTATTTAATGCCTTACAATTTCGTGACAAAATTATAAAAGCCCTGCAATAACATAAAGAGTAAGCGAGATGTCAGTGTGTGTATAAGAATGCTTTTGCAAGGTTCATGCGTCGGCTTAAATCTTTTCGGCATGACATGTAAAATTTTAATAACGTCAAGGCTTGTGGGGCATTATAAAAACTTTTTGCGCTTTGGCATTATGACAAGTTTATTAACACAAAATTTATTTATTAAGCGTGTGTGCTACGAGAACGAGTACCCATTACCAACGCCGAATCCCAAGCAACCACATCAAAACTAAAGGCCCAGAAGTCAGCCAGTCAGCTTGCCAGCCCGTCAAAAATCACATTAGGCGCCCTACCCACCCACGTTGTCACTCTCGTCCTGGTTACACAGAGGCAAACAAGCAGCAGGACAGGAAAACACCAACGAGGCAGTACACGGCACAGATCCAACGAAAATAGAACAAAAGCCGGAAAAATGATTTCCCTTATGGCTAAATTTTCATTACCGAAAAACCCGCTATGGCGTATGATTTCATTTGTAAATCAGCTCAAGTTGAGCTCGAACAGCGCATAATGGACGCCGGATGTCCAACGATGAACGGGAAGCCAGGAGCTGGGGGTGGACGACTGTGGCGGCCATCTTTGTTGTAGAGGCAGCTAACAATGACAAATCAGCAAACGAATTGCATTTTCTGCTACACGTAGCCAAATGCAAACCAAACCGAATGTGTGTGTGGCAGTCATTCAATGAAGTACGTTTGGGCGGGCGGCAAGACTGAGGGGGTGGACCGTATATCAGTTGATTGGTTTGGCTGATGTATACATACATATGATGTAGTTGATGTTGGATATATTCTTGTGTAAGTATGCATGCGTGTACGGCTGTCTGTTTCCGAGCATCATGGTAGTCATAACCAAATTAAAACAAGTTTGTTCATAGTTATGGCAGAGGTGGGCAACGTGTAATCTTCTTGCAGCATGTCCTGCAACGAATGCCAATGAGTTGACGTTGATGAGTCCCCATTTTATATTTGCTTTGTGTAGCGGTGGCCCTTTATAGCATCCGTTTCCGCTGCCACTGCCGCTGTTGATGTTGTTACCTACTTTCAAAGAGTCAGATGCGGCTGCGGTGATGAGTGAAAGCTTTTGGTTGACTGAACACAGTAGCAAATATGGCCAGCGGTCAGTTTGAGTCCGTCATGTTCCTATGATCTTGGCGCTTGTTTACTGTTTTACATTTGTCAGGCTAGAAAAATATAAATTAAAAGTCGTTGACCGCAGCCGCAAACAATTTTAATGTCCACACATGTCAGTAAGTTCCTAACTTAAGCCCTTGTTCATACTGTTCAAGATATTTATTTTTTTGTGCGGTCCAAAAACTAATTAAATGTATTGTACACAATTTACTTAAAGGCCAATCCAAAACATAAGGGGTCCAGCCCAGAAAGAATTTGAACACGACCTCTCACTCTAGT
Organism: Scaptomyza reducta; assembly: GCA_035044485.1. Taxonomy (NCBI): domain Eukaryota; kingdom Metazoa; phylum Arthropoda; class Insecta; order Diptera; family Drosophilidae; genus Scaptomyza; species Scaptomyza reducta. The sequence continues at coordinate 121,373 of JAWNNV010000841.1, forward strand.
AACTGCAAAGTGGTTGTTCAGCTAACCCTCTTCTATCCCAGTTGCTCTGGGACGCCTTGAGACATTTTGTCTGTACATGTAATTGCATGTGTGTGTAGGGTGTTATGGCACGCCCTTAAGTACAAAGCAAGAATTTTACAATTTTGCTTATTGTGTTGCTGGTGCGGCAGGCGGGTACCAACTGAGTGAAGCAAGCGAGGTCATATATGTAAGTTTGTTTGTTTATATACGTATGCATGTACTTGTGCATGCCCCAAAAAATACCGAGAAGAGTCATAAGGAATACAGCAATAACACCAGCAGTAGTATTGCTCTGTTTTTCTTTTTTGTATCGCGTATACGCATCATTGTGCGACTTAAAACTTTAATGAAATAGGTCGCCAGCTGCTCGTTGCATTTGAATTCAGTTGAATAAAGTGTGTGGAGGCTTGAGCATGTAAGCTTGTTAGCGCACCAGTAAAAAAAATAATGGTCATAACAATAACAACAGTCACAATGTATTATGTAAGTCTCTTCTAAGAGAATCGGAACCGTACCAAAACAGATTATATAACATAAAATGACTTGAAAACAGCAATTTCTAAAAGTAGCAGCCATTAGGACAAATACTATCGCTTAATCTATTAAAATGTCGCGATCCTGCTAAGGCAATTTTAGCTTACTAGTAGCTACTGGGCCGCGGCCATAAGCAAAATTGCAATATGTTATGTTTTATGGCAGCCAGAGTCAATATATCATTAAAAAGGCACTTACGCTAAATGATCTAAAAAAAAAATGTTAGCCAAGTAAGCTCCCACAAATAAGCCTAGGTCATCCAAAAACCAACCATGGTGGCTGGAACGAGAACGGGGCAGAGACGAGGCTGGTAATGGGACAAGCATGGGCCATTGTACAATTTTAATTGCTCTAAAATGTTGTAATACAACACGAACCACAAATAAATAAAATTTGCTGACATCAACAGGATGTTTGTGGGTTCCTGTGCGGAGCAGAGCCCAAAGCATATCTGAGTAGACCGTAGGCACGGGCAGTAATGGTCTAATGACTGGCAACCGCCCCACGCTTTTAAATTTAATTTGGTCGAGATGGAGACGGTGTCCGTGGGTCTGCCTTCCCATAGGCTTGTGCATGAATAGCTAAAGGTGAGCGCAATGGTGTGGAGGGGTGTCTGCCTCGACAGGAAATGATATGGTCTTTCTAATGCGACTCTGCCCGTCTGTCTGGCCGTCTAAAGGAAAAACTTTTGGACAATTCATGTATGTATCCTCATCAAAACGACAAGCAAAAAGTGGCTGCTGTTGCTCATTTATATTATATACAATATGTTTCTGCTTCTCATTTAGTTTTCACTTTTATCATTGCCATTCAAAGGCTATTATGCAACAAATTTTTATTGAAGCGCCGGGACCATTTCAATGGGTCTATTGTTGGCCACTGCTGTTGTTGCCATTGCCTACATATACGGCTAACGATTCCATAATAAATTGTTTAATTCGTTGGCATTTCTTTTCTCCACTTGGCATTATAAAATATGGTTGATGAGCCTCGCTATAAATGACAATGCAAAACCGTCCCTTTTTTTTATTTTACAAGATTCTCATTTATTCAATTTAAATTTTAAAGTTACAAACGATATACTTTCTCTTTGCAGCAATTAAATTCACTAGGCAATGTTTGTTTTTAATGTTTGTCCCATAAGTCACCGTAAGTTTTTATCAGAAAATATTTCCCTTAACTAACGAAAGTGCAATATTATTTCAGAAATCAGCTGGCTCTTTTGGATGAAGGTTGTACGGTTGGATGGTTAGCGGGTGGTTGTGGGCCATAATAGACGGTTTTACTTCAATCCAGAAGTGCCACAAGCAAAGGCCTCCGAATTGAAAGATGTAGAGAATGGAACAAAAACAGGAAAGTAAAAAGCAAGCATTCGCTATCAAAGAAGAAGTGAAAAGTTTTGTATTTCTTGCTTAATTGCGGCATTTCGATTAAGTAAAAATTAATAATGAAAGTTTTGTTATTATTTGTGCTGACAAGATGAACGACGAACAAACCAACAAGTAACACATAAAAAGGCGAATCTCAGCTGTAAGCGAACAGCCAGACAGTCCATTGCAGCTATAGCAAAGGTAATGTAAAACTTTTAATCTTTGTTGATTTACATTTCTAAAATGAGACTTACAAATTTTTGTAAAGTGCTGAATAAATCAACAAAAACCAGCAATTTCTCAGTACGTGCAGGACACCTTCAGAAATTTAATTGTTTATTTTTTTTCAATCAAATATAGTCATCATATCACGTATTTGTACAGTCAAAAAAAAAAAATATAACAATAACAAGTACATAAACAAAAATTTTAAACGAGAAAGTTAAGATGGAAAAATCTTTAAATCCAGCCATTTAAACTGGAATGGCATTTAGTCTGCTGCGATGCTTTGCTGTTAAGGGAACTGCAAAAGTTAAGTTATCTTGTGAAGAAAAGAACAAAATTCCCGAACAAGACTTAAGGAAAAAGTTTGACACTCGACTCGAGGCGATGTCTCCCTGTCATGTCCATTGGTCCCTTTTGTGCCCCTATACTCCACTCCTCTTGGCAGGCACGTCTTTTAGCCGCTGCAATAAATGAAATGCTGCAAGCAGAAGAAAAGCAAATCTTGGCTGAAGTGTAAAACTTTTCCCATTATGCAAAAAATGAATTTCCATGCCTTTAAATGGCAGCCAAGGGCAGAAATGCAGATTAATTTCTATATAGGACAGTTTTTTTTCACATTATGACAAATTAAACATGTAAGAAATACCGACTAGACTATAACCTGACCTCTATACTTTACGCGTACAGTCAGTGCTTCCAAGTATGTGTGTGTGTGTACGCTTATAGTGCATACTTTCTTAACTTCAATGTTCCATATCTCCGGTATTTCTCATCCGATTTCTATAAAATTTTTACAGAATGTTATTATTTCAAACAGCATCTAAAAGTCTCCCAAATTCAAGATTTTGTTGTTATCGTTCATATGTGTATATCGGAAACGAGAAAAGTTGGCGAAAATGTGAAATAAACTTGTACTGCCTAGGGAATAGACGAGCTTATGTTCCAAACGCGTTCATACATACAGCCGGCCGGATAGACGGACAGACGGACATGGCTATATCGACTCGGCTGTTGATGATGATCGTTGGGCCACTTGAATGTACTGTCCATTAGTACATCTACGTCCAATAATAATATGTACTTTATCGGGCCAGAGATTCTTCCTTGTAACTGTTACAAACTTTTGCACAACAAATTGAGCTTAATTTGCTTTAAATAAAAACACCTTACTATTATTTCTACTTCAATATGTACACATGTTCATATTTACGAACCTGGTTTACTGCTAGAGTCTCAGCACTTTTCAAGGTATTGATTTTCAGTGAACTGGGGCTTAGCTGCTTCTGTTCCCGCACATTTGGAGCCATATTCATAATATTAGAGTTGACTGCCGAAGAGTTTATTGACCTCTACGAACAGTGTAACTGCACTATCTGTTGCGACATCTTGTAGTTTCTGGGGCCTGAATGTGTCTACTAAATGGAAACGCAGTGCGACTTTACTGTTGCGTCCTGTCGATATCGAAAAACTAATAAAAAGGATTCGTGCGTTAACAACTTTGACAACTTTTTCGATGTTGAAATTGATTCTCAAGTATTGTTACGGGCCCACAAGCTGTTGGAATCGTTCTGATTGCGCTTTAATAGCGCCTAATGGTCGGCAACAAATGTGGCACATTACTTTAATAGGTACTACGAAATAATGAACACCGAACACTTTACAGCACGAGTTTACAAAGAAACTGTCCACGCTGACCTTTGAACGGAAGGCCGGACTTAAAATAGCACTCGGCCGTCGACATTGCCAGTACCTAACTGTCCCAGTTCGAGGGTTTTCTGCAAAGAAAGTCGACCACAACTTATGCTGGGGTAGATTGGCGAGAGTGCTGTGTATTGGTTAGCAATTGTGATTATGGGGATGATAAAGGGTTTATTTTTTGTTCGCATCCTAAGCGTTAGGATATTGGTATGAATAACATTTAAATATGATAATAAATATTTCCTGCCCATTTAGTTTTTTGTCGTTCAATCGTTTTATGCTTTAGTGTTTTTCTCTCTACTTTTTTAAACAAAGCTCCTCAAGCTTTTAAGCCTGTTTAAACTTAACTTCAAAGTTTTGTCGTAACAAAACTAACAGAGCCTGCATATTTAAGTTAAGAAAAAAGCATAACGTATACAATTTAAAAGGCACCCTGCCACCGAATGCACCCAAAGTTGATGGGTTCTTGTAAATATATATAAGGTAGTCTGGATGAGTGTGCAAACTGTTTAAATTTTGTAACTTTTTTGTACTTCGTTTTTTGCTGATATCTCCAGCCATCTGCCCTTACTCCATCCGGCAAAGTCTGTAATCAGGAGAAATCGAACAATTTTATTCTTAAATTTTACGTTACGCATCTAAAAAATTTGATTTCAGTTTATTAGCAATTGTAGCGTGTGCCTTATTTTACCAAATCTCTTGCGAACTCTGTAAGTGGATTCTTGCGTTGCTGTAAAAAAAAAGGCCAACAACTGGGTCAATCTTTATGCATCACTGCCAAAAGTTAAAACAATGCAGCCCGTTAAGCTGCAAGTGTGTGTATGTGAATCTACAGTCAAAATGATGAGGAAAACTCAATAACTCAACCCCCACGACTACCTGGCTAGTGCGCAAATGTATGGCTGCAGCAGCAGCAGCTAATGCAGCAAATTGCGTTCTCCGTTTTTTTTTTGCGACGTATCACTTCCCTGACGTCATTAAAGTGGCACAGCTGCTGCTGCAGGAAATTCTGGTTATCTGTCAGATTCGAGTTTCAGTTTTAGTCTTAGGCTGGAAAACAAGTTAGTTCCCATACAGAGGCAGTTCAGTTTCTCAGTTGACTCTCTTATACAAAAAACTTTGATCCCAACTTGTAGAACTTCATTTGGAGCTGATCACCATTATGGTGAATATTTCTTTGCTCTTGGGCTTCTTTGGTCGTCTGTTTTGTGATCAAGCTTCGCGTTATTATGCGCGCCAGTTTTTGGGCGCCATGCAACCAAAGATCATATGGGTATGTATGTTTGTGTATATAAACAAACAAAAAATGCTGTAGCGTATAAGTTTAGTAAGAGCAAGTTTTAAATTTGAGATCAATTTTTATGTATAGCTGATTATTTTCGCAATCAACTGCAGGAACACAATTTCTCAGTTGTTTAGTTATTTCAGAGATTCATATAATCGTATAACAGAACGCCTTACTCTGTATACCATAAACATACATACATACTTACAAAGTACTCTCCAAGTTTCTGAGTTTCTTGTTCAGTCCCTGCCTCTATTTCCAGCTTCCTCCATTTCGCTCCCATTTGGTTTCACATTCAACAGAAATTCCGATGAACTACGGAACGACTGACCAGTCTATGCCTCTGGCTGGCTGGTCACTTACCGCCTATGTTTTTTTATGCTGCTCGTCGTCTGCCCTCGTCCGCGCCTGCGACCCATTAGTTGTTTAGAGAGGCTTTTGTTTTTTTTTCTTTTTCAGTTTTTGATGATATTTTCATTTTACTCTCGCTCGATGCCTACTTTTTGTTTGGCATTATTGCGCGTCTGTTTTGTTTACAATTTTTTTCCACAGCTCCGTCAATGATCTCGGCTGCCTTTCGTGAGAAATTATCGTTTAGCGACGTCATACTTGCGAGCTATTAAATTTGTTTTTTCTTGTTTTGAGAAAATGATGTATAACACTTATTCGACATTGGCATTTTACCTCAATCTGGTTAATCTCAAAGTCTCTCCATTTGTATAAAAAATTATATGCCAAACGTAATCAATATACCCATATACACATACTTATGTGTACATCTGTCTAATGAAAATTCAATTGGGCTCCAAACCGACAAATGGCCTTTGCAATGGATGCTTACATGTGTCTGATGGGTGGACGGAATTCCAATTCTCCAAACCTAAACTACTTTAGAGAATATACATAAATCTCGAAACAAATAACAGCAAACATACAAGAACCAGTATGTATTGACTGAATGAATAATATCAGTGAAAATAATCCTTTTTAGGGGTTCAGCGAGCACTCAAGAACAAAAGCAAAGCAAATCCCAACAAGACAGTGTGACAATAAAGATAAAACGCAGTAATTTATCATTATGAACAATTTGTAACAATTGCCATTAGACATGTCTTTAGGTATGTTATCAATGTTGGATTTAGACGAAAAGAAAATCTAAAAAAACAAAGATTGGCAGAAAGTTTAGTGAAGCACAACGCATATGTGGCTCCAATTCTGTTTATGGAAGTTGCAATTTCCTACTTGCAACAGATACAGTTGCTTGTCTAAGCTAAAAACTGAGTATTTTCCGTCTCAAACAACGGATATACATGTTTGTGGTTTACAATCTTCAGTTACATTGGCCGTCGGCTTTAGAACCCGAGACCAGAGAGAGAAACAGGAAATTTAAGGCAAACCCTAAACCAAACCATAGAACCAATCAAACTTTAACTACTACCCTTTTATTTTTGTCACCGTTTGTGGCTTCGAACAAATGATATTATTTCACATATATTTTCTCATGTAGAACATTTGAACTGCTGTTGTTATGGCATTATTATGTTGTGTTTTTAAAGTGTTTTTTTAATTTATATGCCTTAAACACTTTGTAAATTAATTATGATATTTAAAAATCGGTTAAAAGTTATTTTGCAACTGAATTCTTAATATTTGTTTCTAAAGCTTAGGCATTTTCTACTTAAAATACTACTACTACAATAAAAAAAAATGTGATCAAATGACTTACCTCAGTTGCGCAAGCATTATACAATGTATTCAAAGCCAATCCAATGTAGTGTTCTCTTTTCTACTCAAGTTCTCGAAAACGAAACAAGCAGAGCAGCAGAAGTAGTCAAAAAGTTGTTGAGAATCAGCAAAAGTCCAACACCGACTCAGCAAATTAAATGCTCAAGTAATAAAAAGCACTGTGAGTGTTGTTTGCTGTCGTTTCGGGATGTTTTTGTCCCTGTTGATACTTTTGTTGTTGCTGCTGCTGTTGCTGTTATATGCCCTGGCTTTTAACGTAGTAAAAATTGGGTTTTATTATAAGCATTCTCAGCAGTTGAAAACTCCTTGTTGGGTTGTATGTTGGTTTCTTTTTTTAGATGTTGTTTTTGCTGTTGTTGTTGGGAGCGCGTTTTACACTTTGTTTACAGGATAATCGCTTGATTTATGACACTTTCTTTTCGTATACATTTACTATTGTATGTGTGCGTTTTGATGAAGGACCTCAGAAGTGGCTGCTTCCGACGGACTCTTTCGCATCGAAACCGTTGCCGTTGACTTTTACGTAGAGCTACACAAGAAGGGAGCAACTGGGGGTTGAGAACAAAAAGAATACATAAGAAGTAAAATAAACGCGAGGGCCAAGTATGAACACACACTTTTATACACAAACACACACACACACACCGACACGCGAACAAGGGTTTTATGCACATCAACTAAAATCAATACGGCGTAAAAATAAAATTATGTTGATATCAATATTGATGTTGTAATCGCATATGGTCAAAGGAAGTCGTTTGATACAATTCCCGATTGGTTTGCCACTTTTGACATTTTCACGCCCTGTTTGCTGTTTGCACCAGAATTAAACACGCATCGATACACACAACACTGCGGCCCAGCAAAACAAAGTTTTGTTTGCTCAGTACGTGACTCATTTTGTCATCTGAACATGCCGTCTAACATAGTCTTCAAATGCATTATATAATTATCACACTAAGTAATGTATTGTTAGAATGCTCACGAACGCTTTCGCAACTTTTATAACAATATTTCCACCTGCTGTTTCGCAGCTTTATTTCACGATTTCGCCTAAACTTTGCAGCAGTTCCCCTAAAACTAAAACAGAGCCACAAGCACCAGAATAGCTCACAGCTGTACGACGCGACCACTCCGTTGCCAATTTAAAGGCATTGCCTTAAACTTTGTGCGACAGCAGCCTGACCAGCCTGGCTTTACGTTTCTGTTTCATTTTCTGTTTCAGTTTTTGGCTCTGCGACGCTCTCTATTGGAAAATTTGCTCCGCTGACTGCACAACTTGGCTGAGTACCAGTTTTCCAGGCACAAAAAAGTGTGCTCCCAACGTTTCCCGTAACAGACAAAAAACCAACAAAGTCTTGGGTATTATGTTGGTAGATATTTTCTGTTCAACGCAGGTTCGCAGTACCACCAAAACTTTTTAGGCGTCTTTTATTATTAAGGTATTGGGCATCACGTTTATAATATGAAATAGTTTTAGAGTTTTAGATATTTTGATATAGCATTTTTTTAATTTGAAACTCTGAACAGCTGATGTTGATTCTGGTCTTTCGACACACGCCATTGGGCGCTTAAAAATAGCGGGAAATATTCACTTGCGCAACTATACCACAAACATCCTGCATGACAACTTCCCCGCCTCTGTTTCTTATTTCGCCCAACTTCCATCGCAGCTAGAACTTAAGCACAGCTGCGTTCCAGTCATTCGAGCGAGCTATTGACGACGACGACCTACTCTTTCGCTCAATGCTCTCCGTGTGATCCTTTGAGTTGCAGTCAAAACTGGAATTTTTCTAGCAGCTCTGCTCTGGCACTGGCACTAGCACTGGTTATGACTCTGCTCTGGTGCTTTACTCTAGCTCGACAGCCGCTGTTTTTTCTTTTTTTTTCCTTTTGTAACCTGTGCGTCCGCGCGGGTGTGGTCCTCTGACAGTGAGCATGAAAACCACGAACTTCGGAGCTGCCACGAATTTGAGAATCACTCCCTTTTTTCTTTCATGCTGCGAGAAGTTTTTATACGATTAAATTATTGCTGTTTTCCCAAAATTTGTCTTTTTAAAACACACATTCTCATTAATTATGCTTGTTTTAAACATTTTGGGATAGTTGCTCTTTCCGCCTTTGTGCCTACACCGATTTCGCATTAAAATAATTTACGATTTTCCATCTAATTTTCCTTTGCACACGCACATACACATCCATAGTTATAATACATACATAAGTATGTATGTATGTGTATACACAGTATGCGCACGCAGTGAGACAGGCAAACACATACACATGCAGAGGCAAAGCACAGGCACAAACACACGCACATACACAGACACGGTCACAGAAACCAGACACAAACAGCACTTACAACTTCACAGACAACTGAACGTTGTGTTTCACAGTCCGCGTTCACGTACGACGTAGCAGCACAACAATTGAGTACTAAATCTGCGCCGAGCTCAGCGTCAGGAATAAAGCACTAGCGCTGCCCGATGATTGCAGCCACCACAACTTCCGGAGAGCAAGAGCAAAAGAGCAAAATGTATGGAGAGGAGAGAACGAAAAATCAGTGAGAGAGATAGAGTGAGAGAACCTGCGCGGGAACCGCAAACAGTCGACTCACTCTTATACTACATGTATTGTACTCTGATGCTCGCTTCAGTAGCCAGGCAGGCAACGTGGGCTCACCTTTACTGCGCTCGTCGGCTAACCTGTCCGGTCGAGTCTGTGTTTATGTTTTTGCGTAAGTGTGTATGCGTGTGGCTATGCATGTGTGTCAGCCACTCGATAACCCTTTAGCATAGCCCTTGCTGCAGCGACAGCTTGTCGACTGTTTGCTCGTCGTCATTCTCAGCTCTCAGATCTTGGCTTCATTAAATAATTATCTCAAGTTTGCCAGTTCACTGTTGTCTGGCCTTAGTAGTGGGCTAGCCCTTTGCTTTTGACCCAAAAACCAGTTTTGTGTTTCGTTCTGCACCAACTCGTTTCCCCGTTCATAGTTTGAAGTTTCTTGTGAGGTTAAGGCGCTCAGAAAAAAAAACACTTGCTGACAGTTGGCCAATAATGTGGAAATTTGTTAAACACAGAACTAGCAGCAACAACAACTATGAAAATAACACCACAAGGGTCATACTTTCTTGTTATCGACGTGAATAAAAGATAATTGCGCTAAAATATGTGTATGTCATTGTTCATTGGCAACGTTTACGTTGGATAAATGCGTTTTTAATTGTTGAATGACAGGTTCCGTAAAGTGAAAAGAAATTCTCAGCAACGATTGTTTGTTTTGGTGAACATTTTACCGTCCGATTGCTACCTGTGCCCATAAGGATGAGGGCCTGATTTCGTTTGTGCAATGTCATAAAGTGCTTACGGGTTCCCTTAAACTGACCTACGAAGTAATATTTGAATTAGCCAGGCCTATGAGTCGTTAAATTGCTGGCAGCTGCTAGAACTGAAAACCCAGTTTTTTTCGCACTCACTTATTTCCCTTGCAAGCAATGGGAATTATTATTAGGACCACTGGAAGTCAAGAGACATGGCGCCTGCGCCTTTAAGCGTTGCCTCTCTCTCTCTCTCTCTCTCTCTGATGAACTCTACTAAAATTATGACTCTAATATACCCGTCGAACAATTTGGGGTAGCCACCTTACTCCAGACAGCAGTTGCCCAAAATGATTCGTTTTTGCTGAGTTTCATTTGGTTTACATGTAGACGGAAGTTTGCCCGTTCGCCATTTGCTGAAGGTAAGTGAGTCTATAGCCAAGCAAACTTATTTATGCTTAATTCAAGTGAATATATGTTGACTTGAGCAGCCTGATTTATGCATTATATTAACCTGGATTTTGGCTGCAATAAATCTGCAAATTCGCCAACCCAACGTGCCATAAACCTATGCATGCTTAACATAATTTACTTTGATGTTATCACCCTGCACGTTTGCCTTTTTAAATTGTAGTTATTTACTTACATTTTGTATGTGCTTTTCTCGACTGCTTAATTTTCGATCGAGTCCAAAATGTTTAAGTGAAGCTGAGTGTATAAACACTGCAAAAGAATGATATGCTCATCTAACAAATAAAAATTATGTTGTTTTACTTCAGAATGAAGCACAATGCTCACGAGTTTGCGAGCTTTTGGTGTAGCTAGTAATTACGTTGTCCTTTCTAATTGGACACGGCAACGGAACTAACAACTGGCAATGAGTAATTAATAGGCAACACCCATTCCATGCTTTCCCTCGGCCACCACAAGCACATAGGTAAAAGTTAAACCAGTAATCGGGCAGCGGCATTGACAATCAGAAATATCTTGTACCACATTAAGGCCCTTTGCGGCCGATCTGAAACTGGTTCGAAACTCTTAATGAGCGCACGCACACGCACGCAAAAGGACAACAGGCGCATCAAATGTCTTGGAGATTTGTTGGTTAAAATGGTGACATCTTAAAGCGTTAAGAAGACTTTTTTTTGGAAGCATTAAATAATATTAAAAATTTGGAAGACCTGACTCAATACGCAAATATAAGAATTGAGGTTTTCATGTGACCATAAAAACAATAAAATATTTAACACAAATTTTAACTTAATGCTCCCGCCATAAAAATGTATGCGTGAAAAAAATGGCTGCCTACTGTGCGGCATCGTTAAAAGCTTGCCTGTTGACACTGCTGACGATTACTAGCTACGGTTGTGTGGGAAGGAGACGAAGCAAATTCTTGCCAATGCTGCCTCATTAAACCTAAAATTACACAAAGGATAACGCGCAGCTTGACGGCGACCGTGGCTACAAAGTGTTTTTGGGGGCCAAGTGTGTGTTTTCGTCCTCACCCCTTTGCCATTGCTCTGCTAGCGACCCAGGCTGCTTTGTTTTAGGCACTTTGACGCTGTAACTTTTAGCTCACGGGTAGGCATACAAATAAAAAATTATCGCTCAAGTCCAGGACTGCTATGCGCAGGGACTACTGCATTGCTATTATATTTTACTTTTAGGGTTTTTTTTCGTAACGTTTTTGCAGTCCAGCCAGCAGCTCAGCAGCCCAGCAGCATCGTTATATTACTTTATTTTTTTTGTATGTGCTGTTTTTTTTTATTTGCTCAGCTCCTGTATACAAATGCTGGCACCACAACCTCAGCCTTCATCCTCTCCTTCTCCACCGCACCTTTCTCCGGACTTGAGGAACCTGCACCGTCATTGTCTTTTGACGCTGCGAGCGTTACTCGCTGTATGTGCATGGACATACAAATGTGCGTGTTTTACTTCCTGTTTCATCTCTGGCTGCTTCCTGCCTCTTTCTTATGTGTATTTTTACAGAAGCTGATTTTTATTTCTGTGCAGGATGTGATGTTTCATTCAGTTTGGTTTACAGAATAACTAAACGTCGCAACGAAGGTATTGAGTTCCCCTCCACCCCCCTTACATAATAAAAACGCATTCCCTTTTTCTGGCCGTTGTAAATAAGATTATATTTTTGTACTAAAGTCTGTACGTATAAGCCAAAATTTTAAATTCAACACCTGATAAACGAGCGAATGCTTTTATGTATTTGTATCATATAAATCTTACTTAAGAATATGGCTAGTATTTATCTTTTAGGTATCCCTTCTTGGTATGCTTTTAATAATTGTTGGTAATGTGTGATTTTGATTGAATTTACAATTTATCATTCTGTGTGAATTGCGTACTTCGCGTTGAGAAAACAGCATCTGAGCTCTGAAAAGTATGCTTCGAAAACAAGAGTGTCATAAGCGGCGCAAGGGCATGTGGTAGTGTATTTGTGTATGTATCCCTAGGCGTACACACGGAATTCGCCTGAGTTTTTGCCAGTACACATAAATTGTTTTCGCGCCTGCAGCGAACTGCAGAGCTGTGCGTGCACTGAGCCGAATAGTGTGTGAAGAGTGTTGACAAATATTTCTTTATCAAGTACCTCAATCATGTACATTAGATATGCCAGTATACAACACACATTACACACATAATAGCACAAAGTTCAATATCTTGTTGCGTGGGTCCAAATCGGATTCAATATCCGACCCCATAAAGTATATGTATTCTTGATCAGCATCAGCAATGGAGTCGATGTAGCCATGTCCGTCCGTCCATCTGTCCGTCCATCTGTATGTATGAACGCGTCTATTTCAGTGACTATAAGAGCAATTTTGAACATAAGCTCGCCCAATCCCTAGGCAGAACAAGTTTCTTTCAAATTGTCGATAACTAATCTTGAATTTTGAAAACTGAAGATGGCGTTTGAAAATTAGCCGAAATATTCACAATCTGTGACACTTTTATTGAAATCGTTAGAAAAACACCGGAGATATGGAACATAGAAATTAAGGAAAGAATACAGTACATGCGTACACACAACCACATACTTGAAAGCACTGACTGTACCCGTAGACTAGAGCCTTCAAATTTATTTTCCTCGTTGGCCATTTTCGTGGCATTTTAACTTACATTCGCCAAGTAAAATACCCGGCGAACAGATGTCAGCAGCCAGTAATTTTTTAAAGTTAGAACAACCAATAAGGACACACGTACAGAGCTCAAGGCCAAACTGAGCTTTGAGTTTTCAGCTCATTTATTTAAGCCGCTCATTCGCTGTTAAGCTTAAGCTGTGTCTGTAAATATTGTCAGTTTTATTTTATAAACTACGCAAGAAATGTAAATCTATATATGCTCTGTATAAAAACAAAAGAAATTTTAAAAATATAAGCAAAATCATACAAAAGACATGTTGTTTTATTTTACTCTCCCCCACAGCAGACAAATTTATTTTCCTCGTTGATTTTTTTTTTATTATTCGATATAAATTTTATTATTATTATATACTAGAATATATTTATGAATGTAATTATATATTAATATGATTTTTGCTTAACCAATAAAAACATTTTATTGCTCATATTGTGCTACTTCACTTGCGTTTTTATTCCATAACTGGGTCATATTCATAAGGACATCAGAAGGACACATATTTTTGAGATCGTATGATGAAGGATTATCGATTTGCATTTAAAGTTTTTCAGGATTCGTCAAAAAAATGTTCCTGAAAAAAAGACAAGGGGGTAGGTCAGAAATTTTGATGATTTTTGAAAAAACGGTCGTATTTCAGTTGTTTTAAGGACTATTCGCATGTCCTTTGGAACATAGATAGTCCTTAGGCTGCCAATTCGAATAAAGCAATAAAAAGGACGAAAGTCCTTAAAACAGCGAAGATAAAAGGACTTTTTTACAAAACAGAAAAATGCTTCTAGATTGGACAAATCCTTTCTGATCCTGGCGAGTCCTGCGTCAAAAATTAGGTTTTGATTAGAGCTACAAACTGGCCAAAGGACATTCGAATTGTCCTTGTAGTTTTCGAGGAAACAGCGATTTTGTGATTTTTAGCCATTCCCATTCGTCCTGGGGCTCAATTTTTTCAAGTATAGGGATCTTAGATAACCCCATATTTTTTAAATGCCATTTGATAGAGTTAGTCTTTACGTTTCTAACGCACCATGTCCTGCGAAAATCTGCAAGGATTTGGCCGAGTTAGAGCTGTTTTAGTAATGAAAGAATTAAGTGTGCCCCTAAAAGTATGCATAGGTTTTTTTTAGATTGATACGCGATTCGCAATATTTGTAAAACATTTTAATTTGTATTCGCCCAGTGAAATACCAGGCGAACAGAAGTCAGCAGCAGGTAACTCTGTTCGTTAACATTTTGATTTATGTTAGTTATTATTTTATGTTATGTTAGTTAACATTTTATGTTATGTTAATTAACATTTTATGTTATGTTAGTTAACATTTTCTGTTATGTTAGTTAACATTTTCTGTTATGTTAGTTAACATTTTAAGTTATGTTAGTTAACATTTTATGTTATGTTAGTTAACATTTTATGTTATGTTAGTTAACATTTTAAGTTATGTTAGTTAACATTTTATGTTATGTTAATTAACATTTTATGTTATGTTAATTAACATTTTATGTTATGTTAGTTAACATTTTATGATATGTTAGTTAACATTTTAAGTTACAGATCAGCCTGCTGCTGAATTCTGTTCGCCTGGTGCTTGGGGCTCGAAATTAACAAAAAACAATAATATTTATTTTGCTGCCATGCAGTAAAAGTATGCTGAGCTTAATATCATATTTCTTTATCTGGGCGGAGTAAAAGTATGCTGTAACTTATTTTGCATTAAAAGTCAGCACCCTTCTGCTGACTTCTGCTCGCCTGGTGCTTGGGGCTCGAAATTAACCAAAAATTGCGAATGTACTTGAACGGCAAATTATAAACTACCAGGCGAGCAGAAGTTAGTAGCAAGTGACTTATTTTCACAGGAAAAAATGTTACAGCATAATTTTACTCTGCGCTTCAAAATATAATTCTCATATACAGCTAAAAGTGGGCAATAATATTTATTTTGTTGCCTTGCAGTAAAAGTATGCTGAGGTTAATATGATATTTCTTTATCTGGGCGGAGTAAAAGTATGCTGTAACTTATTTTGCATTAAAAGTCAGCCACCTGCTGCTGGTTTCTGTTCGCCTGGTACTTGGGGCTCGAAAACAACCAAAAATTGCGGAAAACTTTGTAAAGTTGGAACAACGAATTGTTTTTGTTTTTTTTTACTCTCCCCCACAGCAATCAAATTTATTTTTCTCGTTGAACTTTTTTTTTTATTATTCGATATAAATTTTATTATTCTTACATACTAGAATATATTTATGAATGTAATTATATATTAATATGATTTTTGCTTAACCAATAAAAACATTTTATTGCTCATATTTTGCTTCTTCAGTTGCGTTTTTATGCCATAACTGGGTCATATTCATAAGGACATCGGCAGGACACATATTTTTGAGATCGTATGATGAAGGATTATCGATTTGCATTTAAAGTTTTTCAGGATTCGTCAAAAAAAAAATTCCTGAAAATAAGACAAGGGGGTAGGTCAGAAATTTTGATAATTTTTGAAAAAACGGTCGTATTTCAGTTGTTTTAAGGACTATTCGGATGTCCTTTGGAACACAAATAGTCCTTGGGCTTCCGATTCGAATAAAGCAATAAAAAGGACGAAAGTCCTTAAAACAGCAAAGATATAAGGACTTTTTTTAAAACCAGAAAAATGCTTCTGAATTGGACAATTCCTTTCGGATCCTTGCGAGTCCTGTTGCAAACATTAGGTTTTGACTAGAGCTACAAACTGACTAAAGGACATTCCAATTGTCCTTGTAGTTTTCGAGGAAAGAGCGATTTTGTGATTTTGAGCCATTCCCATTCGATCTGGGACTCGATTTTTTAAAGTGTGGGGATCTTAGATAACCCCATATTTTTTAAATGTCGTTCGATAGAGTTGGTAATTACGTTTCTAACGCACCATGTCCTGCGAAAATCTGCAAGGATTTGGCCGAGTTACAGCTGTTTTAGTATTGAAAGAATCATGCTGGTCGTGTGCCCCCAAAAGTATGCACACTGTTTTTTTAGATTGATACGTGATTCGCAATATTTGTAAAACTGGTAGGTCATTTGATATAAAAGTAAATTTTTTTTCTTTATTGGTCATTCTCAAAGCATTTTAACTTGCTTTCGCCAAGTGAAATACCAGGCGAATAGAAGTCAGCAGAAGGTAACTCTGTTAGTTAACATATTAAGTTATGTTAGTTAACATTTTAATTTCTGTTAGTTAACATTTTAAGTTATGTTAGTTAACATTTTAAGTTACAGATCAGCCTGCTGCAGAATTCTGTTCGCCTGGTATTTCACACACACAACTGTATCGAGAAAATTTATTTTGGTCATCTGAAAAATACCGAAAATACTAGATATTACGAAAAATAACAACAAATTCCAAACATACTAGATAATACGAAAAATACCAAAAATACCAAAAATACTAAAAATACGATATATTACGAAAAACTTGTAAAATAAATATAAAAAATAGATTGTATAAGAAAATTAGTGTTTTGTCCGCATAAATTTGTATGTACCTTTAGTTTCTGAGAGATGACATAGCTTCTAATACAATATATGATGTATTAAATGCTAATTATATATTTCAATATCAATTATTGAAATTGTGAAAGATTTAGAGTTACTTAGACTTCTTAAGTTATTTGCGTCAGTACATAAAGCTAAAGTTGACTGACTTTACGCACTAAGTATAGGGTTCAGGGTATCCTCAAGTCGGGATTTCTCGCCTTCTTACTTGTTTGTAATATGTGTTATATACATTTATATGTGTATATGGACTTTTTTATTTCAGTATTTTATTTTTTTTGCATTTTTTTTATCTATGATTTATGGTCAACCTAACCCACAAACTAACGCAATAAACGAATACTTACATTTTTTCTAGTCTTAAATTATACATACAAAAGAGAAAGCTTTGTGTACACTTTGAAGATAATATATTTCCAATAGATTCGTAAAAAGTGAATATAAATTGTTGCCACACTACTGTGTGATAAATACTTTTCAAAACAAGTAAGAAGGCCCTAGTCGAGAAACCCCGACTAGACTATACCCTGAACCCTATACTTTACGCATGTGAGTGTGTGTATGTATACGCGTATAATGCATACCTTTCATATCTCCAGTGTTTCTCAACCGATTTCAATAAAATTTTCACAGATTGTCATTATTTAATCTTTCAAACTACATAAAAAAATTTTCCAAATTCAAGATTTTGTTGTTATCGATTACATGTGTATATCGGAAACGGGAAGAGTTATCGAAAATTTAAAATAAACTTGTACTACCCAGGGATTAGGCGAGCTTATGTACCAAATCTTATAGTCTCTGAGATCGACGCGTTCATACATACAGACAGACATGGCTATATCGACTCGGCTGTTGATGCTGATCAAGAATATATATACTTTATGGGGTCGGAGATGATTCCTTCTGCCCTTTTGCACAAAATCATTATACCCTTTTTCAATGGGCTAAGGGTATAAAAATAATTCCCGCAGCGATGTGCGATGTAAATTTTCTAATTGTTTATGTGGGTGTGTATGTGTAGGTAAGGTAAGTCGGTATGGGTAGTTTAGTGGTAGGATAACTTTAGCTGGCTGTTGATATACATATGCATATAGTATATTGTCACAGCGTTACCAAGAACGGTAAAATGCAAGTGTTTGGCATAGTAAAATGTTTGAATTGAAGTGGAACAATAAAACAACTGGCATAAAAACTGCCAGTGAACAATACAACTATAACTGCCATAAGCGATTTAGTATTCTAAATTATTTTTGCGTTCCCTGCCACCGTCTTACTCTACAGCGTTCTTGATTCCAGCTTCCCTTTTTACAAACTGATATGATTTACCCCTGGCTGTGCTGTTGACACAGTTTTTTCCTGCTTTAGCAGATTTACTACAACTGCTGCAAATCTTCTGGCTCCGTTGCAGTTTACCAGGTTCAGGTAATGGAAGTTGAAGGGCTGATGCTGGAGGTTGCTGACACCGTGAAACAAAAATGAGGTCAAACGAATTTACATTCCAATTATTTTTCTTGAAAAACAATTTTGCAAAGTGGTGTTTTCTAGCCGACGAAAAATTTTTCGGGATGAAATTCTGAGCGCCTTGCGAAGATTCTCTAGTTTAATGCGACTAAATGATTCTAAGCTTACAAAGTTGAACAGTTACGAATCGCAACTAAGGCTATGCAAAAACCAGATTGAGATTGACACAAACAAAATGTTTTCATACATATGTGATTCTTATTTAGTAATTTTGAAGTAAATGTAGTTATGTGTCTGTTATTTCTAGGCCATGGACTTGTACACACAAAGGGTCGGCAATTTGCTAGACTTTGTGGCATCAAAGCAATAAAATTATTTAGCGATGCCCAGAGTTCGTGCATGCGTTTGTGTCCTTATCTGTCAGACGCTCACATGTTGTTCAACATTTTATGGTCTGAATATAGAACATTTAATCGAACGCACAGCAACTGTTATGCGTATGTAATGGCGTGTACTCTCTATACTATAAATACAACTGTTCTAATTGTTTGTATATACATAATTATCACACACACATGCTTTGATATATATACACACATACGATAGAATGAATATGCAGAGATCAGGTCAACGGTTGCGCTAGAACACTTTTACACGTGCTTATTTTCCAATAAGTGTGCGTACAAATATGTTTAAGTTAAACACATGGTTGAGTACTGATTTATGTTCTGCAGGACATCAGAAGACGTGGCCGATGCGCAAAAAAACAACTGAATGCGGCCACACAAATCATTTTCCACAGGGCAACACACCAGTGCAAGTCACGGCATGAAAACCAAGCAAAGATTATATCACAACGAAGCAGACAATGACATAAGGATATCGAACGCGCCTTTCGGGGTTCAGCCCTGAGCCACGAAATGCAAACAGCCGCATAGACTGACCAGATAAAATAATAAACTCAACGTCGGGATATCGTTATGCAAATTCGCTAGGACATAAAATGTGCGAGGAGTAACGGAAACGGAAATGCATTTACCA
The DNA here is from genome assembly GCA_035044485.1 of Scaptomyza reducta. Taxonomy (NCBI): domain Eukaryota; kingdom Metazoa; phylum Arthropoda; class Insecta; order Diptera; family Drosophilidae; genus Scaptomyza; species Scaptomyza reducta. The sequence goes on from JAWNNV010000841.1 coordinate 140,739, forward strand.
CATCGATGGCCGCCAAGCATGGGAGAAACGAAAGCGCACAGGCCTTTTTATTGCCAAAAACTAATATACAAAATGAAATAAGGTCCCGAATGTCATGTTTTTTTGTGAAAGTATACCAGCGGATGTACTTCAATTTATAACATGGTTTTTCTCTAAGTGTGAATTAATTTATTTGTATGCAAGGTAAATAAAGTGCTATATATTCAGCTGCCTAGCTAGCTGACCACTGGGATCTGCCGTTGGCAGACTCCATATAAATCATGCAGCATTAACATCTGCTTGGTCACATCAAATTCGAGTTAAGTTTTCCGCAGCGTAGTTTCTTCCGGGCTTAGTCGACCGAATGCCGGAAACGGATATACAGAGATCTAAAAGTTTTAGTGCCAACGAAACAATTGCAAGGACGATACTTGGTCCTTTCTGTTCGGCTATAGCCAGTAGTAGTATAGACATTCCTCTGCTTTAAGCAGTGGCCACATAACAAATCTCTTTCGAATTGCATTTTTTTTTCGACCGGTTTGTTTTTGTTCTTCCATTTAAATCCATCTTATAATTTTGCAGTTTTCCTGAAAGCCTATAGATGACTTTTTTATACATGACATGACATGTTACATGACTTTTTTATTCGGTCCACAGGTTGTTACTTAAGTAAGCGATTTGCGTCTGATACCATACTTTTTGTATGATCAATTGTGCTCCTTCCTATTCATTCTAATTGACTTGTCACAACAGTGTCTGTGGAAAATCTCACTATTGTTCTTACGTTCTCTGTTTGCCCAATAAACGATAGTTGCCAAGTGTCTTGTTTATATCTAACTGTTTTCTGCAAATTCACTCATTGGGAAAATTGCTTCCTTCACTCTGCTTTTGTGCAGTTCAATTTACGTAATCATGACCGGTTTGTCATTACGCGCTTTGAAACGTACACACTTATGCTATGGCTGATTTGGATTGAGGACAAAATCCTTAAACGCGTATACGGGATAAATTTTGTTGTAAAATAGCTCAAGTGTTGAAAACTAATTAATTTGTTCGTACAAATTTACAGATAATAGACAAAAGCAAAATGCCTAAAGTGATTCTATCTACCAGTTTGTGAACCAAACTCTAACAAGTTAAATCGTTCATACCATTCAGCTGCATATTAAGCAAGTCAGTATGCAGTAAGTGATAGCAAACATGATGAACGCCCAACTTAAGTATTTATATGCCCGCCGGAAAAGCAAGGAAGCAAAACAAAATATGGCAGTAAATAATCAGGAAAGAGAAAAGCTGAATATTTTCTAATCTGAACCGCACATTTACCATACAGTAACTTGATGTGAGTTTTAAGTATTTTCTTACCTTCCTTTTATTTCACGGTTTTAATTATGTCTCTTCGGCAGAGCAATGGCTTATAATCAAAAACGTTCGATAGACCAATCCCTTTTAATGCTCTGACTTTGGTTGGCTAGACACGAAAATGGTTTTTTTTTTTTTTAAAAGTTTAAATTATTTATTTAAAATGCATTTGTTTGGAGAACAAATTTAAATATTTCTGAAGATAGTGTGTCCTTAAATTTATAGATTACCAACTCCGCCGTGCACTTACGTAAATTGACTTAAGTTTGTAAACCACTAAAAAACTTACGTCAAAAACGCGTTGACGGTTGCTGCTCTATATCTGCGCTGTGGTTGCTCTTCTAAAGGAAAATCGGGAATAGTAACGACAGCATAAAACTTTGAAATGCACTTAACGGGGGACTTGGTGCACAGACACCGCGTATACCAAAAACCCACATCCGGTAAAAAGAGCCGAAAGTTTTTAAAAAAATATAAGAACTTATTTTGCGTTTTCGAAGCTCATTTGGAATTGGCTGCGTAAAGTATTCATTTCTAACGTACTGTTCTCAAGGGTTATGTGCTAGCAAAATGCACATTTTGTGATTTCGTGAAGCACTTCTACAAACCCAGCTTGATTAAATCGCTAAATACAAACCATTCAGTAGAGGACACCACAAAATCAAAGAAGTTGGAATAGTGACTCTTCTCAATTTTTAAGTCAATTCAAAAAGGCTCTGTCGATGAATGCAATCCCTTAATAAATCAATCGACAGAAGAGTGCGACATGCTCAAAGCAGAGAAGAGAATAGAGTAAAATGAATCAAGAATGAAAAAACACCACAGTTTATGTGAGGTCGCGAAGTTTGTAGAAAAGGGCTGCCCAAGTTCACAAAAATATGCTTAGATTATTTTCCTTTCAATACAACTTACCCATCAAAAATTAAGACAGGTTTATTCGTTGTCAAGCTATTTGTTGAGGGACCCTAATACAAAATGTTATTTTTACTAAAGTCTTAATGTCAAACTTCTAAGTGTATACATTTTTGCTTGCATACACAACTATGTATAGGGCAGGGCATCTTCTAGTCGAGCTCTTTAATAATGAGTTCTTTCTTGCTTATAAAGCACTCGCTGATTGCACAAGAGACGCGGCCATCTATCTTTGTCACCAGTCCGCCAGTGCAAACCGACGGCATACTCCCCAGTGCTATCGCTGCTTCCAATGGCAGCTCAAAAATGATTTTTGTGCCACGTCTAGCGTCAACTGTCACCGCTGCTTGTGTTGAAATCTGTGAAGCGTATAGAGAGATTCAGACAAATTGTAACGAACCTGCACTTAAACTCATATTTATCACCAAGCAATGGCATTAAAATGCGTACATTCAAGTTATGCAAGGAATTTCTTAAAGATTACCCTTGTTTTCAGTAGGTATGTAGTCGAAAATTTAATAAAGGCAAAACTGTTTGCGGTCCAGATAAGCGCGTTTAACCCAACAACAGTAACATCAAAGGACGAAAAGAGAAGACGTATCTCAAAAATAGCTACATTAAAAGCAAAATTAAGGGCGAAGCAGAGACGAAGGAACCCCAATTTTTAATTTAATTTGGAGCGCTTTCTGGGCGAATAAAAGCGTCATTCTGTAAGTTTTCAATTGTGTATACTTACGTAGTGGCAATGATGTGGAGAGATGTGCTCCAATTTCATTTATTGGTCGCCACAATTTGATACAAATAATTCTATTATAGACGGAGCAAAAAACACAAAGTGTCCACGCGTAGATACGTAGAAACGAGCACGAAGCAAAGCACACTGACAAGCCAAAAAGGCGAAAATTTAACAACATTGAAAAAGCACACAAGTGAAAATTAAAAAAGATATCAACAAAGTTGCAAGCGGTTAGTTGACTTAAGCTTAACAAAAGTCTACCAACAACAAAAGATTTAACAACTGTGCAAATCTTAAATTTAAACAGACATACAATTATTTGTATTTATTTTATTATTTATAATTGAGAATAAATGTTAACATTGAGTTACCGCTTTGCTTTTCCCAATCTATTTACTCATTTAAATGTTTGTTTGAATCAAAGTATTTTAAATATTGTGGAATCTACTTCAATGTCGCATAATAATCGATATCCTTACTTTGAATAAAATACACACACATAGGTATATACTTAACTCAGCTGGCACACAAGTTCTTTGCAAGCATGGTAGAAGCTGTCACACCTACTTGTTTGGACAGTCCGAGTAAAGTTGATTTGCGTTTCGCATTAGTCACATGACAACGTGATCCACATACCAGAAAGAACCCATTTGTACAAATAGAATTTGAAAAGGTAAGTCAGTGTTAAGCGAACTAAACAAAAAAATTGTTTAAACAAAGTCAGTTAAAGTAAGTTAAATTTGTCTGCAAACACAAGAAACATTTTAAATAAGCTTATCAAATTTTTATTTTGAACTTGACCTGAAGCAATTAATTGGTTCTATACCAAGCATGCAGGACTTTTGCTTGTAAAGCGTCACATGAAACTGATGAACAAAAAAAATTAAATTCGAAAAAAAGCTGAAATAGATAAAGGACAAATAAAAGTAATGCATTCGAGTGTAAAATTTGGCATGGTATTGAATCTGCACAACGCAGGTCATGACAGCCACAATAATCTGCAGATTTTTAACTATCGCTCGCCTTGGCAGTCCTTATCCACAAGTCCAACCAGGCGAAAGACAAACATGGGACAGATTTGCGCTTGCATGCATAAAAAGTTTTATACACACATACATAAATATAGAAGTGAAAGTTTTGGAAGTGCATTCTTGGCATGGTTGCAGAAAATAAAACTTGACAATCGCAAGCAACATGCCACCGTCGAAGAAAAAATAAGGTACAATAAAAATACACAAACAATATAATTTTTCATTGCCAAAAACAACAACAAAAATTAAGCACTTGCCTAAGAATAGTAGTGCTGTGCCAATGGAGGGCAGTTTTTCTGTTATCTAGAAGCAGTGAGAAGTCTGTACAACTCCACAACCAGATGTATAACTGGCGGCCTGGCAGGCGCTTTCTTTGGCTAGAATGTTAATGAATGAGTACTGAACTATTCTCTCTCTAATATAGGCTTTTCTTTCCGTACATCTGTACGACAGCATCATCACACACCCATTTCGGATGCCGGGACCAACTGACGTGTTTAATTTTTAAATTGTTCTACCTTCAACGTCGTCGGTATTTCGCACAGTGTCAAGCTTTCGACCATGTATAAATTTGTGTTGTGGCACTTAATGTTTCGGGTGGCTTTTAGCTTTATTAAAATCGATGAACGCAAGATAAACTTGTCTGTGTGTTGGTTAGTGAACTGGACTGCTATTTAAATGTTGAACTAACACACAAGTCAAGCATTTGAAAATAAGAATCAAAATCATCTGGAATAAAATTTGTGTAAGCAAATTCTGGTTAAGACATTGCGATGAAAAAATTAAACACATCCTTTGAATTCCCTGTAAATTTAAGCAATCATAATAAGTTCAAATAATGCGTGACTAGTCGGTAAAATTAAAATGAATATATTAACTTTGCAATACAGGCGCAGACTAGGACAAAAGACACATGTGTAGCCTTGACGAGCCCACTTAATGTGACTTTACCTGTTTGTCGAAGTCAATGCCCGAAATAAACCAACACAGAGTCTTAAAATGAGCCAGAGGGAGTAACATCCTTGCCAATCCAGTTTGAGTCCTTTTCTTCCGTCCACCAGTCAAGCCAGTTACGCTTGCAGGCAAGAGAGGGCGAAACCTAAAAGCCTGTCGATATTAGGCAAGATAAATTGAAAATGAATTGCGAAGTAGAGTGAGTTAGGCAGGCGAAACGAAGAAGAACTGGTCCATGCCAAGGAGGTTACGACTAAAATTGTATTGGGCCGCCTGGCTTATAGAAATAAACAAACCAGAAGGGGCAGCATAGTCCAGCCCAACATTCAGAACGAGCGCCACGTCAATGGCATTAAGTCAGTCGCAGTAAAGGCATCAAGAGAATTGAATGAAGCGGAAACGGAAACCAGCTAATGAATAAAGCACAACGAACCAAATAAACGCTATTCCTCGCTATTGCCACGCCGTCATCTCTTAACGAGAAGGCCCGAAACCGAAGTAAAACAGTACACTTCACTAGCTTGGTGAGGTGACCGCAGGCTGGCGCCCACAAAAGCTCCAGCGAACTAACTAAACGACCTTCACAGCTTATACACATAGCTGTATTCGTTTTTGGGCACGGCACCTTATAAATGGCTACAATAATCAAGACAACGGGCTGACTATAAAGACCATGGTAATATTGCCACATGTCAATCTCACTCACACACTTGCTTTAAATTATATAGCAATTGCTTTAATATTTCTTGATTTATAATTTTTTCGTAACGCTACGTTATTCTTGCTTTCTTAAGATGATTGCGGAATTGAAATTCATGTATTTACAATATGGAGATTTTTTGGGAGTTTTTTATTTATAATAAAATATGTTTAACAACAACGGAAACATAACGAGTGTAAAAAGCTAATGGCATGATAACTGGCTAGGCAGGTGCCAATCAAATGCTCAAACTAAAAAAATGTTCAATCAAACAAGCAACAGCCTGGGCAGAGGGTCAAAATGGTAAAAACTGTGGTGGAATAGAAGAAGTCCACGGATGTTGGGGGCGACAGAGAATTGTATGGAATTGACGTTGATGATACTGCTGGTGAATGTCTGGGCTTCTAAAGCGCACGCTACGCAAAGTGTCAATAACAATTTACACTTGAGACGATATCTCAATATTGTCGCACGTCAAAAGCAGCATCGATGGCAGCAGCAGCGACACCAACAACCAAACCACTTCGGACTGACCCTCTGGCATGGGGTATGTATGTATGCGTTAGGGGCAGGACACTGATGACAACAGGACAATGCTGTAAATGATGAGGAGCTGGAACTGAATGCTGAATGGTGATAGCAGAGCTGATGCGATTACCGTTGCTGCTACCATGGGTCACGGTGTTTTGTTTATTTACTCGTTACTGGTGCCATGACACCGGAAGAGCAGCCCAAAACCGAATCAGTGACGTCAGCCGAGAAGCGAAACAATTTCAAGTGGCAGTCAAAGTATTACAGCTGCGGTGCCTGAGATGAACTCTAGTAAACAAAAGACATGGTAAACAAGTCAAATGATAAACAGACCAAAATCAGAGCCGGATGAGTGAACCAATTGAAGCGTTTAGCACAGAGCATTTGCATTTCGGAAAGGAATTAAGATGACAAGTTAAATATAAACCTCTTGGATATTTCTGTTTCAGTTTTGAGTACAAGTGAAAATATCAAATAGTAATAATTTTTAATGCTATTAATTTTTTTAGCACTAATATTGATTTGATCAAAATAATTCCTTGGTAGTTATAAATGCTCAACTCAGGCAGTCAATTTTTGTCTTGTGTTTAGTTAGTCGTAATTTTGGCAAAATAAAAAACTATACTATGCGTCTTGCGGCCAAAATATATTGGAATTGTTTTCGTTAATCGTATAAGTTCTGAAAAAGTTATTTAGTGAAAAGTTGACAATATTGCAAAACATGATTTTTCTTTTCTCAGCGTTTTTTTATGAATTTAAAAATCCAATTCCTGAAATACTTTTCGATGGTAAAAGTTCAATATTTTCCTCTTGGATTCGCTTTGCTTATGGGATTTCCTATTACGCTTGTATTCCGATTCGCATAAAAGATGTAGGAAATTGTTTGAAAAGTGATGAGCTTTTCGTTAAAATGCTGGAAAGTGGGTCGGGCTGCTATTCAAATTAGTGAACAGAAAATGTTGGCTGGCGGCACTTGGCATATTTGCCTGATGCTTAACCGAGTTGGCACACGCACAACACCCATCCCTTCCCAACCAGATCGAGAGCCGATCTGTACAGTGTAGTTGGTGGCAGATATATTGGCATTGCGGAATCGCTCGAGTGCTCTACAATGGCACTTGTTCAGACAATGTTAAATGCGCGCTCTTTGGCACTGCCTGTCAACTCAGCTCAAGTAGCCCTGTCCCGCCCATCCTAACCACGCCTCCACTGCCACCCTATCCCAACGAAGACCAGGGACTACGCCAAAGCAGAGCAAGTGCACTTGTCACAATCATTGACATCAATGCGTCGCAACTGGCTTTTTAGCTGGCGCTCCTTTGGGGGATAAAATGAGGAAGAGAAAGAGATACCCCCAGTACTTTACCATAATGGGAATGAAGCGCATTCCTACAGACCAACGCTCTGAATGTGACTATAACTTTTACCTAAAAATATGCACTGTACATTTATTTATTAATGACATTTAACTTTCATGTATATGAAATAATTTAAAAATGAAAATGTATACAAATACTTTTAGAAACCGGGTGGCAATGAACGTTTAGCTGTACGAAAATTTAGTAATGGGCTTTGGGATACTTGCTATTCTTCGTAGGTCTTTTCCTATTTAATTTGCTTTTATTTGTAGGAGCTGGTGGCTCTGACTTAACTGGCCCACGTTTGCTGAGAAAGACGCATTAGGAGAGAGAACAAAGTCGCATTCAAAGTCACTCACCAGGCACAATGAAATAGGCTCAATTCGTCGTTCGTATGCTCGTCCATTTTTGTTATATTTAATCCATGACTTCTTAAAATCGAATAGATCTGATGATTCATGTTTTGTGGACAGCTTTCCAATAAGCCTGCGAGTTTGCTAGTAAACATTTTCTCCAGCAGATGCTCGGGACACGAACATTTTGAATTGTGCGGATTCACATAGCGCATTATCCTTGACACCGTGCGCTCGTAGTCAAAAGGTAACCCGGTTAGACGATCTAGCCTGAATAGTCTGGGGACGGGAATCTTTGACCTAGGTTTTGTCCGGACGATTGTTTTACGCCACACGCGCTTACATAATGGCATTTCTTGCATCCGTTTCTTCTTTGACACCAGAGTTCTGTTTAAATGCTTGGTTTTCCTCATGCTTACGAATTTCTTTGCAGCCATGGATATATAAATTTAAAATTTTGTCCTATTTGTTATTTACAGAAATATAAAAGTGATGTTTAATCTATAAAAAAAAAAATGTAATGTTTATGGCAACGATTAGTTGATTTACGTGAAAGCAGCTAAAACTTTGTTACACAGTACTAATCGATTCAAAAGAGTATTCTTTTGCTTAGAGTGCCTAATATATCTAAAGAGACCATTACATAGTGTCCACGAACAATTGAACAGTGTTTTCGATTATGGCACAGTAGAGATATAATTTAACTTAAATTGAATTTAATAAAGTAAGCATACATGCACAAGCACATGCAACTATACATTTGTCTTTATACATAAATTGAAAGCAAGTTACAAGTTGATGTGGCCACAGACAGTTTAACTTTTGAAACAATGTCAAATGCAATAAACGCTTGCTGTGCATTTCATTGCAAATGACACCAACACAACCGAACAGCTTTGCTAACAGCACATGCATCTGCACTTATGTTGTATATATGTTTGGGTGTACATATGTCTTCCTATGTGCCTTTGAGCGCATTATTGCATTGCAACAAACAAAAGCAATTGCAATTACTTGTACTTGTAATAATGGATATGTGTTAGTAAACATTTCTGTGTGTCATGTAGCCCCATTTACATACATACAAGTATGGGCAGCCAAAGTCAGTGATTTTGAAATACGACTACACTAACAAAAACATATGTGTGTATGGATTGAAACACCACCATATATTAAAGCGTTTTGTTGCAATAGAACTGCTGCAGTTATAGAACAAAATCCATATAATTAATCATCAAAGAACAAGCCAAGCAGAAACATCATGAACAACTAACTTGTTACATATCACCTCGTGTCGGGGCATGCCTCAATACAATTGCAGAAGTGCAACTATTGTTGCAATTTAACATACGCAAGAGAAATAGTTACACTAAACTAAACTTCTGTTTAGAGATATTAAGCGATTTTTGTACCCTCCAGTTAAAAATTCTTTTGTATTATACAGAAGTTTTTATACAATTTTTTTTATTGTATTGCATTTCGTTCGAGCTTGCGAAAAAAATATTCAGGAGCTCCTGGGAAGCCAATGAAATGACTTAACACCTTTTTGTGTGCTTTTGTGTAAGCGGTAAGCAAAATAATGGAATGGATCAAATATAGATTTATGTGCTTTATGTCAAAATAAATGGATATTACATGTTACTACAGCGCACAAGGCGCCCAAAGTAAAAGCGATGGTAATGCCGAGATGACAACAACAATGACAACGAACAGAAGCAATAATGAAAATATAACGAGGCATTAAAATGTCATTTCATACCTATACCAATAAGTTCATAAACGTGCGACAAGCAAATACGAGTTGTACTTAGTTGACTGTGTGAGTGTGTGGATCTTGGGGAAGGGAACGCTGGGAGGAATAATGTTGAAATACCCGACTAAACACGTGATGAACCCGAAAAACAAATGCAAAGAAGTAAATTATTTCACAGAATATATTAATTTTAAGGTAAAAAAAAGTACGCAAATTATGAAAAAAGACAGAAAAATAAGTTGCTCAGCTTTCCAAAAATCATTATGCCAATCCCAACTACACGAATGCAGTTATAAATGTTTGATGGTGCTAACCTGCCTAACACCTTAATCGTTATACAATTGTTTGCGCTCGCTTGAGCCTTTCGACGATTGATAGCCTACTTTTAAGTCTACATTCGGTATGGCAGGTAGGACGAACATGTCGTGTCTCATCTGGAGTTGACGTGTTTTTGTGTGTACCATCACCACCGTATGCCACATAACACAATAGTATAGTTTACAAACAGATTTTTTATATTCAGCACGCATATTGGCCATTGCCATATGGGAATTCAAAATCACGAGTGTGTCCTTTCACTTATACTACTATGCATTTTGATAAGTATGTTAAGGTCATTGATCTATTATTTTGCATTTTTATAAGCAAATACATCGAAGAGAAAGATTTTTAGCCCAGGCACACATGCTAACGATACAGACAGATAGATGTTCATGGCTGTTTCAATTTAATTATTGTTATTATTCAGTTTATTCGGCTGCTCAATAAACATTTTGCACGTCAGCTGCACCCACAGAAAAAATGCTTGACAACTTTTGTACCACTTAAAAGTAATTTTCTTGCACAGAAAGAAATTCAAAAATATATTTTCATATATTTTCCATCACCGAAATATCCTGGGTATACGTTAAAATGTATCTGCGACTTAGACGCAGAAAGAGTGTAGTCAGGGGAATCCATAAGAGCAAAACCATTACATTCTCTCTCTCTTAAGTGAAGTACATCCTTAACCAGCAGCCTGCACCCACCGACAAAACCGCAATGCCAATTCTAGAGCCGGAGATTTAATGGAAAATCGACCGCAAAAACAGTAACAACTTGAGCGATTTAAAAACTGCAACATACGCTGACCACTCAATGAACGACGCGGCGAAGACCTTTATAGTGCAGCAATTGACACGCTTTTAGTATCCTTTTAATATGCTGGCACGCGGATCGAGGAGATCCACACATATAGTGTATAGCACATTGCGGTGTCAGAAGGTACAGAGCTGAAGTATATGTTTGGTATTCGTTAGGGAAATACAAGTAGTAGCTCACTATTAAAGCTTAAACGTTGGCTGAGGGATTTGTTCTGATCAAGCACATCCATTGCATAAGTTTAAGTTGTTAGTGTCTCCTTTTGTCTGTTGCATACTTTATATATAAACAGAAGCTGGTGACTGGCAAGGCTGTGGCAAAATACCCCACTAGGCCGCGACTTGTCGTCGACGCCATCCAAAAAGCAAGTTTTCCGATTAGGCAAAACGAAAAGTGCACAAATAAGCTACCACAAAAAGTTTTCGCCCAGCTAGTCTGTTCCTGGCTCAGCGATTTCCAGCAAACTAATTCAAGTGTTCCGTGAAATGAGTCGAAAATTGACGTTCAATTTTCGAGACCATTGCACATTGCCGACCGTAGCCACGGTGTATTAGAGAACCAAATGTAAAGGTAAGCCAAGGGTTCTTCCAGTGCACATTGAAAGGCTTTAAAGCGCAGCTTCAAGTGTAGTAAATAACATAGAAAACTAAGGTATAAACTTAACACACTCATTTTGTTATTTCATTTGTAAATAACGAAAGCGGGGGTGATATTACTCACATGGGAAAATCCACAGTCAGCTTGTTAGTTAGCAATTGATAACACTTACTTAAAGGATTGAAACTCCCTTAGCCCAGATATTAGAGGCAAACAATTATTAACATTCAAAGTGCATGTTAAAAACTTGATGACTCAGCATTATTTAAATATCAGTTTGTGCTACAGGTGATGCTGATTCATATTTCTGACATAACATGTTTGCAAAGTTCAAGTTGTTCCATTGTTGCTTCTGCCCTGTGCTTGGCCTAGTCAAACTCAAAATACGAATACAAAAAGATTGACAAAGACATTGGCAGTATCCTGAACGATTTCGTATAGGGATGGCGGTAACCCGTTGTGTGCTTGACGGCATGAAAACAGGCAAGAAAGGAATACAATTTCAATCGAATATAATAAGCAGTGTCTTCTCCCAATATTACGGCATTTTCATCATTGTTGGCACGGTGCCAGGAGGCACAAGGCAATCAAGATTCGTTGTCAAATTCACGGTCCAGCATATGTCTACAATAAGAAGTCTGTATGAAAAGCATGCAGAGCCGAAGTAACAAGAGCTGTCAGGTCATGGAAGCTTACTTTAAAAAGCAAGCAATTAGAATTGCAGTCTATGTCTTCTATGGCAGTACTTATAGTACATATCCCCCAGCCCCTCAGTCCACATCACATTGTCGCTGAGGCAGCAACTGCAACAGCAACTCTCCCGCTTGCATTTGCCATAATTATTCACAACTTTTGCGTAATGAGTGTGTCGCAGTGAAGCCACCAACAAGAAGCGCTCAAATTGTGCCTACCCTGCCCCTTTTCACTGGCGTAGCTCATTAAATATTTAATAGTGAAATTAAAAGAATATGCAAACTGTGCGCAAAATGGCCTGACATGGCTTGCCAACACGGAAAGCTACCAAATGTGCAGTTACAGCCAAAAGTTCCTATGTAGGGACGTGACACGACCGGCAACAATTAAAAAAAAGAGACTACTGCAATTATTTACACAATTGTTTATTAAAATTACTTTTAGAACTTGTTAATTGCATAATAGAGTTTCAGTATCATGACAAACACATTGACACGGAACGCTTTCGGCTAACTGTTGTTAAGCGGCAAATGTTGGCCAGTGGGAACAGCTTTACGTCGACCAGTTTTAGTCTAGCCTACAACATCGACTGAATGTGAAATAAACTTGTTAAAGTATATTTGTTTTTATTGATCGCTTGCGGTTGTGCACAATTTAGATCAAGGATATCGATATGGCTGCATGTTCATGCCAAAACATTTTGTCAATGCTAAAGAACATTTATGCCCGTTTTCATTTTGTCGCGCCGATAACTCGATAGGCAAAGTGGAAAATAATGTGGCTCGGAAGACAGTGGCAGTGGCAGCGGCAGCGGCGTGCCCATGCTGTTATATTGTTGTTGTTGTTAGCACGGCGAACCAACAAAATTAAATTATATTCAAGTGAACTTATCAGCATGGCAAAAGCGATTCGGTGTAGCTTCCGGAAATTGCTAAATATGTTTTTTTTTTCGTAATTGAGTCTTTTTGAGGCAGGCATTAGATCCGATTGTTTTATTAACGACATAATTAAACGATTAAATTTTTTGCGCGTATCGCTCTATTAACTGAATGAATCACGATTTAATAATTTGAAGGGGCGCCTTTTTTCATCTATAGGGAATTAGACTGATTTTCCAAGTCCGCTATAGGCTATCAATTTATTGATTAGTCTAATTAGAATTCTTACGAGGTATATATTTACATGGTACAATGAATGTTCAAGCCACGGTCAGCATTAAATCAAAAGCCTTACGTATTAAATGTGCAATAATCAAATCTCTCACCTGCCACATAGTAGTTGGTTTAACACGGACAAGGTTTAACATATTGCCAGTGTAAACAAGAGAAAGCCCCTCGTGTGCGCCAAACGTACTTAGAAGAAGTCACGCCCCATTATTTGCTCACACGATGCCCTTTATATAGGCAGATAAGGTATCTCCAGTACCTCCTTTCCATTATCTTCTTTACATAACCTCCTTTCGCATAACGTCCTCATACACACTGGACAACACATTTCTAGAAGGACAGCTGGCTTTACACATTGCTATTGATGAAATAAAAGGAGCGACTCGATAGCCTTAAAAACAAAAGCATTGCCAAAGCGGAAGTTGTCTGATTAATTAGGTCATTAATTTTGCTAAATTACTTCAATACATTGGGGAGATCGAAGCCATTTGTCAAAATTAACCTTAGGACCAATGGAAATGAATTCGCTGAACACACTAATGAAGTATCTCAACTTGCTATGCTGACGGACTCACCAGTTTATCTGGCTGTAAACGATTACGATTACGCTGCGTATTAATGCCTTATGCAAAGCACGTTTGGAGCAATAATGTTAAAGCTTGTAATACATTGCTGCACTGGTCAACATATGCGTTACAATTACATAAGCAGCTGCTGATTTGTTGTTTAAACTAATTAAAATCTATGTACAACTCAAAAGAACTGTAAAATTCAGTACCGCTGGACCATACTTAAGTTTATAATAACTGCATAACATATTTGTGTAAAATGGCTTGTTCGTTTTTTAACTGACGCAATTTCTCGATAAACACACATAAACTACACTTCCAACTAACAATTGATATCATATAATAACAATTAAGAAGAAAAGCTTGAGAGAGTCCGAGAAAGCACGACTAGGAGCTACCCTGAACCCTTCGCCAAACTTTAATCTTTCACATCTTCAGACAGACGAGAATGTCTATATCGACTCGAATGTTTCTGCTGATCATGAAAATATATACTTTATGGGGACGAAGATGTTTCCGTCTGCCTGGAACAAACCTAGGTATACTTTTTACCCATTTCATCGGTTGAGGGTATTAAAAATGCACAGTGTGCTATCAGCACCCTCTGAAACAAAAACGTTCACCGTCGTCTCGTCGTCTTAGTCCCTGTTCCTGTTCCTGCCCTTGTCTCTGCTGGTATCATCAGCTTAAAGGTTCTAGGTAATGGTGGGCTTCACCCAACACAAGTAGACAACTCTGCTTTACATTTTTATGTGTTGCTGTACAAGCAATTGGTGGATACAGAGACCGTCGCAGAGTGATGATAACGAGGGAGGGGCGATGCTACTACTGCGTGGGCGGCATTAATAATTGAAATATTCTCTAACAGAAAGTTGAAGACGTTAATGGCGCTCGTCAGGCCAAAGGGATGAATCTGCCGCTAGCTCTGGTGTTTCTTTGGCGTCTGCCTTTGCTTCTGGATCTGCTACACTTCTGACTTCGTGCTTGATTGAGGTTTACTTTGCCGAGAGGCTAATGCATAAACCATGCACAGACATCAACGACCATCTTACATGAAGTGGCAGTGCTGTGTCCTAGTCGTGATCCCTGTTAATGTAGTAGACTGGGCCGCTTCCCACCTCGGCCACATATTTCTAGCTCATTATGGGGCAACGGCTTTGACAACCGGCTACCGCATCGTCTACAACAGACAACGCTGACAACGCCTTAGAGCAGTGCCTATTTTGTTGAACTTGTCCTTTTGCGTCGCTGTTTCCTGTTTACCGTTACCGTCCTTCTTCTATTTCCATCCCACTTGCTTTCTCAAGCTCTCTGCTTTGCGATTACAAATGATGAAACTTTATTCCCAAACCGTTAACGTACGTAATGAGCTCTTGCTGAAAGTTCAACTTTTACATGTTTTGTAATTTTAAAATAATTTCGCTGCTTTCTCAAGATACGTTTGTACGAATACGAGTAAATAAGTATATATACATCAGCGGGGATTTTATATACATACATACATATACATAACACATACAATACACGCTTACATTTAAAGCTTGTGCTGGTTCTGCGGCCGCTCTGTGGTCCCAACGGAAGACACTTCCACTCTCGACGCACTGCCTGCAGCTAGCGCCAGGCTGTTACTTGCTAACCCAAATATTCCCGTAGCAGTCATTTGCGTTTATTATCACAAGGCGTTGACTGCTTCTGCTCACTATGGCTGTTACTGCTATTGAAGCAAGGGACAAACCATTGCGCGACCATAAAGTGTGCTTTATATGCATGTATGTATATGTTCCGTATTGAACATATAGCTGAGTTATTCGATTTCGTGCATATGAAGCTTTAAAGCAATGCTTAATCTTTCATTTTGCCGCTTGGGAGGGAGAGTATGTGCGCGCCTGCTACATATAAACTGTAACCGAAAACGCCAAAAGGAAATAAACGTGCGACATCGTAATGAAACAGACATTTATTGAGCCATAAAACGAACTAAGCACGAATACTTCTAACTCATCTTAAGTCAAGCATATTTTTAACTGTAGATACATGTGTGTGTTTGCATTGGTACTTATGGTGCCCAGTTGAGGCTTCGGAGCACTCACGCCAATATGTTTGATTACATAGAAACAACAAACAATTTCAGAACCTGGTCACAGACCAAACCAAAGATACACATAAAGTTAAAGGTTTATTAGCTAAGCGATACGAGTAACCATCGATTATATTATATAATCATGGAAAGGTTTAATTGTTCATACGGTTTTGTGAGCTTGTATTCGAATCAACGATCAAGCTTCTCATCTTTGCGAGAAAACTTTGAAAGTTAATATCCCAATTTTATATACACAACAAATTGAAATGTTTTTATTGCACACGTATATTATTGTATTTACATATATACGAGTACCTAAATATGTACTTTATGTAGTTATTTGAACATCAGCAAATTTGTAAAATTGTGAAATAAAAACAACAACACAACAAAAAGCACCGCAACTCCAACGTTTGTAGCGCTCGCATACTAACAGAAAATACAAAATACCAAAGTCAAAATGACTCCCTTAGGAGTTGGGGGTGCTCCAAACGAATTTGACACGAGCAGATGGCTGGTGGAGGATGAGAATAGACTGGGTCGAGACTTTACCATTTTGATGAAACTAAGAAATGAAATGTCGCATATTAAAGTCGCCTTTGGGCCGAGACAACAGCAACGTCCAAGTCGGCGCCGAAGGGATACCAGAGTAGAAGCTGCGGAACGCGAAAGACTGCTCTTTTGAAATGGCACTTGAGAAGATTTCAAACACACGACAAATATTTCGTGTAGTATTTACATATTAAAGTGGAATAAATGTTTTTTATTTTGCGGTTTTGCTTATGCCACTCCTATTTGCATGTTTGCAAGCCGCGAAGCTTTTCTTTCACTACACATTTTACGGGTAAACAGTGTTAATGAAGTCGCATTAATTTAAGTGCATTACACAAGACTACAATAGGAAAGCTACCACCATCTGTTGTTAACCGTGGAGTCTAACTAAAGAAGTGCAAAAAAGAAATGAAAAGCACCACCAGCAACGCAACAGTATTTTGAGTAAGCTGCGACAGGGGCCAAAAAGGCAAACAACAGGCAACAAACACGCACACACTCGCTCGCACACACACACACACACACACACACCCACAGATACTAGCACATGCTCGCCGCAGCAGACACAATGGCAATACAAACATTTAGTAACAGGGAAAAATGGCTAAATGGCACGCTGGGGTAGTAGGGAGTAGAAAAGCTTTAGTCGCCGCACAGCTAAAGAGTTTGAAAACGGAATCGTCGTCGTTGTCGTCGCTGGCCTCCTGCAGCGACGCGTCGTAAAACGGTGTTGGCTACATGAAAATCTTGTCATATTTTTCTTGTTTACTGTCAACATCTTTGTACTTCAAGTCCCATTATGTTAATTATGATGAAGTAAACAGGACACAGTTGTTATTTATTATAATTACCAGCAGTCAAGCGTTGAGTTGAAGACAATGCCAGAAGACACAAGGCGCCAGCCAACGCAAAATGAATTTGTTGCGAGCCAAGCCCCAACCCAGCTAACTACCCAGGACCAAGCTAAGAAAAATGACAGCGAAGGAGTTAGGCAGGCAAGTAATTGACCGGGCTGCTGGTACGGTTGTTAAGTTTGTGGACCTTCTTAAAGCCTTTGCATTTAACTAATTCAATTAAATTGTTATACTTCCAAGTTGACTACACAGCACAAATTTCACAATTGAATGATGCAATTCTGTAAATTGCAAACGTTATAACATTTTCTTATTTACATATGTAAGTACGTACGCATCCTACGGATTATGCGATCCCACTCTTGAGACAGGGGAAGGCAAGTGACTTGTTTGCGCATTAACAGTTTTGGCGTATGAAGAGTTTTATTGAATCTTTGTCTTTTGTTTTACAGAGAAAGCGAATTTAATGGAAATTCCTATCATGCTCTGCTTCATGTTAAGCACACAGGGACAGAAGTTTAAGGCTAAGGGTGCGTTCTTCTATTCACCAACAATAAACAAAAACAATCAATAGAAATTGGTATGCAAACAGCCTTTGTATGCGAGTCTGGGCTTATTTGCTGAAGAAAGTAAAAGCAAAGAAAACCAAATGCCGCCCACACACACACACACACACACACACAAAAGGGCTGTAGCTATACCATATTGGTTGTGTTCGGCAAGTCAAGCTGAGAAAAGCATAACAATTTTCTCGAGCTTGCATTAAATTTTTGCAAGTGGTGGCCAACACGTCTGCTCTACCAGTTTCTTTGTTTGCACTACCCAAATGCATTTTTAATAATGCAACGAACGCTGTGCAGTCCAATAACAATGACATTAATTAGCTGCTCTTTGTGAGGGCCGAACAAAAAGCAAAATGCAGCTGAGCTTTCTGTTCTGTTTTCCTTCTCCCAATTGCGCTCTCCACTCTTTTTATTTTATTTTCTGTTGTTGCTGTGTGCTGCGTCCATTTCTTTTATGTACACCGACAGCGGAAAAATTCATTACACGTTTGCACAGCGTGCAAATTGTTGTGTATTCAGAACAAAGAGCATGAAAATATTTAGATGGGATATAAAAATACCAACAAAGTAACACAAGCCAATGAATGTGAATTAAAGATATTAGGCGACCCATTAGACAATGCGTATTCCTTAAAATTTCTTATAAAGTAAGCAAATCGCTTTTGTTTAGTTAAAACAGAGCATTTACTTATTAACATCTACCGAACAGTATGCACTTTACTTAAAGTAAAATGTAATGAACTCATTTTAACTAGTTGGTACTGTGTTTCGATGTTATTGCATTCCGCCACTCAATGTGCTTACTTGCAGAACAGAGACTGTCCGAGTCCGAGTCCGCTGCATCTTTTGCATTCCACTCGCCAAGCGATTTTCTCATGTTGGCTGCAGGCAAGTTTTCAACACACAAAACTCTTAAATAATTCGCAAATGCAACAGCAGAACGCTAAAATAAATAAAGGACATACACACACACACACAGGCATTGACGGTGTATATGTATGTATGAACAAGCATGAACGTATGTACAAACATATACATATACTATAATATCTGACACAATTGTGGGTACCAGTTTGTGTGTGAGTGTTGATTTTGGTTTAGTGGTAGTCAAATGTACATATTTGAACCAGTTTATACAATATATAGACAAACCGCGCCATAAATTGCAACTGTGTAATTCTAAGAACGTAAACAGGAAATCTTTTGTAACCGACCAGAATCTTAACGCTGATTCTGTATCATTCATTATGTGACATCAGCGCCATCTTTAAGAGGCGTGCAGCAAATGTGTCATTACCCATAGGCTGTACGGTTAAAAGATATATATACATTAATATATTTAATATATTAATGTATATATATATACTTTTAAGCATGAGTATGAACATGCATAGAGCCTAAGAACCACATTCGTCTACATAAACAGCATTTTGACCGTTAATTCACAACCTTTTTTAAGTGCTCTTTTCATATAACATTCACGACAGCAGCTTGTGTAGCGATTTAAATATAAACCTTATGCTACGCTTTTCAGCCATTTATTGGCGTACAGTATATAGAGCAGGGAGTTGAGCGGCATTTTATGCTTATCGGGTTAACGCTTAACTTATTGCCGCGGCAACTGCAGCTTAAGTTTAGCAAGTTTACTTCAAGATCCATAATTGCAGTTTGAGTGCTGCAGCATTTCCGTCAGCTCTCTCTGGGGAATGCTAATACAAATAGCATACCATTTACTTTTAGATTATTTGGGTTCTGTTTTCCCAACCATTTGTTGAAGTCTCTTTTTGGTCCTTAGGCAAAGATGAAATGCTTACACGCGTGCCCAAGCCACCAGTTGCACGATGAATGATAGCAATCAAGCTAATTCATTTTTAAACTTTCTACTCGACTTTCAGACTTGCACAAGCTTATAATATTAAATTTTTCTTTGCACCCAAGTATCCTGACATTATGACAGTTTGTGGGCTTGCGGCGATAATTCTCAACATAGAAGTTTTAATGAAAAATCACACCAAATAAGTGCCTGTAGTACACGAAAGTTTCCTTTTTCTTCTTTCATCCCCTATCAAGGATATTGGCTTAGATACACAAAAGTATACGTTTGTGCTCCCACACACACATATATATATATACATATGAACACCTGAGCAACTTACGCATTAAACTGAAGCAACCGTGCAATACAGTCATGTCAAGTTTTTCTGGCTTGCAGAAATTCATATATAAAATAAATGTGTAACAAAAACGTGATGTGCTTATTGATGGATAGCTGATGACGACTGGGGTCAGGGGATTACGGCTCAGAAAAATGAAATTTTTTCATCTTCTTATTATGACAGGGGATAAACACTGTTTTTTTTTTTTTTTTTTTGTACTTTAGGGCACGTACTGACAGACACTTGGACGTTAACATGTACATACATATATGCATGCAGTTGTGTGGAATGGAATTGCTCTTGTTTCGCGCAAGAAATTCGGCTAATGCGAAAAAAAGTGATTAATAAGCACAGCGACATGACGTAAGTTGCAAAAGATATGCCATATTAAAGTTTGTAAGTTGTCTTATAAAAGGATAGCACTGTTGTTGTTTTCACATCAAATAATTCACTCAAATATTGACTACAAACCGGTTTATTGCTGGGTGTAGCTTGTAAGGCCTAAAACAAATGTTGTGATTGCCAACCGATTTTGGTCTACAGCGGCGAGATTAATGCCACTTAAGTACATTAGGATCGCCAAAGTTACTCAACTAGTAATGCAATGTGCTTGTTGAAAGCGCCTCGGGTAACGTTGAATTAATTGCGTTACACTGTAATCTAAAAACCGATTGAAAATACATAACAAAATTGCAAAGACATCACAGCGTTTTCATCGCTCAATTTTAGTTTTTAAATCTCAAGTTCTTAGCTTTCTTATTAAGGGAAAGCAACGAGTGGGCTCAGTGATGTTAGTCAGGGTTGGAAACCAAATACATGCTTTCCTCAGGCTTACTACATAGTTAAAGACCTTGAGGGTGCACAGCACAAGTTGGCCGCCCAGGCTGGCAAATAAGTCGGTCAAGCGGTTTCACTGTGGGTTTTGTTTTCACTGCATTGGGGGCAATTGCTGCACAGACTATGTGTAAGAGTACGTTATTTTGTACAAGTATTCCATCTGTGTGCTATAAGGTTTTACTACACTCCGCTCAGAGTCAGTGTTATTTACACTACATGGTTGTTGAAGACAAATTCAAAACCAAAGAATTTGTATTAAACCTGCTTTGTTTTCACATTTAATATAATTTTGTCCTTACGGTGCTGGTATCGTTGTCTTGTTTGTGGTCTACCTTTTGTATGTGCACTCTGTGCATTCACAACAGAAAGGTTAGGGGCAATATAATCCATGCAAGTGCATAACGAAAGAAAGTCTATACGAAAGAAAAAGAGAAAGGGAGGGGTAATGGAAAACAGAGTAAGGAAAGATAAGGACACAAGTCGATCTTAACTTGCATTGTGTCTGACATCTTTTCACTGTTGGCACTAAAACAGTGGAGAGCGAAAAAATGGCAAGCGCCAGACCGGAAACGGAAAAGAAAAATATTGTTTCAACTCAATTGGCGCTAAAATTACATGAACACAGGCAGCCAATCGAGATGATAAAGGGACCAACCGTGCAACAACGTTGGGTATTCCTTTCAATGTTTGTGTCTTGCTCTCTCTTTGTAGGCTAATGGAGGAAGAAATCAACTGCCCTTGCAAGACCAATTTTCCATGAATTCACGCAAGCGTCCATAATTTTGAACCTATGATTTAAAGCATCACTTGACTTGAAACTTTAAATAAAAACAAAACTATTGCCATGAAAAATCTTCAATGATGTCATTGGCATTGAAGGGCATGTTATGCACTAGACCCAGACTGAAAGCCAAAAGCCGTCAATGACTCCATATGGCTGTCTTACTTATAAACTCTTCACCATCACTGCAAGCTAACCAAAGAGCATAATAATGTTTGCATAGCTTTTAGGTTTTATTACTCGGCTGTGCAAATGGCAGCATGGCATGTTTGCCGCGTTACCAGCATTAGAAGCGCTACTCTCGACTGTCGCTTTCATCGTCATGGTCGCCGTGGTCGTTACTCTGTCACAATGTCTTTTACCTTTTGTTCTACAACGCCATGTTGGCAGCCCTTGGTTGCTTTGAAAGAATCTTTGTGTACAGACGCTGTGAGGAGTCATTTACATGTTTTATTCTCTTCTTTTTTATCTTGCTTACCTTAAGTCGCCCTAGCCTGTCTAGCCTCTTTCTGTTCGATCTACTTAGATGGACGGCTACTTTATGTTTAGTGCTTGGGCATTTCTTAGTTAATACACTCAGCATATTCTGTTGTACGCAATTCATGCTGGACAAAATGTTTGCTGCTTGACTATTGCTCGTTGTGGTTCCTTTAAGAGCTTAAACTTATAATCCTTGTGTTTTTTCGATGCTCTTCGGATTCTTTTTTTTTTGGGCATTTCTTGTTGGCTTTTGTTTTAGTTATATTTCTTTTGTTAAGGTTTTTGTGTTCAGATTCTGGTTTAGTTCTGCGGCTTTGAAGTTTGCTGACTTGTTTTTAATCACATTGGAAATTGCGGTCAGGCAATTAATTTCCGGTTGACAAAAGTTTGCTTTAGTTTTTTGATAATCAACCTTCACAGAAGACAAGTCCCAGTCGCCTGACTTTGGCTGCGCATTGCTGTTAAGCGTTAAGATAAAGCACAACTTTGTTCTATTCTAACCGAGCTTGTTAGCGTACCACAGGTGGGCTCATGAATCTTATATTATTTTGAGTCTAGCTTGTTCACATCTCTTTTCATTCCATAGCAAATTTTGCTCAGTTGTCTTGAATAAAATTGTTCAAATGCGTTCCTTTTAGATTGACACAAGTTACATATCTCTTACTATCACATAGTCGTACCCAAGTAGAACATCTTAAAGCATTGCAACACCATGCGTGTGTTGGTTTTTTTCTTCTGCGCAAAGTGTCAAAATAAAGAACTTGCTATTTAGCATTCTAGCGAACTTTATTCTCAACGACACCCACACCAAACTATATATATACACACACATATATCCTTGCATACATGTGTGTTCGGGCATAAGTACGTGCATGGGCCTAAGTGCTCGGCAAGAGCAATGGCTCTTCGTAACGGATGAGCGCATGAGACGCTCATTAAAATTTCAGTCCACGTAGCCAATCTGCACTTAAAAGACCTTTCGAGATTTGAATTTTTCACATTTTCGCATTCAGTCAGTCAGTCAGTCTACGAAAAAAAACATACTCGTATTTTTGATTCCAAGCCCCGGCCAGTATTCTTCGTTGGTTGCGTCACCTATCTTGGACCATTGAAAACATAAGGAAACTGTCGCATCCCTATGGGCAGAATGGCACAGTACTATAAACTACACTCGTAAGTGCTATGACATGTTATGCACGCACTTCCGCACTGGGTTGTGCTGCTGGATTCAGGCTCATTGTTGTAAGCAAACAAACAAGCATTGTTAACAGAGAGGAAGTTATTGACAGAAGTTATGCAGCACAAAAAGATGAAAAATTCAATACAAGTTTAAACTGTACAAAAAAAATACTGCCCACTCCTGCGAATAATGGTTTTAAGCTTCTGACATGGAACCCACCTGCACCATGGATTTTTCCGTCGCCGTTAGTGCTGCGGATGTTGGGAAGACTAGAGGTATGGGAATATGTGGCTCAAAAGACTAGCTAGGCATCTTGACATGTCATCAAAAACACATTAAACGCTTTTTTACGAGCTCGTTTTTCCTAACTGCTGTCCACCTTTTAGGTTTCTACGTATATATATTCTGGGCACTGCTCCATATGCCGACTTGCTTAGACACTGTCCGGAAATTGCTGTTGCGTGGTGATTGAAAAGTTGTTTCTAGTCTTTGCGGCCTGTTGATGGCAACAAAGTGACATTGCTGCAAATTAGTTTGATATTTTTTTCCTATGACCGCAATACCGAAACCAAAAAGTGGACGGAAATTTGACAAGTTTAAGCAATAATCTATGTACATATATCATTCAACATTGCTACAAATGTTATGCCCCAAAGTTCTCACATGACTTTATCAGCGGCAGATTGAGCACGTACAAAAGACACGTTCAATCCACAGCCTTTGGTAGCAACGTTTTAATACGAAAAACTGTCTTCGAGGCAAATTGACGGCGTGGGCATAGCTTGTTTTGATTTTTACAAATATTTTCCCCTGAACGAATGTCAGA
Organism: Scaptomyza reducta; assembly: GCA_035044485.1. Taxonomy (NCBI): domain Eukaryota; kingdom Metazoa; phylum Arthropoda; class Insecta; order Diptera; family Drosophilidae; genus Scaptomyza; species Scaptomyza reducta. The sequence continues at coordinate 164,882 of JAWNNV010000841.1, forward strand.
CCGTCAATCATAGGCAAACCCACGAAAAAAAAAACACTCACACATACCCTGTACCGTATGTTTTGTTCTCATTTCATTTTTTTTTTAAATAAAAAACTTTAAAGAAATATAAATATATATACTATACATATGTTGCAAGGTTTTTGTTCAAGCTACACATTTTTTTTCAAAATGCAAACTTTCACTAGCCATTGGTAACTGCGTTTTCGTCAGTTACCCTAATCTGTAAAACGTTTGAAAATGTACAGACCACACGCTAACTAAATTTTCAACCAATAAAAAATGCATGCGTCTGGTTCTTGGCGGCTAGAAACTTTGTCCTTAACGCGAATTATAGATACACTCATTTGCTAATTGTAACTGTAAGGGGATGAGCCACCAAAAGAAGAACACCTGCATACAGCATCGTTAGACTGGCGAAATTGTATGATAAATAAAACTTTAAATATTTTCAAAGGTTCCAGTCGAGAAAGCCATCTTCTCTTATTTTTATCAATGATAAACTTATGTGCAAAATTCAAGTAAAAAAACATTCCATCTGAGGTGGTGAGTGGAAACCTATTGAAATACTCCACTAGGGCGGCAATTGTTGCTCAAATTTGAGACTACTTAAATATCCGTGAGCTTATTGGCAAGCTAAGCAAACAAGTTCACACAATATTTTTTGGGACTAACGAGTAGCCAGGGAACGCAACAGGCATGACAGAATCCTTAAAACTGAAATTTTTGCTTAAAATAAAACTTTGTGCAAATGTTTGCAGTTCTTCTGTGGGCATTAATCAAAAATGTATAGAATTGCTAAGTTTCTAGCTGCTGACACCCCAGCAGAGCCTTCGAGTAACATTGTTTGAGACGAACTTTTTATCGATAGTTTTGTGTGTGTTTAAACATTGAAGCGTAATCTTGGCACAAGGGAATGACTAGTTGTTTTGAAATGTCTTGCATCTGGCTTATAAGCCACACTAGTATGTTAGATTTTATTTTCAAGTGCAGTTTGAACAATTTACATTTACATTATATAAATATTGGCATATGTTGATGCTTGTTGGCATTTCTTGCTGCTCAAACAAAATCAATGAGAAACTGCCTGTCGAGTGGAACAGTTGACACGGACATTCCATATAGAGCACAAAAATCACGAATTAAATTACGAGACGTGTACACAATCAAGAGTGAGGTTCAAGTAAAATGTCACGCATACGTAGAGTCGTACGGGTCGAACACAAGTAATTTGCAAATAAGTGTTGTCAACTAGTGAAAATCGAACCGTGCATGCACACCCCACCCCTCTCCCACCCTGTATCTGTGCATGTTTATACAGTTCAGTCGGGTCGTACAATTGAACATGCAAGGCATGTTACAAGTTACGAAATGTACTGTCAAAAGTGCCCACCCGAGCAAGCCGAGTAACCAAAAACAAAACACAAAATCAACTTTTCATTCGCTGAAAGGCCAAACGAATTTCAAAAGGGGCGGCACTTAAAACGTTATGTAGCTGAAGGATGGTTGGAGCCTACTTCCGTTTCACTTTTGCGTTCTTTTATTTAAGGACCCAAATTTGTTTAGACGCAAAGAAAGAACGGAGTAAACGAAGTAAAACGAGAATTTGGTATGCACTTTTAATAGCCGAAAACGAAAAAACAACATAAAGGAAACAAGGCAGCCACCTCGTTACGAGCTTAGCTTGAAAAGTAGCTTGGAGCAATTGAAATTCATCAACACACGCAATGCCGATGCCATAATATACCTATGTATGTATGTATGTATGGCTGAATATTTTTGTAATGGGAATGACTAAACATTGTATTGAGTGCAGAAACGTCAACGGTAAGAACTAATGCTTAGTTTGCCCTACTTTGGACTGCGCCCCATCGGATCGGATCACCAATCGTATTTTGGGGTGTAGGGCAAAAGGCATATCTTGAGCAGTCAGGCAGAAGATCGCTGCAAAGAGAGCACTCGTAATCTAAAATCAAGTGCTTCTCGTCCATTCGTAATTTGTTATCCAGCAAGCCAAACGCTTTTAGTGAAGTGCTGTAGCAGGTCGTCTGACAGCCAATTTATCTATCTGTGGCATTTTATTTATGCAAAAGTAACATTTTTTTCTAGCAAGCGCCAATTTAAAGTTCTAGCAGCAGCATCCTTCGAAACATGGGCCTTCTGGCCAATTGAGGGGGCCATTTTGGGCCAAGCCCATTTGTAAGACAGGCAAACGAGCAGCCAACCGTTCGACCGACCAACAACTTCGTCGTTACACTTGCCCTTGTGCCACAGTCGCCATTGCCGTCGACGTCGCCAGAGTGGGTTTACTGCTGGGACTGCTGGGACAGCTGGTCAAAATTAACAAGTTCCAGCGCATGTCTGGACTCGGAGTGCCTACGAATCTCTTGTGCATGTATATGCGTATATGTATATATATATATATATATATATATATAGAAGTGCGCTTGTGCGGGTGTGTGTATTGTTCTATGTCAGAACATAAGCAATTTGTTGCAAACTTTCGCAAAGCTGGCTTTTGTTGTGTTCCAGCTCAGTGCAAGTGTGACGTTGAGCATCGAGCGGTGAGCCTGAGCCTGAGCCCGCAGAAGTTTGGATACTGGTGCGTGTGTCAAGTAACAATGGCACAGTCGCCTTTTGTGGGCCAACAGCTGCCAATGTTCGGGTCGTGGGCGTGTACTGTTAGCCTGGGAATGGACGATGATTGTTCGCCTTGCATATTTCCGTATTTTCGTGACTGCTGGGACTGCGCTCGGTTGGTTCAAAACTTTTTAAAAGATCTAACGTTTTTGTTGTTTTGTAAAATTGATGAAGTAATTTGTTTGGTGATTGCACAAACTTTGCGTGTCAATATTTTTAAAAAAAAACACCAAAGTTTGCCTAACTCCACACAACCCCTACATATATATACGTAAACGTTCATGAGGAAGCATGTATGTATGCAAACCATTATATTTAAGACGGCAGCACAAAAACTCTTCTTAGTGCCCCGAAAGTAGCAGCTCCCGCAATAACCACAGCATAAGCGTCCACCCAAGAAGTCGTTTGCATTGTTGATGATTCAAGTTTGTGGTAAGTGCCTGAAATCGACCCAGAAAGAAAAAACAAACGCATCTGGTCGAGCCAAAGCGGCTTGGGAGGTGACTGGCTTACCAAATGTTAAAACCATAGGCAAATTAAATAAAAAGAGAATGTCAATTTGATATCATTCGGTCATTATTGATTATCTTATCTGTTCTACCTATCAGGCTCTTGCTCAATTTTGGCGTGGCTTTTAATATGCACAGCAATAGACTATTAATTAAAGCACAAAAACGAGTCAAACATAATCAACACAGAGATAAAGGTCAATCGAAATTAAATGTAAAGAAATTTAATTATTTTCGTTTACATAATTTGATAGGAGTACGCTGAGCGTACGACGCTGATGATTGAAAACATTATACATTAAATCACAGTTAAATATTTTTCAATGGTTAGTCGAATATAAAGATTAAAGTGGATTTTTATTAAGTATTTATCAATGAAATCAATCCGTCGTCTGACTAGCTGGTGGATGGTTTTACGTTTATTCGTTTGCCAAACGGTCTACTTTTTAGTACTTCCGTTTTGAACTTATTGTGAAATGCTCATTTACTTGGTGGTTTATGTTCTCTACGAACTGATATGAAGACACCCTCCAGCTTTCACAAAATATTCTCAAGTTCGATCGAAATTGAATAAAATGTCTTTTCAAATTATTTGCAATATAACAAAGAGCCATGTGCCAGAAGTGCTTATCTGCGGAAAATGTTAACTGTATGTCAAAACATAACTTGTAGATATGCAAAACCGAAAGAGCACAAATATATATATATATATATATGTATATATAAATATAAATATATATATATACACAGACACACAATTGTATTTACATATATGTGCCTGTGTATGGAAAGAATATGATGGCGAGCTAGAGTTTAGCCCCATATGTGTGTCGGTATGTATTTATGTATGTGCCATACTTGTAACGGGAATATGTATATAAAAACAAATAACAATTTTACGCTCAAAATAGAATACAAACAGCACAATAAGTCTAAAGCACGCCAATGCGCGACTCTGTGAATGGGGTGTACATTCTGGCGTGGATGAGTAAGAGAGAGAATCGGAGGCGAGTACGAAGCAAAAGTATCGATTTATGCATATTAAATTATACGCGCCTTAGAGTATACTACGTTTGTATCGAATGAAAGCTTTGTGCTGCTTACTGCTTCCGCCTGGTGGGTCCGTTAAAATATTTAAACACATTTCTTTTGCGCCGCCTAAATTCCTGACATCTAAATTGGCGACTACGACGATTGCCGCCCAGCCACACACCTTCTTCCTCCTCTCAACGCATTATTGTCCGTGTGATCTCCCACCAGCTACCAATTTATAAACGTTTGGCTCGTAGTCCTATCTTTGTCTGCTTTTTTCTGCGGCAACTAAGCTAACGCCCCCATTTGTGGTTCCATTGTATTTTCCTTTCTTGTCCCCTTCTTTATTCTGACGCATATATATTCTCAAGTAACCATCTACAGGTAAAGTATTCCAGCTACCGCACTTCTTCCAGCTCCAACCTGCAGAAGTCGCATTCGAAGCGGCGTACAAACTTACATACGTTGTACAAGTCTTTTATTACGAGAAAAGCCCAACATGGGAAGGCTGACCACCAACGCACGCTCTGCAATATTAATACATTTGAGCCGCCCACAAACTTAACGCAAGGAAAAGCGACAGTAAACAGCGTCTGACTGTAACTTTGTGGTTATCTTTGGAGTGGTAATATTTGGGGCACTTCGCAACGACCATTGTTAATTATTCTGGTCACATCTGTTATGTAAACTACGTCCAGAGCATAAAAAAGCGCAAAGACAAAGTAAGTATACTGGAAGCAGACGTCGGACTCGTGCGATGTAAGAATTAAAAACTGCCGAGAATCGCGTAAAAAGAACACGCAAAACTTGGGTTGCCTAAAAATACCTGCTCCTTCTAAAAAGGACTGGCATTACAAAAACAATCTGCAATAAATAAATAAGACCATTGGGCACTGAAAATACGAAAGTCCACAGTGGGCCAATGACACTGACTTTAAATCAAAACCAGTAGTTATTTTCAATGCTTAAATATTTAACAAACACGTCACAAAAAATAACTTTTCTATTTTTAAGTGAAAAAGACAAATACTGCCAGCTGTTCCTATTCATTTGCGACGCCTATTAAAGTTGCGCATATCTTGTCTTTTATGAAAACTACAACCTTACCTTGGCTAATTTTTTTTCCCCAGCTTTAGCGAACTACCAGCATAATAAAATGCACATTTGTGCTTGCGATGGCTTGTTTTACACTCTTCAATAAGACGCTCGCTCAATAATAAATAATAAAATATTTACCTGTTAGGTATACCAAGGCTATCAGAACGAACTCCCAGCACGATGGTTGGTGACAATTTGGTGTTGGTATTTTGAACAAAACACATACTTCGAGACATGTATAGTGCGCTTTACAGCAAGTAAATACATTTCGTTCTTTATCATTATGATTGTGTTACAAATTTATATTTACTAAAGATGTTTTTGTGAAAAGCGCATAGCAAATCGTTTGATGAAACAGACATAACAGAGTCTACTTCAACTTCTTCTTGGGACGCAAGTTGTTGGTGTGTCCGCACTTCTTTTTGCGGCAGTTGGTTGCACGTGGGTGCAGACGAGCGTAGCACTTGCGGCAAATCATTTTGTCGCAGTTGTACTTCTGGGCGAGAATGCGGAGCGAAGGCTCAATGATACCACCACGCAGGCGCAGCACCAAATGCAAGGTCGACTCCTTCTGAATATTGTAGTCGGACAGAGTGCGGCCATCCTCAAGTTGCTTGCCGGCAAAGATTAGACGTTGCTGATCTGGTGGAATTCCTTCCTTGTCCTGGATCTTAGCCTTGACATTTTCAATGGTGTCAGAGGGCTCGACCTCCAAGGTGATGGTCTTCCCGGTGAGAGTTTTTACGAAGATTTGCATTTTGGAACCGTTGCTGCAAGCGCAAGATATAAATACTTGAATTTTAATCAATCGAAACACTATCACTTTTAATTTATAGTCGAAAGCGTCACATTTATATTTCGCCACTTCGAGGTGCGACGTTGTCTCATGTCTGTCTTGAGGTTATGTACGACAAAGTAACAAGTGGCAAGCGTTTGCACACTGTTTTTCTGGACATCCGTCGACGAAGACATGACAAATTGTTGAACATCTACTTTAATAATACTTTGCACACATAGCAATGCAACGCTTTCGCTTTTAATTATTTCTTTTCAGTTATTTTGCGCAACTTACCAGGAGAAACGTGCAACCAAACGCTAATTCACAAAAGAAAAGAGTGTGTACACTGTTAGTGCGGCTTTTGCCAAATTTATTTTCAGGTAGAGCAGCACTGTCGTGGTATTGTATTAACAAGCTTTAGTCAGTTGATGAACACAAAACTTTTAACTTTGATTTAACACGGCAATGGAATTACTACTGAATCATAAGCCTTTATTTTAGCTTTTCCTCATATTCTTACTTAAAACTGATAGTTTTCAGAACAAACATGAATACATCAGAAGACATTAATTATTTTGTGTACACACTTTTGTTATCCGTTTGGACAGCTGAAATATATCGATAGAGCGGCACTTTAAAGAAAGTCCAAAGTGCTATTTCTACTATAGCCGCGACTAAGCGTTTGCGATCAATTATGAAGCGTCAGATATGTTTTAAATTGGGTTGTTGAAAACCACAGTGGTTTTTAAAAATTAAGGACCGAAAAAGCGCGATAATCAATCTTTATACAAATTGCCAGCATTGTTTCCGTATCTACTCAATTAATTTACATTAGGTTGTTTTTTCACAACCTATTTTGAACCGATATCGGAACTACTAGATGCGAACTTGATTTATAGTTTCACGGAACCAGTTCCGCTTTGTTTTTTTTTTCGCCCTAAAAGCGCGAGCTTCACTTCATTGAGAATGGAAAAGAGCATGTAAGACAGATATTCTTTGTTTGGTTGAGAGAATCAACTTACCCGTCGATTTCATCAAAAAAAAATTGTAATTAACAGTTTCAATGTCAAGAAAACGCCTTAGCGGCAATTGGCAAAACTTTGTTGGATTTAAAAGCAGTGCTGTACAAGTACAAAACAGTGCTGTAAATGAATAAACCAAGGCTGAACTGGCTCCGTGAAACTAAAGGCTAAGTAAAATTATCGAACATTTTCAGTTCACAAATCTAGGCAACCAAAAGAGTTGTGTAAAAACAACGTGTATTTTAAATTATTTAAGTACACGTACACAACATGTCGAACAACGATGGTATCGCGCCGGCAACTGAAGGGGCACCGGTATGCATTTATTCAATTTTAATTACAATATTCTCACACTCATTCATTTATTTTACAATTCATTAATGTAGGTGGTGGCTGCCGAAGGTCAACAGCCGCAGCCACAGCAGCCAACCCGCATGGAATCGTTCTTTGCCATGACCAAATCGCTTATATTGCGGGCACTAATTATCTATTTTGTAAGTTCCTTCTTCCGCAAGCCCCAGCCAAATGCAAGCCAAGAGAAGTCGGTTGCCAACGCCGGTCCAAAAGTCACCGCTTGGAATTATTTCGAGAATGGCACAGAATTTGATTTGCACGTCTGGCTGTCGGAGCAGCCGGACCTAGTAAATTTCCAGCAGAAAGCCAATCTCCTCTGGCTACAAGAAGATCTGACCTATGGTGATTGGATGGCGGGACCAACAGGTGACGGCATTTACACTCACAACGTCAAGATTAAGGCCAGCCAGCATTTGATGAACAATGGGAGCGTTTTTCTTCATGCATTTGTGACACGAGCTGGCGAGAGCCCAGATCCGCAGTCACCAAATTACTCAAAACATGGCCACATGGGTCATCAGCAGCACCAGCTAAATAAGTTCAAAAAGTTGCGCGTCAATCGGAATTACAATCTCTTGGCCAGCGACAAGGAGAAGCTTGAGCACGAGCTGATGCACGCCAACCTGAAAGACCAAATCGTCTCTCACTGGCACCCCAACCTGACAGTTAACCTCGTTGTAGATCAGACGAATTGGGCACAGGGCAGCGTACCGTCGCCCCTGGATGAGTATGTCAAGTTTGTGGATGGCGGCAAAACATATTTGCCAATTGTGTTCGTCAATGATTACTGGAATCTGCAGCGCGAATATAATCCTATTAATCAGACGACACCAGAGCTAGATCTTCATTTGACCTTTCAGCCATTGGGTATGTTCAAGTGGCAGTTGTATGCCGCTAAGCAAATGAAGAGCAAGTGGGCTGGCAATGTGTTGGGCGAGATTATGGCCGCAGGAGCTGCAGAAGAGACCGACGAGGACCAAGACTCACTGAAGGAAACTCTGCTGGATACAAACATTTATCTGTTAGGCGTCACCGTGGCCGTATCCATACTCCACTCGGTGTTTGAGCTGCTTGCCTTTAAGAATGACATTCAGTTCTGGAACAATCGCCAGTCGCTGGAAGGACTTTCGGTGCGATCGGTATTCTTTGCCGTTTTCCAGTCGCTCATTATTTTGCTGTATGTAATGGACAATGAGACAAACTTCATGATACGCATTTCCTGTTTCGTGGGCCTCGGAATTGAGGTATGGAAAATACACAAAGTGGTCGATGTGAAGTACAACAACCAGCAGAAAGTGCTGGGCATCTTTCCGCGCATTACCTTTAAGGATAAGGGATCATACTCGGAAAGCTCGACCAAAGAATACGACAGGCTGGCTTTTAAGTACCTGGGCTGGGCATGCTTCCCACTGCTCGTAGGCTACTTTGTCTACTCGCTGATCTACAATGAGCACAAGGGTTGGTACTCCTTTGTACTCAACATGCTGTACAGCTACTTGCTAACTTTTGGATTCATTTTGATGACACCACAGCTGTTCATAAATTACAAGCTTAAGTCCGTTGCTCATCTGCCCTGGCGCATGATGACTTATAAATTCCTGAACACATTTATCGACGACATATTTGCGTTCGTCATCAAAATGCCGACCATGTACCGCATCGGATGCTTCCGCGACGACATTATATTCTTTGTGTTCCTTTATCAGCGCTGGCAATATCGCGTCGATCTCAAACGTGTTAACGAGTTTGGTTTCTCTGGTGAAATGGAGGAGCAGGCTGCAAGCAAGCGGCTTGATGGTGACGCTGGAGCCTCACAACCGGCTGGCGCTATAGAATCATCTCCCACCGGTGACGCAGTCAGCAAAGCAGCGTCAAAAGCGACGTCTACGCCAACCAAAAAGACAGCCGCACAAAAGAAGCAGGATTAGATAGCCGTGCATTCATTCAAATATGCATTAGAACAATTTTATCGGCATTAATAAGTAATATCGCGTATCTACTATATTATTTGTATATTTATGAAAGAATGTTAGTACTATATGCTAAAATTGGATTCATTATACATAGTCAACACGGCGAATCAATCGCCTCGTCTTAGGAACGAACATATTTTTCTAGCTGTAATTTATGTGTATTTTGTTTGTGTTTTCTGGGCCATCAGCGGTCCATAGCATTGACTGCTGAAATAAATTCAGTGTGAGAAGTAAATGGCTTTTTATCTTTGTTGATTTTGCTTATCTTATGATAAAATATATGGTATTCGTCTTAAGCATGCGATAAGATTGCATCCCTATTACTTTTTATAGAGTATATAAAAAAGTTTACATTACAAAGTGTTAAGCTATCGAATAGGCCGCACTCGTTTTACAGTACTATCTTTAGGTCGCTGATTAACACTGTTTTATGTGTAAAAGAAAATAAACCAAATACGATACAGAGTGAAGTGAGGTAAAATAAATTTGTTTATTCAAATTGTGCAATAGTACACGAAGAAGAAATTATATTAAATGGAACATTATTTTACATGTGCTGCCAGAATTTTAAATTTTCTGCTTTATGGCTGACATCTGTATTCTACTAGCTTGATTTTATAAGCAACAGTCAAAAAAGTGAAAATTCTGCGGGTGTGAGCAACGCACTGAATGAAAAATGTACTCTGAGTGGGCATCGCTGTCGGCGCAGATTAGTGCCAACAGTTGTGGAGCGCAATGTTTTAGTGTTCTCAACAAGTTCCCAGCGTCCGCTGGTCGAGAGGTAGTCATCTCAGTTGTAAAACAGTTGGGTACCAATTTAGGCATTACGCAGAATGCGGAGCCCAGCCATTTGGTTAAAGATGAGGAGGTATGTACGAATAACAAGTATACTCGCCCTTTGGTAATTATAACCTCTTCATTCCAGGTCAAATGGTGTATGGACGTCATTTGCTTTGGACTTTCGTTGCCACTGCAGGAACATGAAACCATTAAAGATTGTGTTAACGTTTACTGCGAATGGTTGACCGCACTGCATCCGCAGCCACGAATCAGCGTTCCAAAGCCCATCTGTGAAGATGCCAATCTCTATGCGAGGCAAATAATCAATCATTTTCACAACCTCTTCGTTCCACGGCAGGGAGAAAGTAAGTTGGATATCGTACTTGTATTAGCATAAAGCGACTTGAGGCCTACAAACGCTTATCCGCTTCTTTAACCAATTGCTATTTGAACTGCGAACAGTAATTATTCCCTTTTAAATTTCAAGTCTTACCATTTTTATACCAAACGAAGCTTGGTAGGTGCTCATTGGATAAAATGTGCCTGAACGTACTGGTGGCTTTAATGAGTGCATTTTCTGTATATAGGCACAGATACAATTAAGCGTCAGGCCGTTCTCTGTCATCGCGTGTTGCGCACCCTTCAGCAAACAGCGCAAATTTCGCAGCATATGGATCGACAGACCTGGGATACGCTCTTGCTGTTTCTGTTGGCCATCAATGAGATTTTGTTAGCTCCGCCGACCGTTAAGGATGACGTTGGTGATCAGTTATGTGAGCGCGTACTCTCTGTTCTCTTCGAGGTTTGGCTGCTAGCATGCGTCCGTTGCTTTCCATCGCCCTCTTTGTGGAAAACGTTGCAGGAGTCATGTGCTATGTGGCGTCATCGCGTAGCACTTGTTGATCAGTGGAACCGCGTGAACTTGGCATTAACCGCAAGATTGCTTGAGTTCACTTACGGCCCGGAGTTTACCCAGCTTAAAAATGGTAGGCATTCGCTGTTGATTTATAATATGATAAAAAATTTAGTAATAGTTTTGTAAAACTCATTGCAGCGGACGATGAAAGTCAGCTTATACCACCTGGCATGTCCAATGATTGTGTGGCACAGACTTGGTATCGATTTCTGCGTATGATTGGGAATCCCACAGCATTATGCTCGCCACACGTCATAAGCAAATCGTCACATTTTGTGCAGTGGGCCCTTACTCATGAAAAAGGTGCCGAGACACATCAGCATCCGTGCCTTCAAATGCTTCCACAAATATTTCTTAACGCAATGAGGGGCATTTCCAGTCAGGTAGATGCCTTTTTGGGTAAGATAAGCCAGATGACATCTGGTTCAACTATTATTATTCTATCTGGTTTGGTACTATCTCTATTTTTTTCTCGCTCGCATAACCCTTTTGAAAACCAAACTTTTGGCTGCTCGCTCCCGCCATATAGGCATTTATCAGTCACCGCCTAATCAGCAGGACAACGTCGTTACAAATTTACTTGAGATCCGCCACTCCTTAAACGAGGCAACCTCATCCACGCTACAACAGTTTATACACTCAAGCAGCGTTTCAAACATTAGCATGCAGCAAACTGGGTCATTTCAGTCCCATCAGACGCATCATCATCACCACTATCCACATTTACATTTACATGGCGCTGGTAGTTTCCTTCGCGATAACTTTGTAAGCAGCTCGGCTAGCTCTGCCTTAAACGCCATTATGGGTCATCATCACCAGCACCAACACCAACACCAACACCAACACCAACAGCAGCAACTGCAATCAACACAGCCTCAGGGACCGTACGGACACAGCATTACAAGCAGCGCTTCTCCAACGAACATTTGCCATGTTGCCCAAACCGGTCCAGTGGGCAGCGTAAGTGCTGGTGGCAGCCACTCAGCTGGCGTTGTGGGTTGCATTTCGTTCAGTACGGCTGAGGCGATGCCGTTGCTAGGCGGCTTGAGTAGCAGCAACAATGTGACTCCAACGCCACCTCTGCAGCGTCGCCTGGCCAAAAGTTTTAGTGTGACACCCTCCATTAATCAGCAGAAGGGTGCGGATTTTTTGTATTAGTCGCCAAGTTTTTGTCGCTTTTGTTATTGTAATTCTTAAGCTTGTGCGATTTGTTGTTTTTGCAAAGCTATTGACGAACCACACCGACTTTTCTTTTTTAACAAGCCCGCACAAATTGCATTTTTAGTTTTAACCATCGCATGAATTTACGAGCTGTAATTTTCGATACAGTTTTTCTATAATCCTCATACGCCCATATCACTGCCTGCGCGTGCTCTCACACACATTGATACTAGTGTATATACATACGTATGTTAGCCATTGTACTCGCTGTCCAATTGTTTTTTATTATGTACGCCCATAATTAAAGTCAAGCACAACGCTGCATGTACATTTGTGTCCGCTATACAATCCCAGACTAGTTCGTTTACCAATTTTCACACGCTTTCGTTTCCCACACGCTTTGCAGGCTTAAGCAGAACCGCGCTTATCACTTTAACACGCAGCTCGGCAAACGCCGCCCCCACGACGCCGACCTCAGGTCCGCCCTCGTCGAGCAGCATCAACTGTGAGTGTTGTGCTTGGATACATTTTAACAGCTCTTCACCCACCCGTGTCTTCTTTTTCATCCCACAGCATTGCCATCGATCGGCTCCGAGTTACGCCCGCCGTTGTCTGTTGCGCGTCCGAAGTGCAACAGCATTCTGCATTTATTCGGTGAATGGTTGTTCGAGGCAGCACACATAGGCGGGGACACTTGGCTACAGAACCGTAAGAGTGAGTTACTTATACTACTAAGTATTTTTAAAAATAATAACAATATGAATTGTATTTTTTTAGAACAAGCATGCGAGGCCAGTAAGCGACCGTCGTCTATGATAATGGAAAATCGCAAGGGCTCCATATCGCTATCGCAGCCCAATTCGCTTAACGATCCGTCTTCGTTGCCGCCCACGTTGACCATTGATAAGTATGAATCGGGACGCGCCGAAGCCATTGGCACATTGTGCAAGATATTTTGCGCAAAGAAAACGGGAGAAGAAATTTTGCCTGTCTACTTGGCTCGCTTCTATATGGCACTGCAGCAATGCCTTAAAATTACCGAGTCCAAAGAGTGTGACGAAACTTTAGCCAGTATTCTGCTCCATTCGGCTGATTTGTTTCGGTTAGATCTAGATGGCATTAACGTTCTGCTCCCTGGATTTATAGCCGCGCTAGAAATTGTACTGCCGGACAAGGACTTAAAGCTGAAGACGCAGGCCCTCGCATTCAACCGCACTGAGCTGCGGCGCTCGGCCATAAACATTTTGCTGTCTATTATGGTGCTTCCGCTGCACTATCACGCATTGCCCATTCGCAATTTGACTGCCGACACGGGCGAGAAGTGAGTTCTGCTGGCAACCTAACTACTTTAATTTTATAGTTTTTAATTCGTAACACCATTGTGTTTTTCTAGGGTGCTAACCTTTATACAACTTAAGGCCCGGCTTATGAATATTCTGATGAATGCGCTGCAGGTTGAACTTGATGCTCAAAATACACATATGTTATTGGGCGGACTGTTGCTTTGCGTCCAGGACGCTGTGACCTTCGAGGAGAGTGAATTTGGCGGCGCTGAGAATTTAACTGGCGCCGGGCCTCAACACCATGAAGAGAATCTCCTCAGTTCCGGTAAGCCTCTTACCAACAATTTTGTTCACTTGTTTATTTTATTTTCATTTTCATTATCTTTTCGTTTTGTTTTTGTTGATGCTTTTAACGTTGTGGCTGTATTGTCAGCGTGCTCGGATCGTTCTGCTTCGCTAGCCAGCGGAACGGTCAGCTTTGGCGTACAAACACACATAGCATTAAGCGCGCGTGATACTGCTTCGGCCCACGACTATCCTAGTCTAACTATTTCCGATGATATATCGGTGGAATTTGCACACGATTTTGAGAGCTTAGCATCATATGGTAAAGTTCACGTATTCTCTGTTATTTTTTATTAATGTTTTGAGAAAACAGATTTTTTTCGAATTGCAAACACAACATTGTTGAACACTTAGCCTAAACTTGCATTTCTATCTTGCAGACAATGCACATGCTTTGTTTGTGCGCGCTACGTATTTGGTATGCCATCGGCTGATCTCTTCATGGAAGACCGACCTTAACGTTTCGCTAGCTGCTCTAGAATTACTGACAGGTCTGGCGCGACTACACATACGCGAAACAGGTATCGTATTGAAAAACCTTGCATGTCTAAATATTCTATCTACATACGTATTTGTGAATATTTCTATTTCCCACTTGCGTTTCTCATGTAATAATCCCACCTCACAAACATACGTCATATTGCAATTTTTGATTTTGATTGATATACCACAAAATTGCAGCCAGGAAATTAACAAATGGTAATTTACTTAAATGCTACGTACTAACCACATGCACAACTTTCTTTTTCTTTTCTTTTTATGTGTTACCTCGCCCTCGCCCTACCCCCTTAAAACCTGCATCTTGCTTACCTAACCCTACTCACCCATTTACTTATAACTAACATGCGTCGGCAACTGTTTTTAATTCAAATACCTGCATACATATGTACAATTTTTTTGCTTGTCTTTAAATTTTAAATGTAAATAACCACATCAAATCAAATCACCTAAGATTCCTTAGTGAAAATATTCGAACCAAGTCAAAATCTAACGATAATCTCCACAGACGCTCTAGAGTGCAAGCGCGCAGTGAAATGGATTTGTGACTATATTTGCTACCAGTGCTCGCGGCCTCCGCCGGCGCACAGTAAGGATCTACACAGTACTATAGTCGCGGCGTTCCAGTGCACTGCAGCCTGGCTTATGCAGCATCCGTATCTACTGCAAGACAAGGACTGCTTACAGACGGTGCTTGAGGTAGTTGAGCTGGGCATATCGGGCACCAAAAGCCAAAGCAAAACTGGGGACCTTCCAAAGTTTAAGGACGAAAAAGAACTAAAACCAGCCTCAATGCGGGTTCGCGATGCAGCAGAAAATCTGCTTACAATCATTCTAGAGCAGGTTGGCTACTTTCCAAGCGAATGTGGCCCCGAATCTATATCATCGCTGTTGGATGAACTGGCTCTAATGAAGCACTGCAACTCGTTGCCGACAGGAGACAATTCTGCTGGCGTCTGCACTGCGGAGCAGGCAATCTCAAAGTTTAAGTACTTTGTTACGGAAAACTCGACTATATTGGCATTGTTGGAGGAACCGCTGGGTAATGACCAGGACCCTCAACCAACGGTCACTCGTAAGTGAATTTATATTCTAATATCTTACATACCTTACTAGCACCAGTTTTGTTTTAGTTCTTATACGTGGTCCTTTTGGTCGCCATGCTTGGACAATGCAGCTGCGCCATTTGCCGCGGAGTAAGTCGGGCATCAAGTATCATGCTGTTAATCCCGGCCGGCCCATTCCTATGAATGACATCACGCAACGTCCCGAATGTGAGCAAAAAAACTTTCCGGAGGGCGTTGACAAAGTTCAGCCTTGCGTAGCCGATTACTCTATACCTACTATCGATCAGATTCGTGAGCAGTATGGCGCTCGTATCATAACTGATCTGGAAGCGATGCTTGAAAACCAAAGCATACATGAGAAGCTTGCCTGGGCGGAGTCTGACAATAGCGTAGACAGCCTGTCGCATGCACACGAGTGTGTTCCGCCTACGGTGTGCCACGAGTTCCACGCGGCTCGCTTGTTTCTTTCCCATTTTGGCTTTCTGAGCTTTGAGATTCGCAAGCCGCACGATCCTGTAGAGTCACTAGCACCACCACAAAGGCCCCTGATTGTGCTTGACACGAAATCAGGTGCTTTCGCTGCCGATTTGGATAAACTAGATAAGCTTAGCGCCCGAACGCACGACACTGTTTACTGTTTCTATGTAAAGGTGAGCATCAGTCTGAAAAGGCGCACTTTTGGTTTGAATCAACCAGATATAAATATACTTAATACTTTCTATTGTACGATCACGATCGATTGACGTTCAGGCGGGACAAACAGGCGCGCAACAGATTATTGGTAATATAACTGACGATCAATCATACGATACACACTTTGCAAACATGCTGCAGACGCTGGGATGGCCCGTTCAGGTAGCTGAACACTCCGGCTGGACAGGTTTTGCACACAACTCTTGGTCGCTAAAGGGTGCTGATCGCCACCAACCCAATGTATCCAGCGATTCGAATTACAATGGTGCGCAACGCGTGCTTTACTGGGCGGATGTCTCGTCGGAAATCGCTTTTGTGGTTCCCAATGCCTGGAATCTGTGCTTTAATAGCGACATTTCCAGCTTGTCTAGTAATTGCAGTGAGCAAAGCACGGCGGGAAATGTTTGGAACCGCAGCGACGAGGGTGGATCCTTAAAATCGAAGCCACGAAATCTCAGCTTGGAGTTGGATACAAGCAATAGAAACAAAGAACCGGTTCCGCCTACACGACGAAAGGGGAATGTATCGAAGCCAACGCTTCTTGTCCAAGCACCAGCAAAAATATTTCTGGTGTGGTTGGAGAGCTTTGAGGATTATTTGAACTTTCCCGTGGAAGATCTTCTGGCCTATGCTCGCACTGGTGAAGAACTTCAATCCGTGCAGTTGCCAAGAGCAGCCGATTGCCACGTAATATTCGTGCATTCCTTACAGTCTGGGTTGCTAAGGGTGAAACTGCTGGGTCCACCTGGTCGCATGAGCTTTGCCACGCCGCTAGTAGATGGTATGGTGCTGAGTAGACGCGTTGTGGGTAATTTGGTCCGTCAAACGGCGCTAAACATCTCCCGTCGCAGACGTTTAGATAATGATAAGTAAGTATTTTGCATTAGGCTTATTGAAAATATTATTTTTATGTATTCTGCAGCTATCAACCTCCACACGTACGACGCAGGCTAAAGGTACAGGACATAGTCCAAAAGTATAAGATGGATCTAAGCGAAGCAGAGCTGCTGGCGCATTTGTTTCAACGCTCCATTTAGCTTAAGGCATTTACGACAAGCAAAAATATCTTCATGGTGTACGCTCCATCAAATATTTGTATTTGCTATCTAAGTATTAATAAGGCATAATGTTATTGGTAAGCAACAACCATATTTGAATAAATTAACAGAGCTAGGCCCTTAAAAGCAAAGCAAATGCACGACCGTAATTTTTTTGCAATATTAATTGTCAAATCACTCATGGTAGCAAGTAGCTGTTTTGCGGCCACTTACTTAGCAGTGACGATTACCAGAATGCTCGTATTCCGTATACGCTAACCACGACTGCAGGCTTCAGCTGTTTTTATTATTATACTCTGAACACATGAAATGGATATATGGCAGATTAAAGTTGAGATTTTATGCAGTATGACAATAATTTTTTGTATGCGTGTACATAAGCAAGTACATTTAAATAAATGCGTACGCGTAAAGTTTATGGTTCATTGTATATCCAAGTGGAAATTTCTTGACTAGAGCTTTCTTAAGTGTTTTTTTTTTTTGTTGTAATGGGCCACGATTTTTGGGCGCAAATCGCAGCAACTGCAACAGCATCACATAACTAAGCTGGCTGCCTGGTGTGGACTTTGCGTGTTATTGTAAAATTTCTCAAAGATAAGAATGCGCCCAGACCGGACTGAATGCTGACCGCCTGGCTGCTGCATTTGAGCAGCACAAATCATAACCAAAAAAAAAAATCGAGCAGACCTCTTGCTATGCACTTTTTACTAAGTTAACAGACAATTTTGCGAGTTAGTCATTGGCTCCTGATTTCTGTCTGCCTAGCTGCTAGGACGTAAATAACAAAAGACTTAGGCAACAAACTTGAACATTTTTAAAATCTGCTACGCATATTCGTAGGCAACATATTATTTTAGAGTCTATAAGGTAAGTAAACCACTCAAGCGAAGGACGAAAATCAAGATCTACTATAAAAATAAGCAAGAATTTCAATATATCGGCAACACAAATTCTAGGAATCTAACTAATAGAAGACGATGAGGATTATAGCTCAAGGCAACCAGACACTCTCATACATAGTCTCTGAGTGTCCATCACACGCATGCAGGCGTACGCATACATTAGTTCTTGCCAATACAGAAGGGAAGTAAACGCAGGTCGAAGACAAAAAAATGAAAAGAAACAAAAGAGAGGCATCTACTACAACAGCGGTAAAGTAAACGACAACTAACCATAAGAAAAATGACCAGCGATAATTTTAATTTGAAACCAGTTTCTATGCCAAACAAAAATTCTGTGGCGATGCCGAACACCAAAGACTGCACACATCCAAGGAAGCAGTAACCGTGGTAAACTAAACAAAAATTACAAATAAGAGACAAACACTGAAAGAGAGGTCTGTTGGAGACAGACAGAGAGAAAGAGAGAGAGAGAGAGTGTGAGATAAATCCGCGATATAAAGTGAGAGAGCAACTCAAAACAGCCACAAAACTAGAGCTTCGTCGAAGCAAAATACAATTTCTGGTTTTTAAACGGCCCGAGAGTCAGGAGACACTGAGTCACGCCAGCAGCAGCGAATGAAACCGAGTGAATACGGCGGCAGCAACATTCAGCGGCAAGTGGAGTGGGCATAGGAGCAGCAGCCAAGTAATTTTTAATCTTATTGTGTTTGAGTCGCCGGTGGCTATTGAATCTTGTTGGGCTGGCTTGCACACAAATGCGGGCCTCATGGAGCTCAGGCATTGGCCGAGTCGATGAGACCAGCAGAGCACAGTGCGAGCGAGACGAATTTTATTTCATAGAGAAAAAGCGCACACTCACCCAGATACGACAATATACTCGCAGGAAGACGAAGTCAACTCGAATATGCCGAAGAGAGTTGAGGCTGAAGTTAAAGCAAAAGCTGGCAACGTACAAGAACATGAAAAACGAAACTGCAACAAGTGAAAAATATGTTGCGGGCGACGGCAATGCAACGGCGGGCATCGTTGCTAGCATTTTTCAGTCTATGCGACGCAACAGGTAGAAGACTCAGCTAGGGGCGTGCAGGCGGTGCACCGCACCAACAACAATAAAACAAGCTACCACATTTGGTACGTTTATGACGAGCGGGAGAGCTGTGCTCTCTTTCGTTCTCCTTTTCCGTCTGCCAGTCCCGCTAGTATCTCTCGGCATAAACCTGTCAAGCCGCTTTTTGAAGCCTTGCTTGCTACCGCTATGTTCATAATTTTGCGCTGCCTGAGCTGCAAGTTCTTCTCGCAGCTCTTGCCAGTCAGTTGCTCTACGACCACAGAGCGAGTGGCAGTTGGCTGAGTTCAGTTGGGAACGTGTGCGCGTAAAACGCTTGACAAAAGTGAAGGTGCGACGGATGCTCAGGTTTCGTTCGATCACATAAATACAGTTACCCATACTCAAGCCAAGGTGTTAGTGCGTGTGCTACATATAATAAATTATGTTTCATAATTCAAAATACATATATGTGTTTATATGAATTTGTACACATAAATCGTACTCATCGCAGTTGGAAAATTAAGTGCAGCCACTGCGTATGGGCATTTCGCTCCAAGAGCTGTACATGTATTGTGTGAGTGTGTGTGTCTCTGTGGTCGTTGTATTTTGTATAAGTGAAAAATTCCAACAACGTTGCAGCCCGCACGGCAGCAAATACAAGAGCAGAAATGAAGCAAAACACGTTTTGCTAAAATAAAAAAAAAATGCTAAAATAAAAAAATATGCTGCGTCTGTGGCCACTGACGATGTTGCATTTGTGTTTTTGTGTGTGCCGTATTTACGCTATATGTGTTCCAACAACACCAACAAGGATACCGTCAAAAAACTAAATTTAAAATGTGAACAAAAATGGTAGGTATTTGGAATCTATTACAAGTGAATACGTATTTGTACACATACCAAATTTATAATATGTAAACGTGTGCATAAGAAATAAGTCAATTCCCAGAACGAAATAGACATTTTTTACCATAACTCAGAAAAATATATATGTATATGCTTTGTGTTCGCTAAACCACTGATACGTAGAAAGCTTACCAAAAGAAATAAAGCAAGAGCTAAACAAACTTGTATTCAACGCAACAAACTTAAACAAGATTAATTGTTGAATTTTAATACTTCAACGGCAACGTAGGCCGTTGTTGTAAAGGTTGACGTCTTTTGTTGTCGGCGGAGGCTGAGAGAGCGAGCAGCAGCTAGTAGAGTTTCAAACGTCAAGCGTTTGGAGCTGTCACGTAATAGCTTAAGTTGACTGAGTTGTATGAAATGCCTAAGAATCATCGAATGAAAAAAGAAACGAATAATACATTTTCTTATAAATAAGTAATCTTGTTTGCTTTGTGTGCTTGAATCCAATATGAAATCATTTATGGCAGGGGTATCGGCTCGCTCACTAGTCAAAAGCGAAATGTAAATATGGAAATATGAAAAACACGTTTTCTTTCGGCTGGGCTAGCTAGCAATAAAGTGAAAAGCTGAAAAGTGGAAAGAAAAAACGCGCAATGATTATAGTTGACTATCATTGGCAAGATTGCTATTCCTTACAGATATTTAATTTTGCTATATGGCCTGCGGGCTAGTTCTTTCTTTCCCTTGCTCTTTTGTTACAATTTGCATTGCAAATGTATGCTTAAACCTTGAACAGATGTGTCGTATATGATTTCCAAATTATAGCCCGCATAGCTATTTTTTTGTTTTAAAAATTATATTTTTATTATGGTATTCGTCAAGTATATCGCCCGTTATACGTAATGGAAAAAGAAAAGAGATATGCCGACTCAATGATTTTACATATATATGTTCATTCAAAACCATATGTATACATATTGTTTTAGATCAAAAACTAAGATGTCTTTGATAGTGAAGTAGAAAATGATAGAAAAAGAAGAAAATAATTAATGTTTGTGACAAAAACAAGAACTAACAATACTATTCTAGAAGGTGGACTTAGAAGATTAATTATCAGGTTCGACATTAAAAGCTCTAGACAGCTCCAACAAACCAACGGATTTCAGAAATACATTTTATAAATGCTTGTTGTATTTATGTAAGTATGTTTTTATACACAAATCTTTGTACAAATATCAGAAGAGTTCAGCCCGCATATGGAAATAACAATAGAGCTGTTAGTCAACATCCCTCTATCTTACCACTTGGTTTTCTTTGTTTTGGATAAACTGCGGTCTTGTGAAGGTATCAGGCTATTTATTACATGTCAGCGAACAGAAAATTCATGTTTCTATGTGTATACTGAGTAAAACTATTCTTTAAAATTATTTTGCCTAAAGACATACATATATGAAATAGTGTTATGAGTGAACAAATGACTTCAAATTACTGTCTCTTAAAAGAATTATAGTTAATCAGTATACACATAGAAACATGAATTTTCGTGGTGTCTTAATATGGCTTCACGCATGATATTAACGGCGGTTTTGCATTATTTCTTGTATTTGGAACTTCATTCGTTATAAAGATATTGTTTAAACAAATATAATAATAAATAGGAAACGAAAATTTAAATCATTAAACCTTTCCTTTATATTTTTTGTTCTCTTTCTACCACAATCGAAGATCTATGAAATCTATTTAACTAAATATGTAATTATAACGCTAGCTGTGTGCAAATCCTTTTCTACCCACAACTTCAGTAGTATTTTTATGCTCGACGGAGCATGAAAGTGTTGATATGCTCATTGGCTGTAGAGGCACGAAAAGAATTAACACACAATGCTACAACAAAATCAGTCGATCTGATAATAATAATAATAAATAGTTTCCTGACATTTAATTTAACCGTGATTTTTTTTTATTTATTTTCAGGTGACAATAAGGATCCAAAACTTATTAAATAATGTTTTTGAGATATATACAAAAAGTCAAAAAGTAGAAAATCAAAAGCAAGTCGCTAATGAAAACATTGAAAAGTAATTAACAAGTTAATGATCGAAAAGTTACGAATATTACAAAGGCCTTTTAGGTTCATAGAGAAGATGCACTCGCTCCTCTTGCCCCGTGCAAAAAGAAGGGGAAAACTTTTGCACCTAATCGTGGTAACCACGTTAGTGTTAATTCAAGCTTCAGATGTTAGGTCCACATCCCAATTGCCGGCGCCTCGTGGACGCAGCTATGCAACAACGTATGAACAATATGCTGCATTTCCACGACGCCGCAGCTCTTCACCAGCAGGTGAAATGCAGTCTCGTGCCGTTGATACTAGCGCGGACTTTGAAGTGCTCGAGGGGCAGCCTCGTGGCACGCTTGTTGGTTTTATACCAACAAAACCCAAATTCACATATCGATTTAATGAGCCGCCGCGAGAATTTACTCTGGATCAGATAACGGGCGAAGTTAAGACGAATGCTGTACTAGACCGCGAGGGTATGCGCAGCCATTACGACCTTGTAGTACTCTCATCGCAGCCTACATATCCTATAGAAGTGCGTATTAAAGTACTTGATATCAACGATAATGCCCCAGAGTTCCCAGAGCCAAGTATAGCCGTATCCTTTTCTGAGAGCGCTATGACCGGCACTCGTCTGCTGCTCGATGCGGCGACGGATGCTGATATCGGCGATAACGGCGTGACCGATCACTATGAAATCGTCGACGGTAATGTGGATAATAAATTTCGCTTGGTCACCACCACGAATCCGAGCGGGGACACGTCCTACTTACATTTGGAGAGCACAGGAAGTTTAGATCGCGAATCACGCGGGAGCTACCAGCTTAATATATCGGCAAGCGATGGCGGCTCCCCTCCGCGACAAGGTTTTCTTCAGGTGAACGTGACAATACTGGATGTAAACGACAACCCTCCGATTTTTGATCACAGCGACTATAGTGTTACGTTAAATGAAACTGTTTCGCCTGGCTCACCAGTTCTACAGGTCATGGCCTCCGATAACGATTTGGGTGATAACAGCAAGCTCACTTATTACTTGGCTGAAACAGAGCATCAGTTTACTGTTGATCCTGAAACTGGGGTTATTTCTACTACAGAGCGCCTAAATTGTCCGCATCAAACGATTCAGCTGACTCGGGAGCCCATCAGCAAGGGTCATATTCAAAAAAGCTGTGTCTTCACTGTTTTTGCTCGCGATCATGGCTCTCCACGTCAAGATGGACGCACATATGTCACAGTTAATCTGTTGGACACAAACGATCACGATCCTATTATACGCTTTCAGTACTTTCCACCCACTGGCACCGCAGCCACAGTCGATGAGAACGCAAGCAACGGAACAGTGGTAGCTGCTGTATCAGTGATTGACTCGGACGATGGTCCCAACGGAGAGACAACAACTCGCATTGTGTCTGGAAATGAGTTGCATCATTTTCGATTGGAAAAAACGCCCCTGTTTCACATTGTCCGCGTAAATGGAGTACTTGACCGTGAAGAAATTAGTAAATACAATTTGACAGTTGTTGCCATAGATAAAGGCACGCCAGAGCGTAGGGCCTTAGGACATCTTATTATTAATGTAAACGACGTAAATGATCACGAGCCAGTGTTTGAAAAGTCGGAATACTCAGCGGTTTTAAGCGAACTAGCGCCAACAGGAACCTTTGTTGCCTCAATCGCTGCCACTGACGAAGATACAGGCGTCAATGCGCAAGTTTACTATGAAATTCTGTCGGGAAATGAGCTCAAGTGGTTTAACATCGATATGTCTACGGGTCTTATAGTGACTGCTGGCCCACTCGACCGGGAAGTCCAGGCCAGCGTGGAACTAAGCATATCCGCACGCGACGGTGGCCCAAATCCCAAGTTCGCATACACTCAACTTAAGGTCACCATACTGGACGAAAACGACGAGGCACCACATTTCGGACAACAGCAGCTCAATGTTAGCCTTAGCGAAGATATTGTTCCGCCTTCCCTAGTCGCTTTGCTTTCCGCTACAGACAATGACCAGGGCACGAATGGCTCGGTTACATTTTCTTTAGCGCCCAGCGTGGATCGCTTGTATCCACAGCAATTTGCTATCGACTCCATAACGGGCCAATTAATGACGCGCAAAGCTCTCGATCGTGAGACAATGGCGAATTATGAAATTTTTGTGATCGCACGCGATCAAGGCGCACCAGCACCGCAGTCAGCCACAGCTACTGTTTACCTCAGCGTTTCAGATATTAACGATAATAGTCCAGAGTTCTATCCGAAGCATTACATCTACACATTGAAAGACCGCGAAACTGATGTCGCGGAAAACAATATGCGAACTCTGCTGAATGTCACGGCCACTGATCGCGACGATGGCGATAACGCCTTAATTACATACAACCTAGTATCTGGTGGTGAAAACATTTTCCAAGTCGACCCTCGCACTGGCGGTGTCATATTAACGTTACGTGGGGATGCCAACTTAAAAAGGATGAAAAAACCCTATTACAACCTGCGCATCTCTGCGCGAGACTCTGGTGAACGGCGCACAGAGCAGGACGCCATTGTAGAAATTATTTTGGAATCGAAAACAGAGGTTCTCGATTTTGGGACTCAAAGTGGTTATGATTTTCATGTTGTCGAGGATTCGGATCAGAAAAAGGAGACTAAGTTGGGTCGAGAGGTGGGCCGTGTTCAAATAAAACGGCAGTCATTTTTTGATAACATGACCATTGAATATTTCATTGTATATGGCGATAAAGATGAGCATTTTGCAATTGATCAAAATAGTGGCCGAATCACCACTGCACGTCATATTGATCGCGAAGCGCAAGGGCATTACCAGCTTACTATTATGGCGCGCAGCATCAATGGAACTAGTGCTATGTCGGGCTTTGCCTATAGCAAGTGCAGCGTTCACATAACAGTTCTCGACATAAATGATAATGCGCCCAATTTTGCTCAAGATCGTGACACGGAGTTTTCAATAATATTACCTGAGAATACAGCTGTGGGTCAAGAGATTTACTTGTCCCGTGCACGCGACCGTGATGCCGGGATAAACAGCCGCATAAGCTACAATTTTACATATAACCCGGACCAGCAGTTTCGCATTAGTTTTGAAACAGGTGTTATCTACTTGCAAAAGCCCATACGCGCAGATCCAGGATCAGTCTTATATGTTGAGATAATGGCCACCGATGGGGGCACTCCGCCGTTAAGTAGCCGTCTGAGTCTCCCAGTGCAAATTGCGGACGTAAATGATCACACCCCAGTGTTTGATCATACTTCTTACGAGACTTCACTCCTAGAAACAACAAAGGTCAATAGTCGTTTCTTTGCGCTTGCTGCCACGGACAGCGATCTAGGGGCAAATGGGCGCATCTCATATGAGATTATTGATGGCAACTCCGATCGAAAATTTGGTGTTTTTCCAGATGGATACCTGTTCGTGCGCGCACCCCTAGATCGCGAGGAACGTGACTATTATGCGCTCACGGTTTCCTGTAGCGATGCAGGTGCTCCTTCGCGTTCCTCTGTGGTACCAGTAGTCATTCACGTCATCGATGAAAATGACAACGCTCCTCAATTCACAAACAGCACATTTACTTTTAGCATTCCAGAAAATGCGCCAGCAGATACATTTGTTGGCAAGTTGACTGCAGTTGATCAAGATATTGGACGAAACGCAGAATTAAGTTTTAGTGTCTCCGCGCAGTCGCTGGACTTTAAGATAGACACGCACAACGGCTTCATTAGAACTCTACGACCCTTTGATCGGGAGGCCCTAGTGAGAAGGGCGCGTGGCACGGATAATAGTGCTGGTTTGGGTGACGAGGAGCGAAACATTAGTAGCGGTGGCTCAAATTATCTGCTGTTGGAGGCTATTGTGAGGGACAATGGCACCCCATCTTTGAGTGACAAGGTTAAAGTGAAGGTTATAATTACTGATGTTAACGACAACGCTCCGGAATTTTTGCGTGCTCCTTACCATTTGACAATCTCAGAAGAAGCACCTGAGGGAACACATATTATGCATGTTTTTACGCAGGACTCCGATGAAGGGCTCAATGGTGATGTTTATTATACATTAGTGGCAGGGAACGATGCAAACCTATTTAGCTTAGATAGCGCCACAGGCCTCCTGACACTGTCACATAGATTAGACCGAGAATCGCAGGAAATCCATCGCCTAACCGTACTTGCCAAGGATGCAGCCTTAAAGCATCCTTTAAGTTCGAACGCCAGCATCACCATTACAGTGTTGGACGACAATGACAATGCGCCCGAGTTTACACAGTCGAGCAGTGAAATTTCTGTATTGGAGACAAGTCCCAGTGGCACAGAGCTTATGCGATTTCGAGCAAGCGATGCCGATCAGGGCGTAAATAGTCAAGTGGTATTTAGCATTACAGCTGGCAATCGTAGAGACACGTTTCACATTGACAGCATTAGCGGCAGCCTTTACCTCTATAAATCGCTAGACTATGAGGATATTACAAACTATACGCTTAACATAACAGCTTCAGACTGTGGCACACCACCGCTGTCTACGACTGTACTTTACAAAGTTATAGTAGTGGATGACAACGATAATCCTCCAATTTTCCCAAGCACTGCAATTGTGCGACAGATCAAGGAAGGCATCGCACTTAAAACGCCCATTGTCACTGTTACTGCAGATGATCCAGATTCGGGCTTAAATGGAAAAGTCACATACATAATCAGCAGACAGGAACCGGAACTGACAGGTGGTCGTCACTTTGGTATTAACACACAGACAGGTGTCATATATACGCTACGCGACATTGACCGCGAATCCATAGATAACTTTCGGTTGACAGTAGTAGCTACGGATCAGGCCCAGCCCTCCGAGCGCCAACTGTCCACAGAGAAGCTGGTCACGGTCATTGTAGAAGATGTAAACGACAATGCGCCAATCTTCGTTTCCATGAACGCAGCTATTTTGCCAACATTGGTAAATGGCGCATTACCACCAGGTAGGGCCGGGGGTCATGTGATGCAGGTGCTGGCCCGCGACGCAGATTCCTCCAGTAACGGCTTGGTAACTTATGAGATTGTGGGCGGCCAGCAAGAACTTTTCAATTTGCAACGAAACACCGGAATCATCACACTTGGCCAAACTAGTCTGACTCAAGCCAAGTCGAATGTGCGCTACCAGTTGACATTAAAGGCGACGGATGAAGCTAGTGGTGAACGGAAGAGCACTGAGACTTATATAACAATTATAACGCTTGGTTCAAATGATGCAAATGACAAAAAACCAGTTTTTGAGAAACATAACGCTTTATTTGGATCGGTCTATGAGAACGAACCGATCGGTACGAGCATACTGACAGTAGCTGCACATCTCGATTCGGCTGAGATAGAGTACTTTGTGACAAATGTCACCGCATCAACATCATCAATATTTGGCCATGCGAGCAACAGTGATACACGTGTTCAAGTTGATCGACTCTTCGATATCGATGCAAAATTAGGAATATTATCGACCGCAGTTGAATTGGACCGAGAAGCTGGGCCCCCCTCTTACGAGATAGAAGTCCATGCTATCGCACTGGGCGGGAAGCCACGAACTGCGCGCACAAAGGTAAGTCAACATTGTAGTCAATTGGTGGAGATGATTATGCAAAAGATAGCGGTCTTCTGCTTTTAAATATTTTTGAAAAAAGCCTACTTTTGCCCGTTTTGACTTAAGCTGTCGGATCCTGCATTACTGGATCTGTTTTAAGGGCTTATCAGTATGAGTTAAGACTGCACTAATGCGCTTTTAATGTCTACTACAGATAAGAAAAGTTGATTATACGAGAAACAGAGAGTTTAATAGTTGCGGATGGATTGAAATGCAAATCGGCAGACAACAGGATGTCCCTCCCTTTCACGCGATTTCTTCTGAATGAGCGCTCAAAGAGTTTCTGACGGTCTACCAAGAAAAAATTATGCATTACGTGTGCAAAGAACTGTAGTATAAATAGGCCGCAGGGATAAAATTATAGTACATAAGTTGTTCCCTTGGCTGATACAATACCCTTAAATGCCTTTTAAAAGGTATTTCGATTTGAAAATCAGTCTACGGGCTAATTCTTATTCGGTATGACAGTAGCGCTTACCGCAGTCTTGTTGCCAGAAACTTAAGAATTTTCGACCTGTTTTCAGTCAGTAAATAAAAGAATTCGCAACAGTAAACATCTTTGGGCAGCTTAATGTTCCACACTGGCCCTTAAACCGATGTTTCGCTACAATTCCAGACCGCTTGCGTTTCTGCAGGCAAGCAACCATTGGTGTTGCTCAGCGGATCCGTCCCATCTCCGCTTCTGACTTGTTATATGCGTAGGTATGCCAGCAATGTACGCATGCAAATGTGTATATACAAGTAGTTCCAGTTTTGCACAGCTTCTTGGAAACACACTGCTGCTAGCGAAGTGCTTATTTCCATGTGTATATTACCTATATGTGTGTATTAGGGTGGTCGTTAAAAATTAAAACCTTTTTACACTTTTTATCAAGCTATGTGTTAAAATTCAGCACTTACAACTAACATGATGAAGTTATTTGATTGCTAATCATTTTTAAATCTCAATATTATGATTCCGCATTTAATCAGCGAAGACATGATTACATCACTTTATTAGCTTAGATCGGTATAAGGTACTTTTTTAGTTACTTTAAAAAAGAGATGCAGATTTTGCTTTTTATCGACCACCCTAATATATATCAACAAAAGCGAGCGTATTCAAACGAGTGTGTATCAGTCTGTTGCAGTATCTTCGGCTTGCGTGCTAAAAGCATTTCAATCAATTTTATTGTTTCTTTGATTTAAAACGATTGCCATGTTTTTTTCGGATGTGCGTTAATTTTTTAAATTTGTTTTACCTGCCTGCATAGAGCTGACATATCTTTTGGGTTGGACAAGAAATATTCGACTGGGTGATGAAAGTTAGGCA
The DNA here is from genome assembly GCA_035044485.1 of Scaptomyza reducta. NCBI lineage: Eukaryota > Metazoa > Arthropoda > Insecta > Diptera > Drosophilidae > Scaptomyza > Scaptomyza reducta. The sequence continues at coordinate 193,891 of JAWNNV010000841.1, forward strand.
TTAAATAAGTCAACAATATTAGTTCAAAATAAAAACAATTTCTCTTCTTTTTCACAGGTCCAAGTAACCGTTTTGGATAAAAATGATAGTCCACCGAAATTTCTTGATACGCCATTAGTTTATACAGTTAGCGAAGACTTGGAAATCGGACACACCATAGCGACAATTCGCGCTAGTGATCCTGATCCCGATATTATGAGCAGCATGATTTTCACCCTTACTGACGGACATGATGGAAAGTTTTTGCTGGAGCCAACAACTGGAAAACTTCAATTAAAAGACACATTGGATCGCGAAACAAGGGACAAGTACGACATGCGCATACGCGTTAGTGACGGTGTCCAGTATACGGAGACTGACCTTATCATACAGGTATGTGATCCGAAATTTGTTTCCTACTGCAAATGAAAAATTGCTTATTGGTATTTTAAAGGTGGACGACACAAATGATAACCCGCCGGTTTTTGAAGAGTCAGTATACTCCTTCGATATACCTGAAAATGCACCACGTGGATATCAAGTCGGAGAAATTGTGGCCAAAGATACAGATTTAGCACAGAATGCTCAAGTCTCATATGCAGTGATTTCCGATTGGGCTAACGATGTTTTTAGTTTAAATCCTCAAACGGGTTCGCTTACCCTAACCGCAAAATTGGACTATGAGGAAGTAAGGCAATCGACTTACATAGTTTTTTGCATTTAATATCTTTTTCTTTATGTGTTTACAGGTGCAGCATTACATACTTATTGTGCAAGCACAGGACAACGGACAGCCTAGCCTATCAACTACTATTACAGTCTATTGCAATGTCCTTGATTTGAATGATAATACGCCATTATTCGACCCCATGAGTTATTCGAGTGAAATATCTGAAAATATTTCCATAGGCGTAGAAGTGGTAACTGTTTCGGCAAAGGACATCGACTCTGGTAAATAGTTCTTAATTTAAGGTTAAACAATTAAATAGTTCTCATATTTCTTGTACATAGGTAATAACGGACTCATTGAGTTTAGCATATCAGCTGGGGATGTGGATAATGACTTTGGGATCAACAGCAATGGAACGATATCCACTCGCCGCCATCTCGACCGGGAGCATCGTAGCTCATACACTTTAACAGTCACTGCCCGTGACTGCGCCGATGAAATGGCCATTTTCAGTGAGCTCAAAGAAACACAGTTAAAACTCCAGTATCGCTCGCCACGCCGGTATTATAAAACAACTCAATATTTATCTCATCAAAAGCAGGAGCGGTTATCATCCACGGTTCAGGTAAGCCACTAAGCAACAGATCGCCGCTTTAGATATAAATATTTAAACAACGGCTGCACAGATTAACTAACTATTTCGGCCCTAAATAATTGAAAACTTGTTACACTTGCTTATACATATAAATTATATAAATTTAAATACATCATCAACCATATAAATTTGCAGAGAAGTGACTAAATTGTTGTGCCTTGTGTGAGTAATTCAATAAGCACATTTTTTATATATATTTTTTATTTTACAGGTAACGATACTTATCAAAGACGTCAATGACGAAGCGCCCGTGTTCGTATCCGCAAACGAGACGTCGGTCATGGAGAATATAGCCATCAATACGGTTGTGTTTACTGTTAAAGCCATTGACAACGATGAGGGACGCAATGGCTACATTGATTATTTTCTTGAAGACGCGGCAGCATTTGAAGACGATAATAAATCGGCTGAAACTCTGCCGTTTACTTTAAACCCTACCGATGGCATTTTGCGCGTTGCTGACGCACTGGACCGAGAGCTGCGATTAAGCTATGTCCTGAATATTACAGCGCGAGATCGAGGAGATCCGCCACTTGCGACGCAATCGCAGCTCAAAATCAAGATACTAGATGAAAATGACAACATTCCAGTGTTTGATCCAAAGCAATATTCAGCATCCGTTGCAGAAAATGCAAGCATTGGTGCAATGGTGCTCCAAGTGTCTGCCACAGATATGGATGAGGGTGACAACGGGCGTGTGCGCTTCTCCATAGTGACGGGTGACCAAAATCGAGACTTTAGTATAAGCGAAGACACGGGCGTGGTTAGAGTAGCTAAGAACTTAAACTACGAACGAAAAGCACGCTATACATTGAAAGTACGTGCCGAGGATTGTGCTCCACAGAGGAGCTCGAGTGATATAGCTGAGCTGATCATTAGCATCATTGACATAAATGACAATCGACCCACGTTCCTCGACTCACCATACATTACACGTGTCATGGAAAATACTGTACCGCCCAATGATGGCTATTTGCTCACTGTAAAAGCTTATGACGCCGATACTCCGCCTTTAAACTCCCAGGTAAGATACTTTTTAAAAGAAGGTAACGCGGACCTATTTCGGATCAATGCATCTACTGGAGAAATAGTCTTGCTTCGAGCTCTTGATCGAGAGATACAAAGCGAATACATATTAACGCTAGTCGCCATGGACACTGGATCCCCACCATTGTCAAACACTGGCATTGTTAAAGTTCAAGTTCAAGACATAAACGACAATGGCCCCGTTTTTGAACTTCAATATTACCATGCCGTTATCCAAGAAAATCGTCCAGTCGGCTCCTTTGTGCTAAAGCCCATCGCAACTGACAAGGACGCAGGTCTGAACGCCAAGCTACGTTTTAATTTACTTGGCGAACACTTGAACCACTTCCACATTGACAGCGAATCTGGAGAGATTACCACAGCTGTTTCTTTGGATCGAGAAACCATCCGCGTCTATCATCTAACTCTAATGGCACAGGACAGCTCTATTACCGAGCCCCGTGCAACTTCTGTAAACTTAACGATAACCGTAGGGGATACAAATGATAATGTGCCAAAGTTTGAAGATAGCTCATTCAGTGTTGTCGTGCCAAAAAATATACGTGTTGGAGAGTTTGTTTTTGGCTTACGAGCTCTGGACGCGGATGAAGGCATTAATGCAATGGTTGTTTATAATATAAGTGGTAAAGATGAACACTATTTTGAAGTGGATCCATTCACGGGAGTTATACGCACAAAAATAGAACTCGCGCCGAAGAAAACACTCAGCGTTGACATCATCTATAATATAAACATTCACGCCAGTGACCAAGGCCATATACCTCTGAACACAACAGCTGAGCTTAGCGTGCAGCTTCGTCCTGTAGAGCTATTTCCAGTTTTCTCTTACATGCCAATCACTCAATTCAATTTACCGGAGGATGTTCAACCTGGAAAAATAATAGCCAAATTGACAGCATCGTCTCCAAAGAAGGGGTCTATTGCTAATATAAGATACAAAATTGCCGGTGGAAATATGGGCAATGCCGCTGTTGTTGATCCAAACACAGGTGTTCTAACAGTAGGACAAGATGGATTGGACTACGAGCAGACTCATCAATATGATATTTGGGTGGAAGCTGCTGACTCGGATAGACCAAGTCTTCGTACTGTTACGTTAATAAACATTAATGTGACTGATGCTAACGATAATGCGCCTGTAATGGATAAGCTTATTTACAACGCTGAGATATTAGAAGAGGAAACTCCACCTCAATTTATTGTAGCGACCATGGCAAAAGATAAGGATTCTGGCGACAATGGGGAGGTCAGTTACCGGTTAAAAAATGACTACGACGGCACTTTTGAAATTGCAGACTCTGGCGAAATATATACAACCTTGCGCTTAGATCGTGAAGAGATAAGTGACTATGCACTTGTTGTGGAAGCTGTGGACCAGGGAGTGCCTCAACTGACGGGTACGGCGAGTGTGTTGCTGCACTTACTCGATAAGAACGACAATCCACCCAAGTTCACGCGTCTTTATTCGCTGAACGTAACTGAGAATGCAGAAATTGGTAGTTTTGTTATTTCGGTGACCTCCTCTGACTTAGATTTGGGCGAAAATGCCAAAGCTACGTATTCATTCAGTGATAACCCCAGTCAAAAATTCAAAATCGATTCGAAGAGTGGAAACATAACGGTGGCGGGTCAAATCGACAGAGAGCAACAGGATGAATATATCCTTAAAGTGGTAGCCTCTGATGGTGCCTGGCGTGCAGAGACTCCCATCACTATAACCATACAGGACCAGAACGACAATGCACCGGAATTTGAACACAGTTTCTACAGCTTCAACTTTCCAGAGCTACAGCATGCGGGGTCCTTTGTGGGCCAGATAATTGCAACCGATCGCGACAAACAGGGCCCAAACTCAGTCATCTCTTACTCGCTGCAATCGCCGTCCCCAATATTCAGCGTCGACCCCGCTACGGGTGAGATGTTTAGCAAAACACAAATCCAATACAAGCACTCACAGTACATAAGCTCACCAGAGAACATGTTTGCACTCACCGTTTTAGCTTCAGACAATGGAAAACCGCCACTCTACACAGAATGTCTGGTGAATATAAACGTCGTAGACGCAAACAATAACCCACCGAAGTTTGAGCAGACGGAATATCTCGCCCCGTTGCCGGAACATGCTCACGGCAGTCAGCGAGTTGTGAAAGTACATGCTAAGGACGACATGGATGTAGGAGTCAATGCAGAGATCGAGTACACATTAATCAGCACTAATCTGAGCACACATTTTGTCATCCACAAGCATGACGGTTGGATATCCCTAACGAAGGGCATCGATGTGCCAGCTAATTCACGGTTTGAATTTAGCGTTAAGGCTACGGATCGTGGTGTTCCACCACAGTCAGATCAGACACGTGTCGTTGTGATTGTTACGGATGAGAATCGCTACCCTCCTGAATTCAGCGCACTTAGCTATCAAGTGATTGTTCCTGAAAACGAGCCTATTGGATCAACGATCCTTACGGTTTCTGCAGTTGACAAGGACAACGGGCCTAACGGTATGCTGCAGTACAGTATTTCGGGCGGCAACGAGAGACGAGATTTTAATGTCAATGAACGTACAGGCACCATAACAATAGTGAAACCATTAGACTTTGATTTTCTCCAGGAATACCACTTGAACATAACAGTCACGGATTTGGGCTATAAGCCACTGTCTGCCATCGCTATGCTTTCGATTATTTTAACTGATGTCAATGATAATCCGCCGATATTTAATCAATCTGACTATTACGGTTATATAGCAGAAAACAAACCAGTGGGAACAATTGTGTTTCAGGCACATGCGACCGATAAGGATTCTCCGAAAAATGCTATCATTCACTATTCATTTCTGTCCAGCGGCACAGATCACCACTTTTTCAGTATTAATGCCAGCAACGGATCAATTTTATCTGCCGCCAGCTTCGATTATGAAGAGCGCCGCACATATACTCTGCATATTAAAGCAAAGAATCCAGACTCGATCATGGAAAGTTATGCACTACTCTACGTACATGTTTTGGGCGTTAATGAATTTTTCCCGCAATTCCTTCAGCCTGTGTTCCACTTTGACGTCTCCGAAACTTCGGCAGTAGGCACAACAGTGGGATCGGTTCTCGCCACGGATAAGGATATTGGTGAAGATGGTCGAATATATTATTTGCTAGTTGGCTCTAGTAATGACAAAGGCTTTGGGATCAACACAAATACAGGCTCACTGCACGTGACCCGAAATTTAGATCGGGAGACCCAGAATCGCGTCGTTCTTATGGTGATGGCCAAAAACTATGGCAGCATACGGGGAAACGATACAGATGAGGCACAGGTTATTATCTCAATCCAAGACGGAAACGACCCTCCCGAGTTTGTTAAACGATACTATACTGCAACAATATTAGAGTCTGCGGCAATAGGCACTATGGTAACAACGGTTAAGGCAATAGACAAGGATGTGCGACTGCAGAACAATCAGTTCGGCTACTCTATAATTAATGGAAACATAAAGCAAAGCTTCAGGATCGATGCAGAATCAGGCGTGATAAGCACTGCAGCACTTTTGGATCGAGAGGATGTGGCGCACTATAATCTGGTTATAGGTGCAATTGACACTGGTCTGCCACCGCAGACAGGAACTGCTACAGTACGCATTGACCTGGAAGATATCAACGACAATGGACCAACGTTCAGTGCTGAAGGACTTGTAGGCTATATATCGGAAAACGAACCGGCAGGCACGACGATAATGACGCTAGCAGCAAGCGATCCGGACTCGCCTGAAAACGGTGGTCCTTTTAGTTACATAGTTGCGGGTGGCAAGCACAAATCCTTGTTGAGTGTCGATAAATATACTGGCCTAGTAAGGTCTACTGTCAGCTACGATCGCGAAGTGACTCCCACTCTGGAAGCCATCATTGAGGTAGAGGACAGCGGCAATCCCAAACAACAGGCCCAGCATAAGCTAGTTATTAAAGTGCTAGATCAAAATGACAATCCATCCTCAGCACGCACTGTCCATGTGACTGTCAGTATCTTTAATGGTGATGTGCCAACAAATACAAAGCTAGCAGATGTGCATCCCAACGATGTCGATATTGTTGGAGACTATCGCTGTCGACTGCAAGGCAATGGGCAGCTGACCATAAGAAGCGGCTGTGACTTATACACAACATCTTTAACTACGCCCATGTCTTACGCGTACAGTGTTACGGGAAACGATGGCAAACACGGCGACGTCAGCTCCAAGGTGACACTGGATTTTCAAACATATAGCAATGCCACTCTGGTCAACACGCTTCCCTTCTTGATTCGAAATATGTCAGCTGCACAGTTTCTTGCACATCATTACCGACCCACTTTGGAGTTGCTTAAGTCTCGCTTTGCTTCCCATGATGATGTTCTTATTTACAGTCTTATTGACATGGTCAATAATGCAAGCAGTCTGGATGTAGAAGCCCTTCTAGTCGTGCGCAGCTCCAACTTAACGTATCTGCAGCCGCTTCACATCGCTGACCGTTTGAGAGAAAAGCGTTCTGCTCTCTCCGAACTGCTTCATACTGAAGTTATAGTAGGCTACGAGCCTTGTAGTACACCTGAGGTGTGTTCCAACGGGGGAATGTGCACTTCTACTATTCGACGATTAGATACTAACCAATTTCGAATTATCGACACTCCTGCGCTTATTCTCAGTGGACCACACATCAGCCACGATTATACCTGCCAGTGCGCTAAGGGCTATGCGGGGGAGCAGTGCGCTAGGCGACAAGATCCATGTCTACCGAGTCCCTGCCAGGGACAGGCTCAATGTCGAAGAATTGGCAACGACTATCAGTGCGAGTGCCCGTCTAACAGAGAAGGCAAGCAGTGTCAGAGGGAGCGAAGTGATGTATGCTGGGGTAAGCCATGCCGAAATGGCGGAAGTTGCCAACGTAGTCCAGATGGAGCGTCCTACTTTTGTCTCTGTCGACCTGGCTATCGTGGAAGCCAATGTGAGAGTCTTGCTGATTCGTGTCGTCCCAATCCGTGTATGCACGGAGGCCTGTGTATAAGCCTCAAACCAAGTTACAAATGCAGCTGTCCGTCTGACCGCTATGGACGCCATTGCGAAAGGTTCAGTTATGGATTTGAACCACTTTCTTTCATGAGTTTCCCTTCCTTGGATCCGACAACAAATGATATCTCAATTGTATTTGCCACCACTAAACCAACGGCACTATTAGTGTATAACTTCGGCTTGCAGAACGGCGGACGTTCAGACTTCTTGGCCATTGAGCTGGTGAGGGGCCAGGCGTATTTTTCAACCGGTGGCTCACGTACTGCCATTAGCACAGTTGTAGCTGGCCATAACCTTGCAGATGGTAGCTGGCATAAAGTAACGGCCACTCGAAATGGTCGTGTCATGTCGCTTAGTATCGCAAGGTGCACAGAATCTGGTGATGTGTGCTCCGAGTGCAATCTGAATGATTCCAGCTGCTATGCGGACGACGTTGTTCCCATTGGGTAAGCCAGAGCTTAGGTACAAAAATCTGTGCATAGATTTAATATTGATGTCGTTACAGAACTTTTAACTTCAACAAGCAACCCCTGCTGATTGGTGGTCTGCAATCCGCTGATCCAGTGCTGGAGCGTCCAGGTCAAATACACAGTGATGATTTAGTTGGCTGTGTTCACAGCGTTTCGATAAATGGACGTGCCTTAAATTTGAGCGCACCGATGCAACAACAAGGTATCCTACCAGGCTGCAACAGGCAGTCCTGCCAACCATCCTTCGCAGCGGAACGCTGCAGCAGCTATGCGGGTCAGTGCATTGATCGCTGGTCAACATCGCTGTGCCAATGCGGTGGTCAACTACTCTCTCCCGACTGTAGTGACTCCCTGGAGCCTGTCACAATAATCAGCGGCGGTTTTCTTGAATTTCAAATATCCGAGCAATATCGTCGCATGCAGCTGCTAGACAATCTGTACAATGGCAATAGTGCGTGGTCAGGATTTGCAAGCCGCCCAAAGCGCTTTTCAACATATAATGCAAGCGCAGCAAAGCCATCATACTATGAGCCTGCTAAGCTATTAAGTTTTCTTTTTCGCACATTTAAGTCAGAAGGCTTGATTTTATATGCTGCAACAAATCAAATGTATACGTCGCTGTCTCTGCTGGATGGCAAACTCGTATACTATTCGAAGCAGCACCTAGCTATAAACATGACTGTGCCAGAGCCAGGTGGCTTAAACGATGGCAAATGGCACAATGTTAGCCTCTATAGCCAGAGCCGTACACTGCACCTGTTTATCGATGGAAGCCAAGTGGGCGATGAGTTAGATGTGGCGGGTGTGCACGACTTCCTGGACCCATATTTGTCCACGCTAAGTGTAGGTGGTGCACCTAGCGTTCAACTAATTGCAGAACCTTTCGCCGGCTGCATAGCTAACTTTACAATCAATAACGAGTTGCAGCCGTTGAATGGCTCAGGTAGCATATTCAACAAAGTCAAACAGCATGGCAAGGTGGAGCTGGGATGCAGCGGAACAGATACTGGCATGGACGCTGCGCAAGTTGCCGACCCATTAAGTATTGGCATAACACTGGTTATTGTATTTTTTGTCATACTAGTGGTGGCTATATTTGGCTCATACGTTATCTATCGTTTTCGCGGTAAGCAAGAAAAAATTGGCAGCCTCAGCTGTGGTGTGCCAGGATTTAAAATCAAGCATCCCCCCGCTGTTGTTGCGCAAAGCCAAGCGACAGATCATGTACTTGCACGTGGCATTCATACAAACGACACTCCAGCGGCACTTGTTGCTAACACTGATCATATGCGGCCACCTGGACATCACCTAGCTGGTCCGGAACTTATTACAAAGAAGTTTAAGGAGCGCAGTGAACTTCCGTCCGCAGCTGACCATCCGCAGCCACAGCAGCGGCCACAACGTCCAGATATTATTGAACGCGAAGTCGTCGGCAAGAGTCCACCAATTAGGGAGGAACACCATCTTTCCATACCACCACCAAATCCATTGCACCCACTAGATCATGGAAGCTCCGTAGATTTGGGTTCCGAATATCCAGAACACTACGACTTGGAAAATGCTAGCTCCATTGCCCCATCCGATATTGATATCGTTTACCATTACAAAGGATACCGTGAAGCGGGAGGCATGCGCAAGTACAAGGCAACCACACCGCCTGTAGCTTCCTATACGCACCATAAGCACCAGAGCGCAGCAGCCCAACAGCAGCACCGCCACTCCCCGCGACATGCTGTCAACGCTTCTTTTGTACCACGTGTTCCTAATCAAAGTAACCAGCCACCACCGTCAACCAGTACGTCTCGCACTCACCAGACCACACCACTAGCACGCCTGTCACCCAGCTCTGAGCTGAGCTCCCAGCAGCCAAGGATTCTAACTCTTCATGATATATCGGGCAAGCCGCTGCAGAGCGCTCTTTTGGCAACAACTTCCAGTTCTGGGGGCGTTGGAAAGGATGCACTGCACAGTAACAGTGAGCGCAGCCTTAACAGTCCAGTAATGTCTCAGCTATCTGGTCAGAGTTCCAGTGCAAGTCGCCAAAAATCGGTGGCTCCGCCACACACACAAGCACCGACGCAGCCCTCGATGGGACTTACTGCCGAGGAAATTGAAAGGCTCAATGCTCGGCCAAGAACATGCAGTTTGGTTTCTACCCTGGATTTGTCGTCAAGCAGTGAGGCGCCGACGCCACGAGTGCCAGGCGGTGCACTTCATTTATCCCTGGGCGGGGATGTGGACGCGCACAGTTCAACATCTACGGATGAGAGCGGAAACGATAGTTTTACTTGCTCTGAGATCGAGTACGACAACAATAGTTTGAGCGGCGATGGCAAGTATTCTACCAGCAAGAGCATGCTCGACAGTCGCAGTCCAGTGGCGCGCGCACTTAGTGGGGAACCAAGCAGGGGCCAAAACGTGGCAAAGACTCCGCCCATACCTCCACACGCTTACGATGGGTTCGAATCATCCTTTCGCGGGTCACTCAGCACGCTGGTCGCTAGCGACGATGATTTAGCAAACCATTTGAGCGGCATTTATCGCAAAGCAAATGGAAACGCTTCACCATCTGCGACCACATTGGGTTGGGAATATTTGCTGAACTGGGGGCCAAGCTATGAAAATCTTATGGGCGTATTCAAGGACATAGCAGAGCTTCCCGACACAACGGGCCCACAGCAACAGCAACAGCAACAGCAACAGCAGCAACAGCAATCCCAGCCCGTATCGACGTTACGTATACCCAATGTACAAAAAGCACCAGAGGAGTATGTGTAAAATACTCGTTTACTAGTACGTAATGTATTCAAAAGTATATACCTTTTTCCCTAGTGTTAAGCGCCGCCATTTCACTTTGTAATGTACAACGAAACAGTACCGATATCCTTTTGTTTTTGAGGTTCAAGTACTATGCATTGAATTTATAAATTTGTACTTACAAAATATTTAAGACCTTGTATCAAGGTTAGACATCCTAAGTGCATTTCCACATAGGCATAAAACGAAAATGTACTGACTGATATGCGTATGCCAATTAATAAGTAAAGCAAAGTCAGCGTAAGATTTATTTAGCATGTTTTGAAATGTATTTTTAGTTATCGAATTACTTTTGTATATTTATGTATGTTTGTGTGCTATATTAAAGTAGTTAACCTACCCTATTTATTGCCATTACATTGCAAGTACTTGTAAACTTTGATTCTAACTCTCGCTAGAATTGCTACCAAGCACATGTTTACTAATATATCTATATGTTAAGTTAAGAAATACAAATTTTGAATAAATACTTTTGCATATATTTAATAAACAGTGGAGACATATATGTATATTTGCAATGAATATATAGAGCGATAAATCCAATTTCTAACGTGGAATCAAAATAATGTTTTTTTTTTTTTTTTTTTTGAATATGAATATATAGAGCGATAAATCCAATTTCTAACGTGGAATCAAACTAAAGTTTTTTTTTTTTTTTTTTTTTGAATATGAATATATAGAGCGATAAATCCAATTTCTAACGTGGAATCAAACTAAAGTTTTTTTTTTTTTTTTTTTTGCACACTGCATTTTGAATTCGTGCAGCCGTTGGGAAGAGGAAATGTGACTTGCGCACTAAAACTACTAGAAATAATCGGGTAACTAGCAACTAGCTTTCAGCATTTCTATAAAACGAAGTTGTAAGCAGTCAAAGACTGCAGTCGAAGCTAAGAACTGGAGACCAGCAGAAGTGGAAACATTGTAAGGTCCATAAGACGAAAATTAAATACCCAAGTAATCAATGTTAGTACAATTCAGGCGAATTGACCCGATGAAAGTGTTGTGCGTGACAGTTATAAATTAAAATAAAGTGCAGAACAGTATTCTTTGTGACGCGCTTCAGTAATTAGTTAAATAGTTGCATCGAAATAACAACGGGGCATTGCGTGAAATGTTCTTTAAAAGCTTTTTTGATCGAAATACAAAGCTGCCAGTTAATGTCAGTAACGAAGGCACAAACAATGCCATTGGCGAGAACAATGATAAGAATAACAACCTGTCAAGTATCTGCCTAAATAAAATGCAACGACGCAACGAGCTTACTGTTCCTGCGGTGCAGCTAACTCCATTGTGGGAGCATATTTTGCGAACGCGTCGATTGCCGGAAGCAATTTGCCCGGACACCATGTTTGCTGAGTTTCACGAACGGTTGCAGGATCCAGAATGGCAAGTGCGCCAACATGCGTTACGCGTTCTCGTTGACGTCCTAGTCGTGATGCGGCTGAAAGCTGATAAGCACAGTTTGCATTTTGTAATTGATTTAATCAAGAATCTCGGACACCAGGCACCTACTTTACGAAAAGGTGCATTAGACTGCTTGCGGGTCTACCTTTCAGAGACAGCCATGCCGGAGGTGGTCATGCTGCAAATTTTGGACACTGGTCTTGGTCAACAGCAAACCTATGACGAACGCCTCAGTTGTGGGGTGCTGCTGTCATTACCGCCATTACTGCAATCGATTTTGCACACGCCACAACGTAATTTTATTGTGAAACACACCCTGGAGCGACTTGTTCAGCGCTTGCAGCAACAGCAACAGCAATTACAGCAGGAGGCTACCCTAAAGGTGATGGCTAAAATATGTCAACTGTTAGGGGTGCAAGAGTTCGAAAATGCTCTGGACAAAGTGGATGTGGATGTGGATGGCCACGATGGTGTGTCGTTTTACAATCATATGTGCAGTGTATACGGAATATTTAATAGACTCTGTCGTGTGGAGGGCAGTGTCAATGCAGGCGCTTGGCGGGCTCTTCCTCAAGAACACACGTGGCGTAGTGCCAAGGAGTCTGAAGCAGTTGTTATGCCGGAGAATGGAAGGGTTATTATGGAAACAGAAATTCAAATCAACGATGACACGCTGACCATGCGAATACTGGAAGCAGAAACTGAGACCGAGGAGTCCGGCAGTCCCATTATAGATGCGACGGAGCTAGTGTGTCGTCCATTGGCTTGCACACAGTCTCAACGGAATATGAATGCGGGCATACTTGAGATTATAAGCGATTCTGAAGTCGATGAAAATTTGCAGAACGAAAGTCTTCCCAGCACGCCATATCGTGGCTTAAAACGTGTTACATTTGGCGGAGAAGTTGTAAAAATGCGTACACCGGACAGTGATGCAGCTTCCACTGTAAACAACGTTGGGAGAATTGTGACAGATTCCATCAATTTATGTTCCTCTAGCAATTCATTAAATGGTAAGGATTCCAAGTCGCTAGACGTACAACCTGTCAGTACATCAAGCGCCAAGGAGGACAACAAGATGACAGCTTTGATCTTGGAGATTCCTAGCGATAATACCAAGCCCCTGCCTCATGAAACTAATGCACAGTCGCCTCAGCGAACTATTAGCTGTCGCAAGGAACAAGGTATTACTTATTCGAATGACTCGTTTGCATCACCAAAGCGCGAAGTCTCGCATTCTCCGGTGTACCGCAGCTGCAGCATAAGCCCGGCTGGTAGCAACTCTGTCAGCCCCAAAGTAGCACATAAGGAGATAGAAGTTATGCATAACCTTCAGCGTGATTGTGATCCCTCGCCGCGTTCTGTAAGATTCAGCGAAAACGCATCTAATGATCCGGTTACTCCTCCTGCAGCGACCCCTGTCATGGCAGCGACACAAAATAATTGGGAAGACCTGGACATTGTGAACTATAATACAATAATGGACTTGCGATCAGGAGTAAGTAAAGCACACTCTTCTATAAATGTATCAAGAATTTCTAACGCATGCTACCCATATTGCTAGTGGCCGTTTTATATCCCAACTGGGTTACTAGGATATATAAGTTTCATATGCGTAACAATTTTTCTTTCATAATGGCAGCCACCCAAAATTTACTACATACACGACACGCATTTGCTCAACTTCACTATGTAGAACAGAGCTTACTTATAAAAACTTTGCGATAAGTGCAGGTTCAACCCCACACACATTCCAGTATTAAAGGCACAACATTTCTGACCATTGGTAGAGCCTTTATGTGCACCCCCTATACCGATAACCTATTTATTTCTGACGTGAACAATTCAAAAGCGCTAAAGTTTCGAATTTATGATATTAATGTTAAACTGTGACAGCTTTCAAATGTATAGAAAGCAATAAGTTTTTACCCCTCCCAATTCCAATTGCATATAAAAAGAGAGAAAAGATCATATGCTTTGGGATAAATGCAACACATTTAATATAAATATATTGTTGTTACGAATTTAACTTTCGAGAATATCCTCACCCATATGCATCAGTTGTACTTTTGCTGCCACTAAAGAAAGCTTGAGAGTATTAGCCTAAGTTGCATGCTAAGTGTTGTGTTATTGGTAGCTGCTGCAAAGTGCCAATGAGACCAACGCCAGCATTTTAGCTAGCCGACCAATCATTTAAATGCACGCGATATTTCTAGCAGCTAAAAAAAACCAACAACAATAACTTACTAACAGCATGAATAGACGACGATAAAATAACGTAAAATACATTGGGCCCTGGCTGATGGAGTCGTAGCTCAACTTGGTCGGGAGGGGAGCAGAGTGGGGTGCAGAGCGTGCCAACAACTGGGTCAGTACAAAAATAATACAAAAAAATCATTAACAAAAATTATAGCGCGTACAGAATACAAACAAGTAAGAAGGCTCTAGTCGAGAAATCCCGACTAGACTATACCCTTAACCCTATAATTTACGCATACAGTCAGTGCTTGCAAGTATGTGTGAGTGTCTGTATGTATACGCGTATAGGGCATACTTTCTTAATTTCAATACTCCATATCTCCGGTTTTCACAGATTGTCTTTATTTAGTCTAATCTTTCAAACTGCATCAAAAAGTTTTCCAAATTGAAGATTTTGTTGTTATCGATTACATGTGTATATCGGAAACGGGAAGAGTTATCGAAAATCTAAAACAAACTTGTACTGCCTAGGGATTAGGCGAGCTTATATACCAAATCTGGAGTCTCTAGCTCTTATAGTCTCTGAGATCGACGCGTTCATACATACGGACGGACAGACGGACGGACGGACGGACGGACAGACGGACATGGCTATATCGACTCGGCTGTTGATGCTGATCAAGAATATATATACTTTATGGGGTCGGAGATGCTTCCTTCTGCCTGTTACATACTTTTGCACAAATCCATTATACCCTTTTTACCCATTTTCAATGGGTTAAGGGTATAAAAATGTTCACTAAGACGCACCGAAAAAAAAACCCGCACGTCACAATTTCGAATCGCGGACTAAAGGATCAGTACAATAGCGGATTATAACAGGGCTGTTAACTATAACAGCGCTGGTCAAGAGAGCTCGCTGACAAAGAGAGACAACTACGAAAAGCAACGGTACTTACGGCTACTGCAGCTGGTGTCGTTTCTTGATCACCACCTCACCCCTCTCTTCCTCCACAAACTACTTCTTTGTTCAACTACTCAATGCTCAAAATACTGCGTATATTTTTGCTCTGCATTTATGTTGCGTTTCACTAATTGTAGATTTGTTGTACACTTGTACATGCATATGCAAATAAATATATGTACATATACAAACTGTATACATGCACATCTGTGCGCAGTAAGACATGCCATTTATATGTTTGTATGCATGCACAACAAAAATAATTCGTACAATGTACTATAAACTATTGTTAATCTTTGAATGAGTAGAACAGATTATGTCTTATATATTATGTATGCATTTGCTAGAAGCAATTGGAATACTATCAGACACATATATATGTATGTATGTAAATAGGAACTTACACAATTTTCTTCCAATATGGCGGACACACAAATTGTCGCAAAAAGCAGAACTTTAAATAGCGCTTGCCCTTTAGCACACAAATTACACTCACACAATACATAGCCTTTGCTAAGCTAATTGCACACTTAATATTGCTTTTTAATAAGCATTTAAACACATAAAATAAAATAAAACAAATTTTCACTTAGACGCACCGAAAAAAAAACCCGCACGCCCCCCCAATTTCGAATCGCGGACTAAAGGATCAGTACAATAGCGGATTATAACAGGGCTGTTAACTATAACAGCACTGGTCAAGAGAGCTCGCTGACAAAGAGAGTCAACTTCGAAAACCAACGGTACTTTCGGCTACTGCATCTGGTGTCGTTTCTTGATCGCCACCCCCTCCCTTACCAACATCATCCACAAACAACTTCTTTGTATGCAGTTACACATGCAATTCATATGTTTTTGTGTATGTGTGGCCACTTTCGCTGCACAACAAAAATCACTCGTAAAATGCACTATAAACTATTGCTAATCTTTGATTAAGTAAATCAGATTATTTTAAGTGTTATATATTATGTATGCATTTGCTAAAAGCAATTGGAATACTATCAGACACATATATACATATGTATATAAATAAGAACTTACACATTTTTCTTCCAATATGGCGGACACACAAATTGTCGCAAAAAGCAGAATTTTAAATAGCGCTTGGCCTTTAGCGCACACTAAATCTAATTACACTCATACAAAATATATAGCCTTTGATAAGCTAGTTGCGCACTTAATATTGCTTTTTAATAAGCATTTAAACACATACAATAAAATAAACAAGTAAGAAGGCTCTAGTCAAGAAATCCCGACTAGACTATACCCTTAACCCTATAATTTACGCATACAGTCAGTGCTTGCAAGTATGTGTGAGTGTCTGTATGTATACGCGTATAGGGCATACCTTCGTAATTTCAATATTCCATATCTCCAGTGTTTCTCAACAGATTTTAATAAAATTTTAACAGATTGTCTTTATCTAGTCTAATCTTTCAAACTGCATCAAAAAGTTTTCTAAATTGAAGATTTTGTTGTTATCGATTACATGTGTATATCGGAAACGGGAAGAGTTATCGAAAATTTAAAACAAACTTGTACTGCCTAGGGATTAGGCGAGCTTATATACCAAATCTGGAGTCTCTAGCTCTTATAGTCTCTGAGATCGACGCGTTCATACATACGGACGGACAGACGGACAGACGGACGGACGGACGGACGGACAGACGGACATGGCTATATCGACTCGGCTGTTGATGCTGATCAAGAATATATATACTTTATGGGGTCGGAGATGCTTCCTTCTGCCTGTTACATACTTTTGCACAAAACCATTATACCCTTTTTACCCATTTTCAATGGGTTAAGGGTATAAAAAGGCGCGAATAAAAAAGTTTCTTCGGCGTAGAGCAGTCAGAAAATTATTTAAAACGACGTTATCGTTACCGGTTTACTTGTTCCAATTTCATTTAGTACAAACAATGGACCCTATCTACACTTATTGAAATGACTCATAAATAGTAAAACACAAATATTCAAACCTTTTTCACTTTCAGGACTGGCGCAATCGCTTACAAGGAATAGCCCAGCTTGAAATGGCGCTAAGCTCATCAACCAACTTGGTTCGAGTGCAGCCCCATTTAGATAGTTTACTACGCACTCTGCTATCCTCGGAGCGTAACTTTGAGGTAGCTGAGCTTAAGCGTGAAGTCTTGACAAATTTGATTTCACGCCTTCCGCTGGACAACTTGGAGGATCGCACTCAACAAATACTTTCAGGATTGTGCCGGCAGGGAAACGCAGGAGCAAACCGTGTGTGCAAAGCGCTTTTGCAGCGTCTACCGGCAGGTACAATCGTCGCCAAACTAACAGCACCCGATTATCTTCATGCCAAAAGTTCAAAGGTGACTGTTATATTTAAAACAAATTCCACGGATTCCATTTAACATATTGTTGTTGTAATTGGTCGACAGTTTCGTGATCACGCCTTACAAATGTCTATATACTCATTGATGTCTTTTCCCGGCACCTGTTTTGACATCAATATCCTTGCGGCCCAAGTTACATATGCCGCACTTAATCGTAAACGCCGCGTGCGTCAGGCTGCATTGGAGGTATTTGCTGTACTTGCTGATATATTTTCGGTGGAACAAATATTGGAAATTATTGCCGAAATAACAGATGGCATCGAATCGGGAGCTCTTATGCTGACAGCTGTAAAAGCACGTTTGTCCCGACTGCAATTACCCATAATTACGCCTGACGGAGCTGTATTGTATATTTTTCACAAAATAAACCCGGAAAGTACTCAACGGTTTGGCGCAGATATGGATTGGATTACGCAAGGCGAGGGCTCCGCCTCACCAAATGCTGTTAAACGACGTCGCCTGCATATAGCTAAAAAAAAACGCATTGCGCAGAATGATATGGACGGGGAAATATCGAACAGGATAAACCATAGGTAAATGCATTGGGGAATTAACGAATTTTGTATGAAAGCCTTGTATATAAATAATAAAAATTAATAAAATTTATTAAATATCACAAGTATAGTATATACTATATACTATATATATATATAGTATATATACTATATGTATATTGTGGAAACTTTTCACTTGCTCAATGAAATAATCTTACTTTTCGATTCTTTAAACTTTTAACAAGTATTAAATTTTAGACTTAACAAACGGCATGGGCAAGTAAAAAAAAAATCATAACATGAAAAATGAAGCAGCCCCGATCACCATTACAACAATATTCGTTCGCCATTGCATATTTTAATAATTATTCTGTTTTTAAGCTATCGCACTGATGACAGTTTGCATCGACATTCCTTTCACTCACCACCCGAAGCCTTAGATATGCCTAGATCATCAAATGTGAGTCTATACCAATCAACATACTATAAATATATACACTCAACAGTTTTCCTTTATCTGTTAACAGGACTTTTTTCAAAAGAAAAGCTATGGTCCTAGTGGTAAGTACGGAATGGACGCATTAGAACAATCGGCTTACTTAATTGTTATATATTTAAGCTAACTTCTTGGAACGTCGACTGGTAGCTAAGGCGTGCTCCGAATCTTCAATGGATGGTAGAAGCACTGATAGCACGACTACAACCTGCAGCAGTGGTAGTGGAAGCGGAAGTGGTAGTTTTATACAATTGACATCCTGCGAGGGGGGTATTAATAGGCGTTTGGTTAGACAAAATTCAAGGTAAGTCCATAGAAAAGGGTCAAAATGATGAATTTAACGCATATTTTTTCAGATTTCCGGTTATGAGACAACACACAGACTTCATTAGCAACTTTATGCGTAACATGCAGCGAACTCCGTATCCTTATAGTTTTGAAGAGTCTAAATCCGTTAAGCTAAATAATGAGCTACACAAATCCCAAAAACAGCAGATATTTAAGAAGCCAGCTAATCTGGTACAGAAAAACTGGATGGATAATGACAGTCCACTTCAAGGTGACTAATATTTACTAACATATTCTAAAAAGGCAAACTAACTTCCTTTACCCTAACGTGCAGCAGCAAAAAACAAAGTTAAGGACACTAAAAAACAGGAATACTCAAGCCAATCTGAAGTTAAAACCTCTAACCAGGATGCCGCTAAGCTCAGGTAAGTCTATATAAACAGTTTAACAAATTTTAATACACCACATGAAAGGTAAAGAAACACCTAGCCCGATTTTATAGAATGTTAATCTTTAGAATAGTACATTTGTGAAGAGTATACATAAATCTATTACGCGCAAACGTATGACTTCCCGGCAAAAATAATATGTAGGTTACGCGGTTTTGACCTCAACATTTTACACCCTACGCATTTCACGTACTACTTTGGCGCCTTAAAGGCGCCTTATAAAAATCCAACAATTTTGTTATTTAACCTAAATAATTTCAATGCGCGGTGAAACACTCATCGGTGGTATTTCTGGTAGAGGTACAGGATGGCCAAAATTAACAGTGGCGGCCGCTGACGAACCTTCAAAGCACCACTACACGTACCTGTGGCCCATAGCGTTTGTTTAAGCTGGTATGTACTGCGTGCTATTGTAGTTAGTATGTCATGAATTCGTGGGTGCCTGTGAACTGTCCTTTGCAAGAAAATCAATTTTTCTATACTTTGTTACCACAATTATAAGACTATGAGTATGGAAATTACTGAAATTGGACATTTCGAATTTTGATAGTTAATTATAAACTTTCAAATGGTCCATAATTGAATTAACGCCTTTAACTCAAATTAAAGTTTTTTAAGGTTTGCAATAATCTCTAAACGTTTTAAGAAATGCATAGAGCATCCCAGTGTCGACTTTGCTAACGTTAGACTCCTTTTAATATGAGTATGAGCATGTCTTCGTCACAATCACACGAAGAAATCCGAACGTGACTAAGAGGCTCTCGTTCAAAACAGAAACTCAAAATGAAAATACCACTACCGCTTGCTAGACCAATGGCTAATTCTAGTTAACGTTGGTATTGGTCTATGTTCGGGGTTGCCCCTTGCGTCGTGCGCTGTAAGAATGTGTGTGAGCTTCGTTAACAGTGGAAAACGCAATGTCCTGTTTTACATTTGCAACTTTTATTGTGTTTTTCCGAAATGGAAACAAAGACCGCTGGGTGTACTTGGGGACTGACTGAAGAAGTGGTCAAGCCGACGTTTTACGAAAGTTGCAAACAGTTTGTAAAGTGGCGTTGCTGCTCAAAGTTGTCAAACAGTCCTGTGGATAGTACTATATATGTATGTAATGAATGTACATATTTTCTGTTTAGGGGCTAAATAAAAGTCTAATATCAAGTAATCGTAATAGTACAATGCAGAATGCTTTTAACAGTAGCGGACAACCCGCAAGTCTACTGCGTAAAATTTGCAGTTTTTTTTGCACAGTTAAAGAATATGTAATGGAAAAAGGAATTGCGGCGCACCAGTGTCTAATGTCATATGATCGCTGTATCTGTCCCTTTTGTGGTTGTCGCAGCAAGAGCAAAAAATCGATGCAAATTGATACAAGAGAATCAAATGTGACTAATATAGTGACGTGGCAACTGCCTCACACACCACAGCCAGTTGACAAAAGTCTTGGGGATGAGGTTTTCTCACAAATTGATTTGTAAGTTTACATTCAATACATACATGCTGCATACATACAAAAGCAATACGCGCACATACTATAATATTAAATTTAATTAACCAATGTAATTGCTTCACGTAGGATGAAGGTGGAACCATTCAATGAACTCATAACACCAACAGCAAATCGAGCATTTGTAATAACTGGAAGTTCACAGATAAGTAATGAAATTGAAGAAGGCTCTCCCTTATCCATCAAATCAACAAGCTACTCTCAGAAGTCAACAGCATCGGCGAAATCAAACAGCAGCCCTAACGAAACGGTTAAACAAGTTGCTATCCATTCAAATGTAAGGACTGATATAGAACCATTGAGCTTAGATCAACAGTTTGGGGAGCTAGTAGTGGATGACATGGAGGAAGAAACGGAGTCCCTACCCCAAGAGCCCATTTTAAAGCGCAATGAAAGTGTTAACAGCTTACAAAGCAAAACAGAAAGCATCAAGACACAGCTGGAGGATGCCACGCCACAAATGTCTCGTGCGCAATCTATTAAATCACTTGGCATTGAAGAGGAGATTGAGAGCAGCAGCAGCTTTGTTGTGGTCGAGGATCTGCAGCAAGCGCTCGAATCAACACTCGTCGAATCATTACCCCAAACACAAATAACGGAAATAACGACAAACAATGATGCACTTCTGTCGTCTGCATCGATAGCATCATCCAGCAAAACGACTCATATAGAAAATGACGATAGACCCATACATTCACGTAGCATTTCGATGGAGTCGTTCTGTGGCCGGCGACCCGGGTCAAGGCAAGGTCACCTGGATACCAGTACCAGCGCAATGGAGAACAGCTCAAATGCACCATGTGTTAATGTCGAAAAATGCCGAGTGCCTACAAAAACTCAACACCTCCCGCTTCAACAAAAGTCAAAGACTTCTTATTTACTTCGTGGTCAGCGACGAGTCTCACCTGTGAAGCAAACTATAAAGATGTCTCCAACAGAACTGTTTCCTCCAAATATGTCACGATTTGAAAAACCACGAGAGGCTTTAGCTAAGACATTTGATCAGCTGGACTCCAACAACTGGGAAGTTAATGTAACTGGTCTGAAGTGTATTGTGCGCCTAATTCGCTACCATTCAGACTTTTTGGACAGCCATTTGCATATGACATGCATTCAGCTCACCCGCTCTGTCCGGAATTTGCGCTCGCAAGTAGCTCGTGCTGCCTGCCAGGCCGCAACTGAGCTATTTACTCTAAAGTGCAAATCATTAGAAATCGAGTGCGATGATTTGATCTGTGCCTTACTGCACCGTTCTGCAGATACGAATCGATTTCTGCGCGCCGATGCAACGCGTGCCTTGGAGTCCATGGTGGATCACGTACAACCTTCAAAAGTACTTAACATATTGACAAGCAAAGGTGCTCAGCATCAGAATGCAATAGTTAGGACGACAACTGCGAAGCTGCTTTTCAGATTAGTCGAACGCTTGGGTTGCGATCGCGTCTATTCAATGAATCGAGAAAATCGCGATAAATTCTTTATGGTGGGTGCAAATCTTTTGCTTGAGGGCAGCCTGGAGACACGCAGCTATGCCAAGTCGTTGTTCCGGGCCTTGTCAGGCCATAGCAGCTATCAGCGACTTCTATTGGAGGTCATACCATCGCGAACATATCGAAATGTTGAAAAAACATTAAAAGGCCTTTCGCGCTAATCTCTTTAAAATATAAATCACTTTTTTGTACATAAATATTAGTTTACATGTTTTATAAAATTTTATGGAGCAATATGGTTACTGCTGCAATAACCTCAAATAGTTGTACCTACAATTGTATATTTTAAAGACTAATAAAATGTTACGACACTCAAATAAAATTGCATAAGGATTATGTTAGTTAGCAAATAAAAGGCAATTCGCCCTCAACCTACAATAATCTTCGTTTTCCGTGGTTGTATCGTTGATCAGACCTTCGATTGGCACTGTTGTTGTGCTGCATCTGTTGATGATCTCTTGGCCGAATACGGTCCACAACGGCACTATCGCTACGGCGGCGCAGTTCATTGTTGTATTTGTTTTGAGCACCGGCGCATCGGTCATACTGATTGCCATCATGCATACTGTGACGAGCATGCCGCGGTAATGCATGGTCATTTGTTGGCGGTGCGGGTGAGGCAAAATCATGTGAAAATGGATTACGTGTTCTTCCCTGCCCAATGATCTGATGCCTGGGTGTTTCGGTACATTGTTGCCTTATTGTTATCTTTTTTTGAAACAGTTCCAAGCCCTGATAAAGCTCCACTGCATACGGCACTGCACTTTTATGCTGGTAGACAACAAATCCAAAATTTCGTTGGCGTCCAGTATTATCCAATGGTATGCGTGCACTTTCTATGGGACCAGCTTGCAAAAACACTTCGTAAAGTATCTCTTCCGTTACACGCTCGTCGAGGTTGTTACAGAATAGAGTGCGAATTTGCTCTTCATTATCCTCATCATCGTCATCCAATATGTCCTGCACATCGTGCGTCTGCTGTGGTAGCATTCCATCTGGTTGACCATACTGTCCATAGCTACCGCCAACAAAATTTATAGGTTGGCAAATGGGGAAAGGCAACTGCATGAATGGCAGCTGCAAGGCTGGCGCGCTGTAAATTTGTTGCTGCATAGCAGCTTCTTGAATGGCTGCCACTATCTGTTCCATTTAAAATAGTTGTAAGCAACAATGCTGTCTTGTCATGTATAATTGTCAACAAAACACACATACAATACTCAATGGCATTCAAAATATCGATAAGACAACATGCAAGCCTGCGAGTAGCCCTGCCAACCTGTCTAAATTTAAAGTATGGCCGTTTATGCAAGCAAATGAGAGTGGTTGGATATTAACTCTTTAAATGACTGTTTAAATCAAAATTGTATATTATTTTCAAATTATTATTTTATATTCAAATCAAGTTTCCGAAATAGCGCATGTTTACATCATAACTATCAATATGTAGTTAAAATGTGTATTTGTTTGTAAGTTAGTACAGATAAAAGATGAAAGTCAAATGTTGATTGTACTGATTGTTATTACTGCCGGTGCTGTCGCCACTGATTGATTTATACAACTGATATCAATCGTACATATTGCAGTTTATCATTATGAGACGTAGTATTTATGCAGGGAACGCCTGTTAGGAATGAACACAGCAATAATTGAGAATAGTACCTCAATTCATGTCACTATCTATACCACTTGAGCAAATTTGGTTCGTTTAGTGTGGAATAACACATTCAAATGTACACACACTAACAGAAATTGTACAATAATTTTATATTATCTACATAAGCTTGTTTGTGTGCAAGTACACAATCCTAATCAAACCGATGCATGAAAACCAATGCGGCCTCTACTTCTTGATTTCATTCAGTCACTACGAGTGAGTGAAAAAGCACAGCACGCCTTAACATGGGAGAAGTGCCCGAAATTATAGATTTACACAAAGTTATTGAACCGCATCTGCAGGGCGGCAGTATAGAGTCCTATGAAAGTCGATACCTGACTAAGCCCGGCGACAATTATGGAAGTCTAATGCTGGCAATCAGCGCGAAAGTTCGGAAATCAAATGACACCGTTGAGGATTTGTCACTAATTGCCAAGTTGCCACCACTTACGAACGATTTGTATTGGCAGATCTTTCAACCAGAACGGACGTGTATCACAGAAAATGCTGTTTATAAGTTTTTGGCCCCACAGCTGGAGAAGATGCAGCTAGAGGAAGGAATAATGCCTAGCAATCTCTTTGATGGCTTCCCACGCTACTTTGGTTCGCGAATATCGCTTCAAACAGAAGCTGGTAAGGTTGACCGTGACGCAGTTCTGGTGCAGGAAAACGTAACGGTTCGCGGTTACATACCTGGAAACAGGCATAAGCCGTACGATTTAGCACATACCGTTCTCATTTTGCACTACATGGCACAGTTTCATGCCTTGCCCCTTGCCTTGCGTCTTAAAAAACCAAAAGTTTTTGACCAGAATGTACGACCATATTTTAAAAAATTTAATATGAATGATAACATTGAAGCTGATGCTAAAAACATGTTAAACGATGAGACTTTAGCTGACATAAAAGATGTTTCCGCCGGCAATGACAGTGACGTTAGACGTGTGAAGGAATTACAGGATATCTATGATACGTTCCAATCAGCTGTAGATGTACAGGATGGAGACTGGACTTCAGTAGGTATTGTCTTTTTTTTTAACGAATTTTCTGTCTATATTGTTTTATGTAATAGCTGCTTACCTCATTGAATGTTGATTTTAAAAAAAATTCAATTTGTGTTTAGTTCATATGGACTTATGGATTAACAACATGATGGTTAAATATGGTAAGAGAATCATATAAATGTCGCTATTATATATAGCTGCAAAAATTTGTGCATTATTATTTTTAGATGATGCCGGTCTTCCCGCTAAGATTAAAATAGTGGACTTTCAAATTGCCCAGTACGAGTCCGTAGTCCACGATTTAGTATTCTTTTTACTGTCCAGTGTAGGTAAGTTGACATGAAAAAATTAATCAAATAAAATCTCCAAACTATATTTTATGATTTTTACTATAGATACATTGGTGTTGGACGAAAACTATAATAATTTTCTACGGATATATTACGAAGCGTTCATTCAGTCCTTGCGATCAGTAAATGTGGATACAAATACATATAGCTACAAAGCGTACGTACAGTCACTATGCCATATAATGACATGTGATATTTTAGTTCATATTTTCGACTGATAACATGGTCAACAACAAAATATTAGCAAGTCACTTGTATCAACTGTGTTGTCTCAATCTCTTTACCACTAGATACTAAGTCGGTTACTACTATTTATGTTAACTTAATCTAAAAACATGATTTAATCTACTCACAGGTTTCTTGGTGAAGTACAACGTGTGGCTCATGTACAGGTCCCCCATGCTCTCTTTATGACGAAAGTACTCTTGGCGGAAAATAATTCTCTTCCTAGTGACTATAAGGATATTGATTTCACTGTATTAACTAAAAATAGAGGAGTGCAAAGCATTATGCTTAAAATGAGTGAAATATTAAGATTGGCGAAAAAGTTTAACATATTTTACTAATTGGCCACGTACATATATGTAACTACTTTCAAACTCAACTGCGTTGAAAGCGTGCAGTTAGTTTTTTTAGTAAAACTATTGAACATATTGAACTATGTCATATAAGAATTGTAATTTTTGGAAACAAAAAACGGAATAGTTATCATTAGCTCATCTTGTCATCTAGATATTTATATGTATTTGATTAAAAATGAGTAAGAGAACTTTGGTGTAATCTGTGTTGGTACGTTTAGACGTTATCAAACCGATAACTGGACAACTTATAAGATTATGATTGTGTATATTTGCTCTTTCGAAAGTTGGATTCAATTGCTCTTTAGCTTGCATACGCAAAGAACGCTAGTTTGTGAAGTATGAATGACCTTCCAATAATTCACGGTTTGGGCGATGTTATTAAGGCAGCAATAAAAAACGGAACCCTTTATTCGTATGAAACGGCGAACTTAACGAAACCGGGTGATAATTACGGCAGTGTTTTAATATCTATAAAAGCCTATTTAAAAAGACCGGATGGCATGGGTTTTGTAAAACGCCTCGTGGCCAAAGTTCCACCTACAGATCCAAAATATTGGCAATTTATACAGCCCGAGCGTACCTGCCTGGCTGAGAATGCAATCTACGAAAGATTGGCGCCTGCGCTAAAAGCTTTACAGGAGGAGGCGGGCATACACAGAAGAGCAGAGTTCGATGGATTTGCACAGTATTTTGGCTCACGAATATCACTTAAACCGGACAGCATCAAAGTAGACAATGACGCAATTTTAGTATTGGAAAATCTGTGTAATAGTAATTACGTGCAGGGACGACGGTTGCAACTTTTCGACAAACTACACACAGAATTAGCGCTAAAGTATATGGCGCGATTTCATGCGCTTACAATTGCTCTCCGGTTAAAAAAGCCACAAGTCTTTGAGATGCAAGTCAGGCCGTTTTTTCACAAGTTCGATTGGCATGCACAAGCACCGGAGTTAAAGGCAACGATGATAGCTGAAACATTAGCGGATATTAAAGAAGCAACCGGCAACGACGGGACGATTGTGGAGCAGTTGAAGAAGTTATCTAATGAATTCTTTAGCTTTTTAGCAACACCGCCTAGGGAAAATAATCCATTTAACAGCGTTATTCACTCCGATTTCTGGACAATGAACATAATGTTTAAATACGGTATGTTTATATTTAATGTTTTGACTTACACAATAAATGTATCTAAAGACTTTTGACTTTTGTAGACCTTTCTGGCAGTCCCACTCAATTAAAAATAATCGACTTTCAAACCGCCCAGTACGATTCTGTAATACATGACCTGATATCATTTTTGTTCACAAGCGTTTCAACGTGTGTTCTTGACCAGAATTACCATCTCTTTCTAAATGTTTACCATGATGAATTTATAGATTGTCTACGTGGGGTAGGTGTGGATACAACAGCACATAATTACGATGCGTAAGATGCAAACACCAAAAGAAAAAGCAAACTAATATTACATTTTTTAAAAATTAACAGGTTTCGTGCTGAGTTGAAGCTCGCTGCCTACATTCAAGTGCCTCATGCTATCTTTATGTCCCGATTCATTTTGGCAAATGAAATCTCTCCGACGGGAAAGGATCAAGATCTTCCCCAGGTGCTAAAGACCAAGAGTTCGAGTCGAGTGCTTCGCAAGATAATTGAAATATTTCGTCTCGCACAGAAATTCGAAATATTGTTCTAGTGAAATTACTCTGTTTTGAACAAAATAATAATTTACTCATTAAGAAAATTGCTTGATAATTATGATTATGTAATTTGGTCTACAAATATAGAACTCATATGAAAGCAGTGTTCATTGAGTTTATTATAGTTGTGCAGAGGCGAGCAATGACTCTTTTACTCCATATTTTTGTGGTATCGACGATTTTGACTTTGATGTCGATTTATATAGGAATAGACTGCAAAGAGGTGTCTATTTTAATCAATATTGATTTGAGCATTAATTTAAACGGATATTATAATTTAGAGCTGTTATTACGTGGATTTTATTTACTCCAACTGGACAGATGATCGCCCGCGGTTCGTCGTAAATATGACATTTTCTAATCAAAATGGCATAGGATCAATTACCACCATCAACAAGGAAATTTTGTCGCCCATTGCTAGCCTTTTAGTTGTTCAACAGCGCAACAAGGAAAAGAAACGTGTAATTTATAATGTAACAACTAAATTATGTGCTATACAAGGTATACTTAATGCAGTGCCACTGTTTAAGCCAGTCAAGGAAAGCGTGTTAAAACAAAGCAACTATACATTCAGCTGTCCCCTTACTAAAGGTGTTTACGTTATGAACAACATGCGGATTAATCCAAGAAATCCGCTGCTGAGCTTAATGCACCAGTCAAAAGGAGTCTTTACGGTAATAGGGGCATTGCTTGAAGAACTGCCAAATTCACAAATAAATTCACTGTCTACCTATAACATAGCTGGCAGGATAATCAAAAAGAGTTGTGGGAAAAACGAGTAAATTTTAACAAGCCCTTAGGTACGGGCTTTAATAAAGATAAAAATATGGGTTATATATGGATTTAGTTATTAGGAATCGGCCTGTTTTAGGCGCACTCGATGAAAATAGGTTTTATTTAAAGCCTAGAATTAATTAATTTTTTATTATTAAGACAGTAGCATTATAAGTATTATTATTTTTAAAGAGTAAGCAAATTATTATCAGCAAAATAATTTCATTATTTCGACAATAATAAAATAATTTCTTTAGTTTCAGTTTCTTTAACTAAATTCATTGCATACTTCTAGGCGATATATTATAATATTCATATCAATATTTGTATATAAAACGGTAAAATGTGTGCAAAAAAGATAAAATCTAAAAGGAGGCGGGGGGGCATTGTTGTAGAACCTTACAAATACAAAAGGAGTAACCGCTGGGCTTTTCACCTCTTATATTTGAGTTTTCAGTTAAAATGCCCCGAAAATGGCCAACGAGGAACACAATTTGACTGCTGTGGGGGAGAGTTAAATAAAACAAACAGAATTCAGCAACAGGCTGATCTGTAACCAATTCTGCTTTGTCAACTTATTTTTAAGTACTCCTTAATTGCTTATGTTCCTCCTTCGCTTATACTTTTTAAATTTATGAGCTGAAAACTCAAAGCTCATTTTGACTTTGAGCTCTGTACGTGAGTAAGTACTGATTGGTTGTTCTAACTTTAAAGAGTTAACTGCTGACTTCAGTGCGCCTGGTATTTCAATTGGCGAATGCAAGTTAAAATGCCCCGAAAATGTAATTGTGTACACCAGTGTGTGAGCTAGACAAATACAAATAAATAAAAATATAGTTTACAAATTTAATCAACTTCAGTTTTTTTTATTATTATTCGTTATATTTCAGAATGATTTTACGAGTTTTTCGTACCATTATACTCTTTTTACCCATTTTCAATGGGTTCAGGGTATAAAAAGCAATTAAATAGTTTAATAAGCCCAAGCTAGCAATTTGGAATATTTCTTGTGCGGGTGGAACAGCTGTCCTCGCATTTTTAAGTCTTCCTATTTCATGTTTGGCTGCATAATGAGATATACACACACTAAACTAAATACATCCATATGATGTACTTGCATACATGTTACTGGCTAACATTTTATATTGGTTGAATTGATTTTTTAGCAATTCCCGCAGTGTCAATGGTCTGCTCCCCTGCAATACGCTTTTCCTCAGGGCCACTGCATTAAATAGCGTTTTAAACGAACTTTATTTAATTGAACTTGGGCATATTTGATTGTATGTATGCACGTACATGCATACATCAAGAGCAAAACGGAAATATACATTCAACAGTTGAAATTCATTTTATCTCACAATGACGGAAAATTTTTAAAAATGATGTCGGGCGGTTCACTTAACTTCGATAACCTCAGATGTGCATATATTTACATACAAATATATGCAGAAAGTATATGTATGAACTATGTACATTTCATGCAAATACTGTAGAGAATATTGATAGCCCACACATTCAACCAACAGTCTTCTTATCGAAAATTCATAATCAGCTCATATGAAAAATAACAATACATTGTTTCGCTTTTAATCGGCTAAAGTCAAAAATACAAAGGGTCAACAAATAAACGCTTTTAACAGACAAAATTTTCAACCAGTATTTACTTGTGGGTGGCAACACTTAAACAAATATTGTATCAAGAAATGTTGTATGTATTATTACACATATGCATACATATATATTTATGCCTTTATTTTAAACTAAATAATATTCAACTTTTGCCAGCAACATTAATTAGTGAATTCAATAAAACTTGTTAATCAAAACAAATCATCAATTAAAATTTAATTTTTAATAGACACTGGCAGACATACACCAGATAATAAACCATAGTTAGACCCAACTCATCGGTTTTCGATAGAGGCTTTGTATATGTTTGGTTCAATGTGCTAATCAGCCAAAGAACAAAAAGATCACTTGGCAAACGCGTGCGATGCCGATGACGCAAAGAATCGGCTCGCGTGTACGGCGTAGACAGCCAAAACGCCAAGAGTGCAATATACTTTCTGAGAGGAAAGATACGAGAAGGTAGTATTATTTTTTTTATTTATTGTACAATGTATACGTGTATGTGCTTATTTTCGTTATAAATAAAAAGGTAAACTCCAAAGTAAACAAATACATTTTATGAGGGTAACTTTAAAGTTATAACCATTTGCACATAATGCGATTGAATTCAATAATTCAGAATTTAGAACTTTTACAACTTTCTTATACCCTGAACTTATCAAATTGGTGAAAAGAGTTTATTGGTTTTGTGCAAATGTATGTAACAGGTGAAAGAAACCATCTTCTAACACCCACAATGTTCAAAAATTCTTGTTCATAGGGAATGTTGCATATATAATATATATATTGTATATATTAATATATTATATTATATTATATATATTAATATATATATTAATTAATATATTATATATATATTTATGTACCAAAACATTTGAATGTGCGTATGCATCACTGATGCCACGTCCATTCGACTATAATATAATAATTGCAAACTTTGTCTTGCTTATTATACCCTGGACTCAGAAAAGTTACAAGTGCAAAGCAAATAAAAAAGGCACTGTCTAGCATGAAAAGATAAGTGAATTTTATCAATCAAGAATGTTATCAACGATTATATTGTCTTAAAATGGAGACGGAAATAAAAAATATTAGATTCTTTTGAAACTGTGCAAAAGATATTTCCTACTCTGTTTGCATTTGCATTGTATTGGGCACAAAATTATGTTAAGTTATAACGCAAGAGTTATAATGTAATATGTTCCTAATTCTCTACATTTACCTCGTTGCTTAAGTCGCCGACTTAGATTGTATTCCAACGAACAATTGATTGCGAACACGGGCAATAATACTTCAGGCATGTTTATTAGCAGCGCCATAACCGTAATTATCAGGTGATTTGGCACTTAATAAAACCAATTGACACAATAAACAATTAAAAATAGGCTAACACCAATGTGAGCGGCAAAAACATAATAAGGCCGGTTGTAATTTGTTTTTATTACGCATGACGTCGCCAATGTTTGGCGATAACTTACAGCAAATCTGTTATTATCAACAGGCACAGTTTTAAATGGTGTTAACTGTTGCCCTTGCAGTTGCCTCATTTCCAATGTCTGATAACGGTTTGTGTGAAATTTTATGTAGATAGTAGAGTAATGTGAGTCATCTCCTTAATAGTTCTTAATGAGCACTGAACGGTCAAGTAGGGTAACATAAATATCACGCATCGTTTCCGTGCACCATTCCATAACTCAATTTTGTTTTTTATATAAACAAATTGAATTGTTTTTTTTTGCGGATAAGATCAATCTAATTTTTGAAAGTATACTTCGCTTTTTTTGCAAGTGGCATACGAAATTATAAAATGATTTATGGTGGCACGATAACGTCTGTCATCTATTGACCGAGTTAAGCAACTGGCACAACAGGCTAAGCCAAACGTTCTTATCGCACAGAGCACGTCATCTAATAGTAAGCGTTGAAAAGCAAATCATTTGATGGCTCGCTTATCAACTCTGTTGGACTTTAAACGACCAGCTATATACAATTTAATGTACATTCTATCATATGTACTATATATTGTCAAATTGTATACGCTTAGCATACATTAAAGCTACGTAAGCTGCTTCTTTTAAGATACGAAGCTGGTTCAACTCATTCTTGCACGAGTCAACAGTGGACAGAAACTTATAATTTCTCTTAATGCCAATTTGATCGATTGCTTAATCGATTTAAAAGTTCAGGGGCGCATGTGCCCCTTGACCAATGAAAGATTTTTATTTCGGTGTGCTTAAGCGTAAGTCAACTGACGTATTTTTATTAACTCTTATAAGAATTTGATTGGAACTGCCTATCAAATGCAGATTATTTTTAGTAATTCAATTTTTTTTTATTTTTTTTTAAAGTTAGCATAAGTAAACGATAGGTTCTAATATCAATATTGCTTTAAATCGGTATCACTATAGAAAAATATTGAAATAAGTGCAGTATATAATAAAGTTTCCAAATCTTTGGAGTTTATAACTAGCGTTGAGCATATAAACATAACTTAAGCTTGTCAGTTTTTTATGCAAATCTTCTTAAGAAAAACTTAAGTGGACCAGCTTGTTTTCAGCCTGATCTCGACAGACCTGGACTGTAAGTTGTCAACATATACGAACAAACTAGTTTACCGTATATAAATAAACTTCATTCATTTAAATAGCGGTAGGTGCGGAACTCAATCGTATTGCGTTCATAACAAACATACGATTGCTTATGTATTATTTAAAACTGACAGGTTTTGTTGCTTTAACACCGTAAAAGTATATTCCACCCCATACAACCTACCCTTCAGTTCGGCTTGGAGCTATGGCTCACGCTTGCATGAATCGGAACTGAATTGTCAGCAAATGCTGCAGCGTTCGACGTGAGCAAATAAAGTAAGAGCTTGTTACTTTTTATTCAACGAACATTATATATACATATATATGTATGTTCTTGCAGAACTGTTGTTTTATATTTTTGTGACTATTACGCGGTGCATTTCGCATATACTTTTTTCAAGGGAATCAAATTCTAAAAAGCGAAAATTGCATTTTTAATATGGATTAAAGCTTTTTCGCCGAACACAAAACAATTTAAAGATTTTAATGTTAAATTACATGAATTATTTCGTAATAAACGTTGTTATTTTCATTTAAATTCAGCCATTGTTCGATTGTCAGACACTAGAACATGCCCGTTTTAGTTCATGCGTTTAAAGACCATCGTGGCAATTACGATTCGTGCATGGCCATAAGCCGTTCAGTTGTGAATGAAAGAGACGATTGGCTCTTAAAAGAATGTTAACTATCAAACTAGTTGTAGCAGTAGCAGCAGTCGTAAAAATACTTGTGCATTCCCCTTTGAATGCACATGGTGATACAGCACGTGTTCATTCATTGACTTTAATTATAAACTGCATAATCGGTTGCAGGCTAGTGACCTTATTACACTGACACAATCTGTAAGCTTACAGCTTATAATACTTGTATTAATAAAATCAAACATTGCAATAAAACAAAAAACTCACCAATCGCGGACATCGACATGTGAACAAATATATATGCAGTAAGTACTATATGTACGTAACTAACACAGAGAGAAAATGGTTGGCCAATCCATTTGTGGATTGGTGCAGTATCAAAAACAAGCGGTACTAACGCCTTAATCACCGATGCAAGTGTCAGTAGTGTCGTCAGCTCAAGGTGAAGTACATCGCTCAATCGCTCTGCTGTTTGCACACTTGCTTGACTGATTGTACTATATGCCTTTTAATAAGTAGGTACGAGTGAATACCCTTTTATTAGTAATTAAGGTCACTTCGCTAAATTATTTGTATTGTGACAGTATTTATCAACATTTCATTGTATGTTATCAATATACGCAATAACGAATGCTCCATACCATGATACGGTATAGGAATAACTCTTTGTAAATAAGTGAATGGTACAGTAATAATATGATTTTTATATATAATTTCCTTATTTTTTGTTCATCAGAATCAAATCCGGCGTAAGGAAAAGTGCGTTATATATCCTAAATAAAATACTTCAGAGCGGATTTTTTTTATTTTTTTAATATAAATTTAATATCCTACTTTGGTAATATTGTTGAATATTTATATTGATATTATTTATTAGTTATTAATAATGCATTGAAGTTCAACAGTTGATAACGATTTCCTCACATTTAAAAATTACTGTTTAACAAGTTTTTTTAATATACATTAGAGTATGTACTCAGTGTGTAACTTCACATATTTATTATACACAAGTATGTAATATGACTTTACTGACTTTTAACTGGCAATTTAAAGGTCATTTTTGATTATGTTCTTTACCATATGAGCATGACGCTTTTCAGAATTTCAGGAATTCTTTTTAATGCGCATATTATTAACTTTCTTTTCAAAACATCATGCGAGTTAAAATTAAACAAATGTTGTCTTTTCTAAATATATTATGTACATATATATTGTACAATGCGGAATCAAAATAACAAATTATTTAAATTACAATATATAAAAAGCAATATTTATTTATACATAATTTATATGGCAGACATTTTGCTCTTTAATTTTTCTGTTTAATTACTTCCTTGTTTTACTTAAACTCTAGCCACCATTACACTTTTTGTGTCTTTTAACGCACAAGCAAATTAATTCATGATTTTAACCAAACCGAAAGATAGCCAAATACAGATAGACCAGCCAACTGCCGGCTGCAAATTCAACTATATACATATATATGTATATGTACAGTTTTGTACACGCATCATCGAAAACAACGCCTACTACTGGCACAAAAGCGGACTGCCGCCCACATTCTATTCGTTTAGTAGGCAAGTCCGCACAAGTGCTCCACAAACAGCGTAAGGGTCACAGTTGGAACTGGGGCGCCGATCCTCAAAGTAACCCTTACCAGCTGTCGCCACTCCTCGAGGTATCCGAACACTGACGGCACGGTTAGCCACGCCCCATGAGAATTTGTCAATGCTCGAAGTCTCCAAGCGACCTACCAGACGACGCTCGTTATCCTTGCCTTCCTTTGGATCGTATGCCTTGATGTGACGCTGGTGCTGCTTGCCCAGCTTTTCGATGGCCTGTTCGATGGCCTTCATACCTCCATCAGCACGCATGGCCTTTGTGGAGAAATTTGTGTGGGCGCCTGCACCGTTCCACTGGCCGTCCATGGGCTTGGGATCAAAAGTCACGACTACGCCGTACTCCTCAGCAATGCGCTGAAGGATATAGCGTGACACCCAGAGATCATCACTAGCCTTCATGCCGTTACTAGGGCCTACCTGGTACTCCCACTGTGCTGGCATAACCTCTGCATTGGTTCCGGCAAAGTCAATTCCAGCGTAAAGGCAGGCAATGGCGTGAGCTTCAACGAGATCGCGAGCATATACTCGGTCGGCTCCCACACCACAGTAGTATGGTCCCTGTGGTGCCGGAAAGCCATTGTCCGGCCAGCCAAAGGGTCTCCCATCGACATCAAGTAGTGTATATTCCTGTTCAATGCCGAACCAGGGCTCTTGGTCAACAATCTTCTCAACAGCAGTCTGGAAGTCAGCGCGCTTATTGGAGGGTGTAGGTTTTCCGTCGGCACTGTATGTATCGCACATGACGATTATATCGTTCTTTCCTGGCTTAAACGGATCGCGATAGACGGCTCTTGGCTTAAGCGTTGTATCCGAGTTCTCACCCTGGGCTTGATAAGTGGAGCTGCCGTCATATTGCCAGTCAGGAAGGTCATCCACAGAGGTGGGCACTTTGTCCAGTACACGATCCTTAAGTCGAATGTTTTCGCCTGTTCCATCGATCCAGAGGTATGTCGCTTGCACACGGTTCGCAGGAGTCTCGAGGCTGCGATAGCGCTGAAGTATGCTTTTGTCCAACGCTGTGTTGGGCGAGTTTGTGAGAAACTGCGCCTTTACGACGTTTGATGTGCGCATCAGACGCAATTGCTGTGACACAGGGGCGGTCAGCTCCTTTTTTAAGAAGAGTCCAGCGACACGGAAAGCCATTGTGCTGTTTGTGTAAAAGTAAATAAAATTATATTTTTACTTTTGAATAAAGGTAGTCTGGGTATGGGTCAGGACAGTGTGTGTGTATATATGCACATGTCTATACATAAAGTTCAAGGACAATAGATGTAAAGTACTTGCGCAAAAGAGGTCGTCTCAACGTAAGATTTCACTTTTGATTTTTTCACTTCTCTGCTATTTTTTGTTATTTGTTTCAACTACATTTGAAATTCACAAGTTCATACTTTAACTCTTTACATTCATATCCACATAAATGTATACACAATATATATGTATGATTATACATGTATTAGGGCTGCACGATTCATTCGCTCAACTTACATTTTACAGAAATTTCACTATACAGTAATATGTATGTATGTTTAGTTTATTTAATATTTTGTATTGCTCTTTGTAACCTTCTCGGAACTTGCGTACTATTTTGCCAGTTGCGGATCGACTGCTTGAGACGCCCAACCTATACGAAGTTAGGAAGGTTTGTGAATACAAATCGCGACACAACATTCACTTTTCTCGATTTTTCTTTATCGCATTTTCAGCCGACGGCGTTGGAAACGAAGGCGACAGCAACCGCAGCGGCATCGGCGTCGGCTGTGACGACGCGGCCTACAGTGATACCAACGAGAGCGTGTCCAAAATATTCGCAGCTCATTTACTCATATGGGACACTGAGAGAATTACAGAAATGTGCGCCCACACACGAGGGCTGGTGTTATCTCTGAGAGCAAGTAAGTGACATTAACGGTGAATTGGGGCTGCCAGATAATGAGAGTAATACGTTCTGTATGTATTTACATTCGGTAAAACGCTTTAAGAAAAAATAAGGTAACAATAAAACGAACCATATTTTCATATTTAAAATGCGTTAGATAATGAAACTATACCGCCGAATTAATTTTAAGTTAAGGTTATTTCTAAAAACTTTTATTTTGGCGCGCTCACTGTAGAAACTAGTCTGGAGAAACTAAAAATGTAAACAACAAGAGAGCAATAATAAAATTGAGTTTGGCCAATGCGCATACTCTCTCTCATTTGCGCTTTATTTAAACAGAAAAAACAACTCCCCGTTACCCGCATTCTCTTATTTTATCAGAGTAGTGCGCCATTATGTCGTTTTACAATAACTCGGGTCATACAACTGCAACAGGGCACCCTGCTGATATATAAAATGGCACATGCGCTCTTTTAAATATCAGAAGAGCTGCATATCTCTTTGCTCGTTTGGTACAAAGTCCAGTATCTGTTTTTTTTCCTCCCTGATACGAGTTATTAATGCTGTGCCCACAAATAACATATACATATGTACATATAATTCCATATGCAAACAAAAATGCATGTTAATGTGTACATCTCCCTGCAGTTGTTATTGTTGTGCTTTCAGAGATGTTCACCTAATTTCACCGTTCGTTAGGAATTCATGATTTCCGTATTAATATACTACAGTTGGCGCTGGGTGTACCTGGTGTCTTAAAATGTCAACAAATCGTTATTAAGGTAATTTGTTTTGCTTTTAAAACAGATCTTAATAGCTTGCCTAAAATAAAGACAGTTTTCTCCGCTCGCAGTTTCTAGGCTCGCTTTATCTCCAAGCTTTTATTGCTACATAGCCTATAATAGATTATCAATGCTTAGGTTAAAAGTGTCTACTTATTGGATTTCTTATTCGATTAATGTCGTAAGCTTTTTTTTAACAACTCTTTAACTTACACTTAACATTGCATACTTCTAGGCGGTGCATTAAGTCACTATTTGATCATAAAGTGGTAAAATGCTGATAAAAAATATAAAATCTATAAGGAGGGGAACCCATAGTCGTAGAACTTTACAAATAAATAAAAAACTTTTAAAAAGGGCCTAAAAATGAGTAACGGCAGTTTTTCCAAGAATTCGTTTTAACTAAAATCATTGCATACGGCATAGGCGGTATATTAAAGTCAAAATTGAGTTCAAATTGGAAATTAGTTGGAATAAGCTGTGTGCGGGCAAAATCAAATCATTCGAGATTTTGAGCGTATTTTAAAGAACATATATAAATGCATCTGCAGTTTTTCCAATAAGCTGTTTTAACTTAATTTGCGTATAAATTTGAGTTTTGTATTTTATTGAATTCGTGGAAATATGGTATTTTATTAAATAAGAAATCTAATAATCATTTAAACATGCATTGAGCTTTTTTTCCTTTTTTAAGTATTTGCAGGTATTCGCAATTTAATAATTTTTCGAATTGAATTTTAATTTAGGTTTTCGTGTAAAAGCTCTAAAATGTTTTACCACGCAGCAAAGAGAAATAGTATTGCTTATATTAACATTGTATACATGTAAAAATACGTATGTATGTACATCGTGCAAGTATGTTTTTTGTAACATTTGTTGTACATTAGTTACAGAGACAACCTGACGTAATTTTGCAAAGCTTTGAGTTGCTTTTGCACACACACTGAGCGTTTGTGTGTATTAGTGCGGTTTTCCACCATATCCATAGTGTAAGTGTTTGCAATTGCTGCACAATTCGTCGTTCCTCGCACAATGCGTTTCCAGTTGTGTGGCATCGTTTCCAGTGGCTGCCGGTTTTAGTTTTGTTTCGCAAGAAGCAAAAAAAAATTTTGTGCTGTTGTGGAACACACAAATTTGTGTATTATTTGCGACTTAATTTTCTTTCAAAAGTATATCTTCACAAAAAATGCGTTTAAGTTCACAAATCTGCTAAAGAATTGTGTACGATTTTGCATTCAAGATAAAATTGTCACCTGTTGCTCAAAATTACAGTGAGAGTTTTCCGAAACGAGAAACTGCTTAATTGCGATGGAAATACATATCATACTCGTAATCAGTAATGGTAAATTTTTTATTATTTCCAATTAGGTAATAACATCATAATCATGGAAAGTTATAATTGGGAACAGTTTTTGGAAAATAATAACTTGTAAGTAATAATATCCATGTGCACATATTATATATATATATATTATTAGTATGTAAGATTATACCCTATTTACCCATTTTCATATAAAAATAAGCAAGTACTGGTTTCCCAAATACAAATAAAAGCTTAAAGCAGTAAATAGTCTTCGTGGGGAAAAACTACAGTATGAATGGGAACCACTGTTCCTTGAAAACTAGTTGCTTTGAATATCGGGAAACTAACCATTATTAAATTACTTTTAAGTTGAATTATCTTTGTGCAAAAACACTCAAATGAATAAAATTCAACCGTTAAAGAAAATAAGCTGTGCGTGCAAAATCTCTACATGAACGACTAAACTTTAAAAAACTTCATAACATGTAGTCATTTATATAAACAGTATAACAACGTTTACTTATATATTACAGTAAAAAACCAATGGTCAGTTAATAGCGCTGTGTAATTAAAAATCGAAATGAAAACTTTTAAATTATTAAAGTTGTTACTACACGCAGCTAATAATTTTTATCATCTTAAAGTCATATAAAATTGTTTCCATTAATAGCTAGGTATATACCTTATCTACAGTATCCAATTATCAAACTGGACATATAATATAATATACATTCGTATGTGTATGTTGCTAATCATTCATATAATAAAAAGTAGCAAAGTCCGTCATTTCCATTTAGTGTTATGACAATGTACGTGCAATATATATACAAAAAAAAATTCTTATTGATTTATATCGCTTTTAATCTGTCCTTAGTTTATACAAATCTTAAGTTCTATAAATTACAAAAAATGTATTTTGCTCTAACAAATTGTTTAATGAAAACCTGCAAGAAAAATGCGATGACGCACCTTTAAATGCCACTACTGTATACGTTTAAATTATGGACTTTAAACTTTGGAGATAAGTTAACAACACAGTGTTGCAAATGCATAAATTGACATCAAAAGAACTTTGAATTAAGCTTATTTCAAATTGGAAATTTTTATCAGTGTGCAAACATGTGTATTTATTATCAAAACTTGTATGTACGTTAAATATGTCTAGAATATGTACTTACATGTATAAAGATTGTTATAAATTTTTATACAGTTCCGCTGATAAGTTAGTTGACTAATCTTCAATTGTCCAACCGCCACAGTAGTTTACGGTGAGCTACGTACTCTGTCAAACAGCCGTTTTTACCCAATGCAAAATACGTCTATTGGCATAATAAAAGACAAAAAGCACAGATAGCCTTCTTATTTTGCCCACAAACAAGTCACATAAAGGCTTGCCTAATTAATGTGCATTTTAGAAGTACCCATTACATTAACAGCAAAAAAACGTTAACCGTAAAGGTAAATTACCAATGAGTATATATATATATATATATATATATGAATTTATACATGATAACGTAAATACAATAAAGCTATGTGTACAAATTTTCTGAGTACCGATCAATTCAGCAATGAGAAATTTCCTCCTCACGCGCAATGTCTCTCAATAAGCAGAGAGAGCAACAAGAACTCTGACAGACTATCGCCGTCGCACTTTTACCTCCGTGTAATATATTGGCGTAAGCAGTGAAGCTGCCTCACTGTATGGGTAGTAGTAGCTATGAGTAGCTGTGGTGGTGAGTGTTTCGTTGCTCAAATTTTGGCTTTGTGTCATTGCTGCGACTGGGTACCAGTCAGTTGCGATCGCGGCGCGAGCGTGTTAAGTATTGAAAACTAAGGAAGCAGAATAACACTTTTTTTCAAACGGGTGGAAAATTTTATATAGCGACCCCCATGCTGTTGGTGGTTGAAACGTAAAAGAGCAGAAGGGAACGTTAATAATCCGTATGCAAAAGTGGTGAAAGAATACACATTTAAAAACATTTTACCAAAAACAATAGCAGCGACACGTGAAGCTGCTTTTTGCAGTTACAATAACATAAAAACCAGTCCCATAGTTCGTCGTTAAAAACAAATTGTCAATATGGTTACAAACGAAAATAAAAATCTATTAAACGACAACAGATTAGGCATTATCGGAAATGGTGGCGCTGGACAAGTGAAACCCCAGATTGTGCCTGCACAGCCCAAGACCCTTCAGCATTTACCCAAGCGACCGCCCGTAGACTTGGCGTTCCATAATTTGACATATCGCGTCAAGGAAGGCAACAGAAGCAGTAAGTACCCACTTTAATCCAGATTTCTTACATTTTACATTTAAGACTACACATTGAACAAATATTCTCATGTTTTCCCTAACGAGAGTAAACCTTTCAAGAGCGTAAAAGTTAAAGTTAATCATTAGCTGTACTTTTCTGCACCTGTTTTCGCTTCTAGACTTTTATATTCTATAGAATTGCATATTGCGTTTATTCCATTTTTTTGCTTGCTTTTTATTTTATTATGCGGTTCGAGCTCTCTGAGCACTTCAATCCAGTTTTGCTTTAGCTTGTCTGCTGTGCTGAGTGCTTGTTTCTGGTTTCTTTGTTCTCATCTATGTATATCAGCAGTTGTCCGACAGGGTTGCCACATCAAGCTAGCTTTGATGGTGGAACTTTGGACTTGCTTAGTCGTAGCGCTGAGTAATTACAAATATATTTAATTTTTCGTTCAGATAATATTCACATTTCTCCATTGTTATCGGTAACACGACCCCAATAACAATAACAAGAAAACATTTTTTTGTTGAGAACATTCAACAAGTTAGTATGTATTTCCCCATGCGAATCATTATTATAACTTTACGTCCTTACATATAAAAATACTCTTAGTGTACATAAGTGAATATGGAGCTGCATGTTTATATAAAGACTTACAATTGTACATAAAATGTAGCTACATATGGGTGGGTGCCTCCCGCTGGGAGGCATATGGTATTTGCCTTTAGCTAATGAGCAGCAACTAGTTTTATTTGCGACAAACTTTTTTCCCCAACCCAATTAATTGGTCATTATTGATATCTCTAAGCATATACATAAATATAATCAATCAACATATGTGTATGCGTGTGATAGAGAGAAACGTTTGAAAATGTTCGCGATAAACAGCATGGCTGCGTGTGGTGGCCACAGCTGCTTTTGTTCTCAGGTATTTGCAAATTTAATGTGTTTCATATACAAGCTTATGTATACATTTAGTAATGAAAATACCGCCTGGAAAAAAAAGTTTTCCATTTTCCAAACTGATTCACAGCGCATTTACTGGCTGGGCTATGACGGCACCGACTACGTGTTGGGACTACACTCATTTCAAGTTAGCCCTTTAAAGTTTGCGTTGGAACGTCAATCAACGACCAAGCTCGCGAACTTTGTGCTGCCACACTAAATTACTACCACTTACTTTTGTATACTTGTTTTTATAAATAGTACTTGATGCTGTTGACAGTCATATGAAATAAAGGTCAAGAAAGCAACTAACTGAAGGTTGTGTACGGACATATGCGAGAAATCTTTGCTTCCATCTTTAAATTCTTCACAAAGTATTAAAGCTTAGCAATGTGTGTTTACTTTTATTTTTAAAAATGTGCCAAATGCTTGGTAAAATGTATATAATGAAATGCTGAAATTGGTGGTCGTAATTATACGTATGTTATATTCAATTTACTCGTTGTGCACGTTCTGAAAGTACAATAAAGGCTACTTTTTATATATTTAAACTAAAAAGCTAATTTTTGAAATATGTTTATAACTAAATATTTAAACACAAATATCAAATTTTTATAA
This sequence comes from Scaptomyza reducta, assembly GCA_035044485.1. Classification (NCBI taxonomy): domain Eukaryota; kingdom Metazoa; phylum Arthropoda; class Insecta; order Diptera; family Drosophilidae; genus Scaptomyza; species Scaptomyza reducta. The sequence goes on from JAWNNV010000841.1 coordinate 236,543, forward strand.
CTAAATAAAGATACTAACATAAATATAAAACATTAGCCGTTTGGGAACTGAAATTAAACTGAATTACTTAAACTTTTGAAAAGCCTTTGCGAATATTCGGATAATTTTTTAGAAGTGTAAGATCTGAAATCCTACTTAGTTGTGTAACGGAGAGCATGCTTTACTTTTCAAGAATTTCTCTTTGCTTCGTTAGTTTATTATCAAGCAGTGTGATGTAAAACTCTGCCGTACAAGCAACGACCTGCATGTCTTTTAAATTCATTAACTCGAAAAAAAATTTACATTACTTCATAAAATTCATCGCACTTGTATACAAAGTTCCAGTTTTTGGGAGGCTTTAGCAAGCTTGTCGAAATTTTAACTTTTTAACGTTTTTATTCCGTGTAATAAAATTGTATTGTATAATGTATTATGTGGTCTTCTAACCGCTTATAGTCGAGGTTCCCCAGCGAAGGCCGTATACTGTATGTTTGCTGAATTGTAAAATATATTAAGTAAGCTGTCGAAAGTAATGTATATTGTGTCTGAAATGTTCAGGTCACGGCGGTTAGATAAAGGTTTTGGAAACGTTATTATGTTTACTTATAATTATATAATGAAATTTAATAATTATATACTTCGCTATTACCTGGAAAATATATACATATACATAAAATATTAACTTTAATACGTATAGCTATACACGAATTTACTTACATATAAGAAAACACATATTTTTTACCAACACAACTCATCAAATGACAACTCTATGTCATTGGAAACTGTCGGCTGATCACAAATCATATTTGCTAATATTTTTTAAGTAACAAAAAGCGGATCAACAGCTGAATATACTCAAAAGACATAGTGAGTACGCTAGAATATGTCATCTGATAGCTTCGACTACGACTTAGTTTTAGAAAATACAATGTTGTGGCTGAGGGTTTAAAAAATTAACAACATATAACAACCGTAGCTCGTACTATCCGTTTTGAATTTTATACTTATATTTACAAATATATATGTATACATATATGTATATGAATAAATATATAATACCTTGCATTTCACTATTAATTGATAAGCACAGTGTCATCCGCATTTGGTTGTCTTTGTTATGGAGGGCAAAAAAATAAGTAGACGAATGCTAATGACCCCACGAAATTGTTATTTGTATTGTAGCGTTAATAGTTTAATTATAATTGTTTTGACTTGTTACTCAATAAAGTATTTGTATCATGTTATGTCACATACTCTTCTTTGGACAAAAGATAGCAATAGCTTTATTTATAATATTTTGATAAATTTTGTTACAGATGCCAAAACGATTCTCAAGGGCGTCAGTGGGCGCTTGCGCTCAGGAGAGCTTACTGCTATTATGGGACCATCAGGCGCTGGAAAGAGTACATTACTCAATATTTTGTCTGGCTATAAGTAAGTGCTTTAATAATAAATGTTCAAGCTGTGAATAAATGTTCATTAATCTGAGCTGTAAATTTCCAAATCCTAACGAGTTCCTTATATACATAGAATATTTTAATTTAATTTCTTAATGTACACACTTAATTTTATTTTTCTTCTTTCGCCAGAACGTCTAATATCGAAGGCAGCGTTACGATGAATGGAGCTGAACGAAATCTAAGCATCTTCCGTAAATTGTCTGCTTACATTATGCAGGATAATCAGCTGCACGGGAACTTAACTGTTCAGGAAGCGATGACGGTGGCAACAAACTTAAAACTGAGCAAAAAGTTTACAAAAATTGAAAAAAATTCAATGGTAATTTAACAGTATATACATTGTTTGACATTAAATCACAAGACCTAATTTATCCATCCGCTGCTCAGGTTTAACAAACAATTAATATAGTAGTATTATAATTATAGCTTTAAAAATGTTTTGAGTTTTATTTTTCAACTTTCAATAAAATCTGAACAAAACCCATTTAACAGTAGCTTGTCAAGTTTATTAACAAAATTATGATAAATCGACTCTCTAGATCTCAATATATTGCAATTTCTATGACTTATTATTATTATTATACTATTATTTAAATTAAACTACCTTTTATTTATAGATTGATGACATTCTTTTGACTTTAAGTTTAAGCGAGCATCGCAACACGATGACGCGCAATTTGTCTGGAGGCCAAAAGAAACGTCTATCTATCGCCTTGGAGCTGGTTAGCAATCCACCAATTATGTTTTTTGACGAGCCCACTTCCGGGCTAGATAGTTCGACCTGTTTTCAATGTATTCATTTGTTGAAAATGTTGGCCGCTGGTGGACGTACTGTAATTTGTACTATTCATCAGCCATCTGCACGACTGTTTGAAATGTTCGATCAGTTATACACTCTTGCTGATGGACAATGCGTGTATCAGGGTAGTACCAAGCAGTTGGTGCCTTTTCTATCTACCCTTAACTTGGAATGTCCTAGTTATCACAACCCGGCTAGCTACGTAATAGAGGTGTCATGCGGAGAGCATGGAGATCACACACACAAACTAGTTGAGGCTATTGATAATGGCAAGCGGGACATTCGATCATCGGCCGACTATGCTGGGCTTAAAGCGCGCAACGATCTAGTTAAAGTGCAAAATTTAAAAGCGATTTTAGATAAAAACGATTTGTCCAACGTTAGTGGAAGCAAATACGAGGACAAATTTACTCTCAACAATGGCTTGCTAAATGGAATGGTTAACGACATTGTAAAGGATACAAACGGTTTGTGCTCACAGGCTGTGGTGACCACCAATGAGAAAGGCGATGCCATGATTGACGTTGAAAAAACCGATAATTGCGCAACAGCACTGCTTTCGGAGGAGATTACTTCGCCAGAGCGCTATCCAACATCACAATTTCATCAATTTTGGGTTGTTCTGAAGAGAACACTGCTTTTCAGCTACCGCGATTGGGTACGTTATGAGCAATAAAAATTGCTGTTGATATCGCTTATACCAAACATATATGCATTTTTTTTTAATGTAGACTCTTATGTACTTGCGGTTATTTGCCCACCTTCTGGTGGGATTTCTTATTGGAGCTCTTTACTATGACATTGGTAACGATGGCGCCAAAGTACTAAGTAATTTGGGATTTCTGTTTTTCAACATGCTGTTCTTGATGTACACTTCAATGACCATCACTATTTTATCATGTAAGTTTGGTAGAAAATTTATTAATAGGTTTCTACATATTGTTATATTTAACTTCCCTTAATATTTAAAATTGCAGTCCCACTTGAAATGCCGGTATTGCTAAAGGAAAACTTTAATCGCTGGTATTCTCTAAAGTCCTACTATTTAGCTATATCAGTTGCTGATCTACCATTTCAGGTGAGTGTTTATTCGGAGTTTTGTGTGCATTATGTTAAGATATCTTTTACATATTTATTTCAGGCTATATTCTGCGTCATCTATGTATCCATAGTATATTTTTATACCTCACAGCCATGGGAACTGTTCCGTTTTGCCATGTTCTTATCGGCTTGCCTCCTAATCTCGTTTGTGGCTCAGTCTGTAGGTCTGGTTGTCGGCGCTGCAATGAACGTTCAAAACGGTGTATTCCTGGCTCCCGTCATGTCAGTACCGTTCCTGCTATTTTCTGGCTTCTTCGTTTCGTTTGACGCAATTCCCGTTTATTTGCGGTGGATCACTTATCTTTCTTATATACGCTATGGTTTCGAGGGCACAGCTTTGGCAACCTATGGCTATGGAAGAGAGAAACTTAAGTGCTTTCAAACGTATTGTCATTTTAAATTGCCTACAACAACGTTGGAAGAACTGGACATGGACAAAGCTAATTTTACTCTTGATATTGTAGCGCTTGTTGTTATTTTTGTAGTGTTGCGGGTTTCGGCCTATCTCTTTTTACGCTGGAAGCTTAAAACCACTCGTTAATAAATGTAATATTTTATTGTTTTTGGGTTAAAAGCTTTCTATATGTATATTTATGTAGCCCCATGGTATCTAAGAATACTTTACTAACTTTTCTTAGAGGTGAAAATTAAGTTTTGATATATTAGATTCATTTATTAGAATAAGTGTAATAAGACCACTATTAAAGGTTTTACAGTGATCTGAATTTTTTAAAATTTATTACATTTTAGAAAACCATGAACAATTAAAATTATTGTAAACGACCCGATGCAAAAAAATGATTGGATTCTGGTAAAATAAAAAACTAACATGAATTAGCATGTCAAATACACTGTATCAATTGAAAATAAGAAAATTATAATCGTATTTAAAAGTTTTATCATAAAACAATATTGTAATCGCCATTTTTTTTTCTTAATTGTGTGTATTTACGCAAAAATATGTTAGACATAGTTTTATTTTTGTTTTACAAAATTTTTGTATTGAATGTTTTTGTAATAAAATTCAATAAAAATCTAAGGATTTAGTGTTATTTGTTGAATTAAGATAAGCTCGACTTAAACAACCTTAGGATTCTTAGGAATGTTATATTAAGTCCGTTTGTTAAATTCATAGCCACGATACTTCCAGCAGCCGTCTGTTTTAAAAACATGTTTCTGATTGAAATCATTACACTTTTAGTACTTAAAGTATAATCAAACGTGCGCCATAAATAATCGTTTCGCGTAACACATAAAAAAAAAATGAATGGCTTGAAACACATTGTTGTGTTGATTGAATTGGCAAAGGAATGGATCTAGAAACAATCTGTGAGTCTGGATAGTTTCATCTGCGTCAAGGAATTAAAGTCATTCAAGTACATTCGAACGTTTACATAAGTATGTATTAATGTATTTGGAGAATATTCAAACTGCATGTTGCATTTGTGTTACTGGCCAGCGGTTTAAGCTACATGTACATTCATTGTACACTATGTATGTACATATTTTATAATAATTGGATATTAAGTTATGCAATGTTTGTGAAAATAGGGGAAACAAATTTTATTATTTTATTATTCGCATATACAATCCAGCGTGCTTGGAAACAAAATTTGTTTCCAGAGTAAGTTAATCTTACATCTTGTAACGACGGATCCAATTTATTTAAGCAAAAAAAAAAACGATCGGTTAGACATTTAATGGATTAAATAGGGTCTGAGAACCATAGACGGGCCGATCCTTAAGTTAACTTAAGTTACCGCTTACCAATTGTTGCCAAACAAGAGATGGTCAATCGCATCTCACATATGCCATACAAACAAAAATATTAATATATCTAAAAAATAAAAAAAAATAAAGTGAAAGGTGTCAGGACATTTAACAATTACTTACAGTACGAAATATATTGGGTAGGGTCGTACCCCGAAAAGACCACTAAAAAGTATCAAAAAGTTATAGTGCACCCAAAATAATGTATAGTTGAAAAAGTTAAAAATATTCCAAGCTTGAAGTCTTATGCCTTATGTATGTTTAAATTCTGTCGAGAGACATACATATATAGATTCTGTACGTACACATACAAGTTTTGCTCATTCCAGAAGTACAACAACTGAAAACTGGATTTGCAACTAGAATGCAACTACAGATACTTCTCTCCTCCTAGAAAAATTATTTTAATATTTTCTTTGGCTACGTATACTTGCTTTTCTCTCTTTTTTAAGTGCGCAATACGATTTCGTATGCGAAGAATACATATGCATTTCCGGCTTACATTTGTATGTGTACATACGTCAACGTCTGTGTATATGTGTGTTTGCCTGTCAACCCGCGACTATAATTCTTCCTTCATTTGTTTTCAGTACATTTTCGTTTCTCGGTGCAACAAGTCGTTGTTGCCGTAGCCGCTTTTGACGCTGTTGCATGCAAGCAGCACGCCCGCTACACTAGTGCAAAGAGAGCGGAGAGCAACAGCAATAACAAATACAAACCCAAATAGAAAGTGGAGTGAGTGTAATGCAGCTTTTACCCTGTACCGGCGAACTTTGTAATATCTGAGAGAAATAGTGTTTCCGAGTTCATAGTATTTAAATCCGTTCAATGAACCTGCTAAACGACGACAATGTACGTCGTTCGATTGTATACATTTGTATATAGTTCTGCATACTTCATATATATTTGTTCAAATGCATATGAAAAATAGTACATAAGACAATTGTTCCATATTAATGCGTGCATCATATACCATGCATTTCATGTTGATTGCAGTTAAAATCAAGGCTGTAGAATAACCGCTTGGAAAAAAATGTGCTATTCGAGTTTTTTCTACTTATGTATATACATATCATTATACTTAGGTACATATCGATTCTAACATGTGGCTCCGTGAAGGAGTCATGTACTTAAATCATTTATGCACACAAGTTTATTGATCTTAAAAAACAATATCAAACAAGAAAATAATAAAACAAAAGTGTATCCGAATTCGATCGGAATCTTGCTTAAGAATTTAAAGAAATGATTGTTTGCTAATGATTCGATTTAAATATTTGACATTGTATTGAACATTTCGGTTACACTACTACTACTAAAAGTTTGAGTTAAAATTAAATGAATATGTATGTCCGACTGAGGTGTGTAAGGCGGTGCAATGGTCATGCTCTTGATTCCAATCGACATTGGTTTGCAGCACATGAATGTTGTGTTTTTCTGTATGTGTTTTTGTGTATGCCCTGCCTTTCTTAATGGAAATTAACTATATGCTTCAGAGTGTATTGTTTAGTTAGGGATTTTATTTGTTATGTATACAAATAGCTTATTATCAATGAGAACAACTTTGAAGGCACTTCTTATCTGTTTACCTTATGTGCTCTATATTGCTCAAAGCACAACTGACAAATACGCAGGCGCTGGTACTAGCTAGTGTATTAAATAAAAATCCGATTTCCGCTGCAGCGAAATAATGTCTGATAAATGATGCTGCATAGCCCAACAGCTTATCTGAAGCTTGCACAGCGCAACATGATAATTGCAAAACTATGGGCAAGTATTTTGTTATTATTCAGTAGAAAGTTCCGACAAGTGGTTTCCCGATTGCACACCCCCAGAGATAATCAGATAGACAGTTGCGGTCAGTGGTTCAGCTTGCCGCATACTTTTAAATCAATTGGAAATTTAAATTTGAACACATTTTTCAAGACGAGCTGAGTAGCAGCATAGCATTTGCGACTTCACTTCACTCAGTGCAAAATTTGATTTGAGAAGGCATGTTGTGTCTGGTTCGGTAGCAGAGAAATGATAATAAATGCTTCTGTTTAATTAAAGCGAAGCATGAAAGCAATTTAATTCCCATTTTCGGTAGCCAGTGAGTGTTGAGAATTTAAAGAGGACAACTGAACCATACAATGTGTAAGTTCTGTACTACAGAATGTATATAGGTATATATATATATTCATATAAGTAATAGGAAGTCAAGCTCATATATCGGACACATATGAAAAGACACCTGTACTTACTACATAGATACTCATATCATTATAAATCAAACCAATCAAATTATTGTTTAATAAGCTACCTGTCAAAAAAATATATAACTAACTAATTCAATTATTTGGAATTTTAATAAGTAAAAACAAAGCACAAATGCACAAACATATTCAAATGAAAGTACATATATACAAATTGGTCTGTATGCATACAGTATTATTAACTGGTTTGCTAATGATTATGGGCGCAAATAAACAACAATATATATAATGCATTTAAAAATAAAGTATCAGTTCAAAACAACAAAGTGTGTAAAGTTATAATATGTACATTTGTACGTGAATTTTTCAAAACATCTCTGTCTGTATGTAAACAATACTACATTATTAATTACTTAGTTAATGATTAGTCGGGAAACACGCAAAGGTTATCGCGCCGATCATATTATACATTTGCTATACACAACATAAAGTTTTTTTTAATTTAACTTGCCAAACTCAACATAAAAGTCAAATAATTCTGCCAACAGTCTCGGAGCTCACGGTATGACATTGTATAGCGGTTTAATAAACCTTTTTCTAATATTTTTTAATATCCATCTCAATCGTAGCTACATCGCTTATATGAGAATGCTTATTTTTCACATCCAATAAATCGTTTCCTGAGGAATCAGAATGCAATTTAATCATGATGTAAGGAGCACCACATGCTCTCAGAGTGGTAGCTCGCTTAACTACAGCAGCGATATTAATGCCGTTAGTGCTACTCTGGCTGATGCAGATGACGATCTTTCATCTAACGGGTTAAAGTATTTGCCTATCTGGCCAGCAGTCAATTTGGAGTTTTCAGGACTTACATACGAGGTGCCTGACCAGAGAAACGGTAAGATATATGCATGCAGTTTATAATATTATAAAATAAAGTGGCCATTTGCTTATTGAGTAACATTGTGGTTAAATTTCTTTTATTTATTTGAATACCTTTTATGAGCAGCGCAAGAAATAAAACAAGTTTTAAGAGACGTTAATGGCGAATTTCGGTCTCACGAGCTAACCGCGATTTTAGGACCATCTGGAGCAGGCAAAACAACGCTTTTAAACTTACTTGCAGGATTTGGGTAAGGAAACAATAAACATAATGAAATTTTTAAATTTGAATATTTTATCCACAGAGCCGCCAGTGTATCTGGTGAAATTCTGGTCAACAATAGCCCGCGAGACATGCGAATCTTTCGCAAAATGTCTCGGTACATAATGCAGGTATTAATTCTAACTGAAGTTTTACGTCAACATAATTATAATATCAAGTATAATAACTACTAATTACTAATACGCAGACAGATGTTCTTGACCTACAATTTACGGTGAGAGAGTTAATGCTCCTAGCGGCAAACTTAAAACTGGGCAATGAGTTAAAATTGCTACAAAAACTTGAAGTGGTAAACAAAGTTCAAAAACCTAAATACCTCAGTTTTAAAATTTTCTGTGTACACAGATTGATGAAATTTTGGGAATGTTGCGTTTAACAAGTGCTCAAAACACGAGAACCGAAAAGATTTCTGGCGGAGAGCGCAAACGGCTTTCAATTGCGCTGGAACTTGTCAACAATCCACCTATTTTATTTCTGGATGAGCCGACAACGTAAGTTCAAGGTACATCTGTAAATCCAGTCGTATTAGGAGTGCCTATTGATTCTTTCAGCGGTCTGGACGACTTATCCAGCTCACAATGCATTGCGCTACTAAAAATGTTGGCGTCTGGCGGTCGTACCGTCATCTGCTCGTTACACACACCGTCAGCCAAGATTTTCGAAATGATTGACAAAGTTTACGTGCTCGGTGAAGGTCAGTGCATCTACCAAGGAAGTGGAGCCAACATTGTGCATTACATGAATCACTTAGGTCTATCTTGCCCTTTAACATACAATCCAGCTGACTTTATAATTGAAGTGGCATGCAACGAGTACGGTAACAATTACCACGATCGAATGGTGGAGGCAACAAGCAATGGTAGAGTCGTACGATGGGCTCCTCCAGTACCAAATGGCAAGGAAACACCAACAAAATCCGACACAACTTCGGGAGCCTCCTCCTACTATGATATTGAACATTTTGAGGAAGAAATCAATCCAAAACTGTTAACACCCAAATCCACTTGGTGGATGCAATACAAGTTGCTGCTCATGCGTATGATGATTCAAATGTGGCGAGACAAAGTGAGTGAGGTATTAATAAAAAAAAAATAACATCAAGTGAATATATTATTTTTTGCAGTCGCACATCAAACTGAAGTTTTATATGAATATCATTCTTGCCCTCATTGTTGGTGGCATTTACATGGGAGTGGGAACACACGCTTCGAAGGCCTTATTTAACTTTGGCTTCATGTTCACCATTGTCATGGCCTATTTATATTTGCCTATGATGCCAGTGTTATTGCAATGTAAATCATATATTCTTATATATTACTTTTAAAAATTACAATTACTAAACGTTTCCTCTCAATTGCAGTTCCTACGGAAATCAAGCTTTTAAAGCGCGAATACTTTAATCAGTGGTACCGACTTAGCTCCTACTATGCTGCTATGATTTCCGCAAAACTGCCTTTAATGTTTGTCCTGGCCGTAATTTATTTGACAATCGTGTACCTAATGTCGAGCCAGCCCCTTGAATGGTTTCGGTTTGCCATGCTGTTTACAGTGGCATTTCTTACGGCCCTTACATCAGACAGCTTTGGTTTGTTAATATCCAGTAGACTGAGCTTGGTTGTAAGTACTCAAATGCTTTATACAATAATAAATTTATATATATTAACTTCAGATTTCTTTAAATAGAATGGAATGTTTCTAGGACCAGTTCTAGCTGTTCCGCTCATTTTACTTTCGATCTACGGGATTGGGTTCGGTAAAGATACATATATTTCACCCATAATGCGCTTTGTGATGTCGCTTAGCTTTTTACGCCATGGTATGGAGGGGCTCGTGGCTGCTCTGTACGACTATGGAAGAGGCGATACAATTTGTGATGGCGAAATTTTCTGCATGTTTAAGAAGTCACAATTTCTTTTAATGTTTCTGGGGTTTGAGAACATAAACTTTTTGTGGTCCGTTAGCTGTTTACTTGGATTCTATTTTATTTTTACGGCTGCTGCGTATGTGATGATACGTCATAGGTTGAAAAAATCTATTGCAAACCCGGTTTCAACATTTGTCATACAACTGCTGATAAGATATTTTAATTTCACTTCATATAAATTTTAGATAATGATTTAATAAACCTCAAATCTATTTATTTCGTAAGTCTACAAAATATAAAATGCACATATTGGAAAGAAGATCTGATACCTATACATATACCACCACATCTAACATCTCATAATTAAACCTGCATGCCTTTGCCATTTACTGAACCAAGGAATAATACACATTATACATTCAATAAACCAGAGCTTCTAAATACTTTAAAGCTTACCACAGGAGGGAAATTGGTCAACAACCAATTGTAATTATAAAATATTAATACAATTTGTATGAACATACCGTATTTACTTCTGCTGAACAAGTTATCTTGTTATGGCATTACATTACACTATTGCACACATAATTGTAAACATAAGAGATGAGTGATATTATACAAATTTGGATTAATAAATATGTATGTATTCAACAGTGGGTAGTACACATTGCGTAAAAAGGTTAAATTTAACTGTCATTCGCTTAAGCTTAAGATGTGTCTGTCAATTTTTATACCCTTAACCCATTGAAAATGGGTAAAAAGGGTATAATGGATTTGTGCAAAAGTATGTAACAGGGAGAAGGAAGCATCTCCGACCCCATAAAGTATATATATTCTTGATCAGCATCAACAGCCGAGTCGATATGGCCATGTCCGTCTGTCCGTCCGTCCGTCTGTCCGTCCGTCCGTCTGTCCGTCCGTCCGTCCGTCCGTCCGTATGTATGAACGCGTCGATCTCAGAGTTTATAAGAGCTAGAGACTGCAGATTTGGTACATAAGCGCGTCTAATCCCAAGGCAGTACAAGTTTGTTTTAAATTTTCGATAACTCTTCCCGTTTCCGATATACACATGTAATCGATAACAACAAAATCTTCAATTTAGAAAATTTAGAAAGATTAGACTAAATAATGACAATCTGTGAAAATTTTATTGGAATCGGTTGAGAAACACTGGAGATATAGATTATTGAAATTAAGAAGATATGCACTATACGCGTATACATACAGACACTCACACATACTTGCAAGCACTGACTGTATGCGTAAATTATAGGGTTAAGGGTATAGTCTAGTCGGGATTTCTTGACTAGAGCCTTCTTACTTGTTTATTTTATTGTATGTGTTTAAATGCTTATTAAAAAGCAATATTAAGTGCGCAACTAGCTTATCAAAGGCTATATATTTTGTATGAGTGTAATTAGATTTAGTGGGCGCTAAAGGCCAAGCGCTATTTAAAATTCTACTTTTTGCGACAATTTGTGTGTCCGCCATATTGGAAGAAAAATGTGTAAGTTCTTATTTATATACATATATATGTGTCTGATAGTATTCCAATTGCTTTTAGCAAATGCATACATAATATATAACACTTAAAATAATCTGATTTACTTAATCAAAGATTAGCAATAGTTTATAGTGCATTTTACGAGTGATTTTTGTTGTGCAGCGAAAGTGGCCACACATACACAAAAACATATGAATTGCATGTGTAACTGCATACAAAGAAGTTGTTTGTGGATGATGTTGGTAAGGGAGGGGGTGGCGATCAAGAAACGACACCAGATGCAGTAGCCGAAAGTACCGTTGGTTTTCGAAGTTGACTCTCTTTGTCAGCGAGCTCTCTTGACCAGTGCTGTTATAGTTAACAGCCCTGTTATAATCCGCTATTGTACTGATCCTTTAGTCCGCGATTCGAAATTGGGGGGGCGTGCGGGTTTTTTTTTCGGTGCGTCTAAGTGAAAATTTGTTTTATTTTATTTTATGTGTTTAAATGCTTATTAAAAAGCAATATTAAGTGTGCAATTAGCTTAGCAAAGGCTATGTATTGTGTGAGTGTAATTTGTGTGCTAAAGGCCAAGCGCTATTTAAAATTCTGCTTTTTGCGACAATTTGTGTGTCCGCCATATTGGAAGAAAAATGTGTAAGTTCTTATTTATATACATATATATGTGTCTGATAGTATTCCAATTGCTTTTAGCAAATGCATACATAATATATAACACTTAAAATAATCTGATTTACTTAATCAAAGATTAGCAATAGTTTATAGTGCATTTTACGAGTGATTTTTGTTGTGCAGCGAAAGTGGCCACACATACACAAAAACATATGAATTGCATGTGTAACTGCATACAAAGAAGTTGTTTGTGGATGATGTTGGTAAGGGAGGGGGTGGCGATCAAGAAACGACACCAGATGCAGTAGCCGAAAGTACCGTTGGTTTTCGAAGTTGACTCTCTTTGTCAGCGAGCTCTCTTGACCAGTGCTGTTATAGTTAACAGCCCTGTTATAATCCGCTATTGTACTGATCCTTTAGTCCGCGATTCGAAATTGGGGGGGCGTGCGGGTTTTTTTTTCGGTGCGTCTAAGTGAAAATTTGTTTTATTTTATTTTATGTGTTTAAATGCTTATTAAAAAGCAATATTAAGTGTGCAATTAGCTTAGCAAAGGCTATGTATTGTGTGAGTGTAATTTGTGTGCTAAAGGCCAAGCGCTATTTAAAGTTCTGCTTTTTGCGACAATTTGTGTGTCCGCCATATTGGAAGAAAATTGTGTAAGTTCCTATTTACATACATATATATGTGTCTGATAGTATTCCAATTGCTTCTAGCAAATGCATACATAATATATAAGACATAATCTGTTCTACTCAATCAAAGATTAACAATAGTTTATAGTACATTGTACGAATTATTTTTGTTGTGCATGCATACAAACATATAAATGGCATGTCTTACTGCGCACAGATGTGCATGTATACAGTTTGTATATGTACATATATTTATTTGCATATGCATGTACAAGTGTACAACAAATCTACAATTAGTGAAACGCAACATAAATGCAGAGCAAAAATATACGCAGTATTTTGAGCATTGAGTAGTTGAACAAAGAAGTAGTTTGTGGAGGAAGAGAGGGGTGAGGTGGTGATCAAGAAACGACACCAGCTGCAGTAGCCGTAAGTACCGTTGCTTTTCGTAGTTGTCTCTCTTTGTCAGCGAGCTCTCTTGACCAGCGCTGTTATAGTTAACAGCCCTGTTATAATCCGCTATTGTACTGATCCTTTAGTCCGCGATTCGAAATTGTGACGTGCGGGTTTTTTTTTCGGTGCGTCTTAGCGAACATTTTTATACCCTTAACCCATTGAAAATGGGTAAAAAGGGTATAATGGATTTGTGCAAAAGTATGTAACAGGCAGAAGGAAGAATCTCCGACCCCATAAAGTATATATATTCTTGATCAGCATCAACAGCCGAGTCGATATAGCCATGTCCGTCTGTCCGTCCGTCCGTCTGTCCGTATGTATGAACGCGTCGATCTCAGAGACTATAAGAGCTAGAGACTCCAGATTTGGTATATAAGCTCGCCTAATCCCTAGGCAGTACAAGTTTGTTTTAGATTTTCGATAACTCTTCCCGTTTCCGATATACACATGTAATCGAAAACAACAAAATCTTCAATTTAGAAACACTGGAGATATAGAGTATTGAAATTGAGAAGGTATGCCCTATACGCATATACATACAGACACTCACACATACTTGCAAGCACTGACTGTATGCGTAAAGTATAGGGTTAAGGGTATAGTCTAGTCGGGATTTCTCGACTAGAGCCTTCTTACTTGTTTTCTATAAACTACGCAAGTAAATGTGAATATATATATTTGCTCTGTATACAAACAAAAGAAATTTGAAAAATATAAACAAAAACAATTTTCAAAATACATTTTTTTTATTTTACTCTCCCCCACAGCAGTCAAATTTATTTTCCTCGTTCGCCATTTTTTTTTGTGATTTTTTATTATTCTATATCATTTTTATTATTATTATAAACTAACTTATTATATATTAATGTACGATTTTTGCTTAGCCAATAAAAACATTTTATTGCTCATATTTTGCTTCTTCAGTTGCGTTTTTATGCCATAACTGGGTCATATTCATAAGGACATCGGCAGGACACATATTTTTGAGATCGTATGATGAAGGATTATCGATTTGCATTTAAAGTTTTTCAGGATTCGTCAAAAAAAATTTCCTGAAAAAAAGACAAGGGGGTAGTCAGAAATTTTGATGATTTTTGAAAAAACGGTCGTATTTCAGTTGTTTTAAGGACTATTCGCATGTCCTTTGGAACATAGATAGTCCTTAGGCTGCCAATTCGAATAAAGCAATAAAAAGGACGAAAGTCCTTAAAACAGCGAAGATAAAAGGACTTTTTTTAAAACCAGAAAAATGCTTCTGAATTGGACAAATCCTTTCGGATCCTTGCGGATCCTTGCGGATCCTGTTGCAAACATTAGGTGTTGACTAGAACTACAAACTGACCAAAGGACATTCCAATTGTCCTTGTAGTTTTCGAGGAAAGAGCGATTTTGTGATTTTGAGCCATTCCCATTCGATCTGGGACTCGATTTTTTAAAGTGTGGGGATCTTAGATAACCCCATAATTTTTAAATGTAGTTTGATAGAGTTGGTCCTTACGTTTCTAACGCACCATGTCCTGCGAAAATCTGCAAGGATTTGGCGGAGTTAGAGCTGTTTTTGTTATGAAAGAATCATGCTGGTCGTGTGCCCCTACAAGTATGCATACTTTTTTTTAGATTGATGCGTAATTTGATATTTGTAAAACTGGTAGTGCATTTGATATAAAAGACAAATTTTTTTCTTCGTTGGCCATTTTTGAGGCATTTTAACTTGCGTTCGCCAAGTGAAATACCAGGCGAACAGAAATCAGCAGCAGGTAACTCTGTTCGTTAACATTTTGATTTATGTTAGTTAACATTTTCTGTTATGTTAGTTAACATTTTCTGTTATGTTAGTTAACATTTTCTGTTATGTTGGTTAACATTTTATGTTATGTTAATTAACATTTTATGTTATGTTAGTTAACATTTTATGTTATGTTAATTAACATTTTCTGTTATGTTAGTTAACATTTTATGTTATGTTAATTAACATTTTCTGTTATGTTAATTAACATTTTATGTTATGTTAGTTAACATTTTATGTTATGTTAATTAACATTTTCTGTTATGTTAATTAACATTTTCTGTTATGTTAATTAACATTTTATGATATGTTAGTTAACATTTTAAGTTACAAATCAGCCTGCTGCTGAATTATGCTCGCCTGGTGCTTGGGGCTCGAAATTAACAAAAAACAATAATATTTATTTTGCTGCCATGCAGTAAAAGTATGCTGAGCTTAATATCATATTTCTTTATCTGGGCGGAGTAAAAGTATGCTGTAACTTATTTTGCATTAAAAGTCAGCACCCTTCTGCTGACTTCTGCTCGCCTGGTACTTGGGGCTCGAAATTAACCAAAAATT
Source organism: Scaptomyza reducta (assembly GCA_035044485.1). Classification (NCBI taxonomy): domain Eukaryota; kingdom Metazoa; phylum Arthropoda; class Insecta; order Diptera; family Drosophilidae; genus Scaptomyza; species Scaptomyza reducta. The sequence continues at coordinate 252,431 of JAWNNV010000841.1, forward strand.
GCCAATCTACTTGAAAGTCAAATTAAAAAACTACCAGGCGAGCAGAAGTCAGTAGAAAGTTACTTATTTTCACAGGAAAAAATTTTACAGCATAATTTTACTCCGGCGCTTCTAAATATAGTTCTCATGTGCAGCTAAAAGTGGGCAATAATATTTAATTGGTGCCATGCAGTAAAAGTATGTTGTAACTTATTTTGAACTAAAAATCAGCCACCTGCTGCTGACTTCTGCTCCCCTGGTACATGGGGCTCGAAATTAACCAAAAATTGCCAATCTACTTGAAAGTCAAATTAAAAAACTACCAGGCGAGCAGAAGTCAGTAGAAAGTTACTTATTTTCACAGGAAAAAATTTTACAGCATAATTTTACTCCGGCGCTTCTAAATATAGTTCTCATGTGCAGCTAAAAGTGGGCAATAATATTTAATTGGTGCCATGCAGTAAAAGTATGCTGAGCTTAATATCATGTGTTTTTTATCTGTGCGGAGTAAAAGTGTGCTGTAACTTTTTTTGATTTAAAAATCAGTCACGTGCTGCTGACTTCTGCTCGCCTGGTACTTGTGGCTCGAAATCAAGCGAAAATTGCCAAAAACTTTTTAAAGTTTGAAGAACAAATTGTTTTGTTTTATTTCACTCTCCCCCACAGCAGTCAAATTTATTTTCCTCGTTCGCCATTTTTTTTTGTTATTTTTTATTATTCTATATAATTTTTATTATTATTATAAACTAACTTATTATATATTAATGTACGATTTTTGCTTAGCCAATAAAAACATTTTATTGCTCATATTTTGCTTCTTCAGTTGCGTTTTTATGCCATAACTGGGTCATATTCATAAGGACATCGGCAGGACACATATTTTTGAGATCGTATGATGAAGGATTATCGATTTGCATTTAAAGTTTTTCAGGATTCGTCAAAAAAAATTTCCTGAAAAAAAGACAAGGGGGTAGGTCAGAAATTTTGATGATTTTTGAAAAAACGGTCGTATTTCAGTTGTTTTAAGGACTATTCGGATGTCCTTTGGAATACAAATAGTCCTTGGGCTTCCGATTCGAATAAAGCAATAAAAAGGACGAAAGTCCTTAAAACAGCGAAGATAAAAGGACTTTTTTTAAAACCAGAAAAATGCTTCTGAATTGGACAAATCCTTTCGGATCCTTGCGAGTCCTCTTGCAAACATTAGGTTTTGACTAGAGCTACAAACTGACCAAAGGACATTCCAATTGTCCTTGTAGTTTTCGAGGAAAGAGCGATTTTGTGATTTTGAGCCATTCCCATTCGATCTGGGACTCGATTTTTTAAAGTGTGGGGATCTTAGATAACCCCATATTTTTTAAATGTAGTTTGATAGAGGTGGTCCTTACGTTTCTAACGCACCATGTCCTGCGAAAATCTGCAAGGATTTGGCCGAGTTAGAGCTGTTTTAGTAATGAAAGAATCATGCTGGTCGTGTGCACCTAAAAGTATGCACACTTTTTTTAGATTGATACGTGATTCGCAATATTTGTAAAACTGGTAGTGCATTTTCGATGGCCATTTTCGGGGCATGTTAACTTGCGTTCGCCAAGCGAAATACCAGGCGAACAGAAGTCAGCAGCAGGTCACTCTGTTAGTTAACATTTTAAGTTATGTTAGTTAACATTTTATGTTATGTTAGAGTTACGTGTTAAGTTACAGATCAGCCTGCTGCTGAATTCTGTTCGCCTTGTATTTCTGTATGGAGAAAATTTACTTCGATCATCTGTGAAAAATTCGTAAAATCATGCTGAAATAATACAAATAAAAAAAAAACACTTTGATGTTGATAAAATTTTTAAAATATATTTTTATTTATTTGTATTTGTGTAGCTTACACAATGGTGTACACAATTACATTGAATGATGTACAGTAGGGGTTATATGTTTTTAGTGTTCTTATTCATTCATTCTACATTACCATTACCGGACTACACACCCACTTTTCAATTTTAAAACACGTTGGTGATAAATGTCAAATCTATCTTCTCTCCTTAAAAAACATCTGAAAAAAAATCAAAGCATTTGGCGATCAATTATATATTAAAAATAACTGATTACTTGTATTTAAAAATATATTTTTGTAAAGGAAAATACAGCAAATACAAAACTTAGTAAGTCTAAGTAATGTACACTTAATTTGATTTAAAACATTAGTTAAATGTTGGTATTTAATCGACAAAAGACAACATAGCATTTAATGTACAATTACGCTTCGGTAGAGGTACCTTAGCGGCAAGAAACCCTGCATCCAAGTCTGATCTACAAAATATATTATTTTTTATGGGAAATATCCCTTCTGCCTGTTACATTCAATTGCACCAAAATATCTGATGTCTTTATATATTCTAGGCACAGGACATTAAAATGTTCAATGAATATAGGAAAAGTTAATAATTATAAAAAATAAGTTTGTGTACACTTCTTAAAACATGAACATTTTAAAAAGTTTTGAAGTGGTAGATAACAAAGCTTTGAGATAAAATAGAAGCTCTTAAATTGATGTTTGATTTTGCTACTGACATATTCTTCATACATACATTCACATGCAGATATAACCAGAGCACGTAAATTTGCTCATACACAGAACATGTATGATCAATAGGGTAACTTTATTTTAGCTTATCAATGAAAGCCTAAAAAGCTGTCAACCCTTCTTGTGGTCTGACTAACTTTTTAACTAATAACTAAATTACGTTGCTGTTGTTGTTTCTTTAAGTGTCCTTAGTTTTTTAGCACATGGCCACTGCGGTGAGGGTTGATCATCGTCTAGTCAATTGATATTCAAAGCCTTTGCATCTTCCCAAGAGAAGCCATTGCGGCCAAAGTGACCGTATGTGCTGGTGCGCTGGTAAATTGGTTGACGCAGATTTAAGTCTCTGTATTATATGAAAACAATAAAAGGTTAGTAAGTACATTTTTTAAGTAAGAACGCATGCATTAACTACTTACTTTACGATCATACCGGGTCGTAGGTCGAAGTTCTGTTTAATAATATGTAGAAGTTCTTTTTGCGACTTGTGCGAGGTGCCGTAGTCAAAGACGGTTATGGAAAGCGGCTCTGCCAAACCTATAGCATACGAAACTTGCACCAAGCAACGCTTGCAAAGTCCAGCTTTCACCAGCGATTTGGCAACCCAGCGTGCTGCGTAGGCTGCTGACCTGTCAACCTTGGTGAAATCTTTGCCAGAGAATGCGCCACCGCCATGTGCTCCCCAACCACCATATGTATCCACTATAATTTTACGGCCAGTCAAACCAGCATCACCCATTGGACCTCCAATGACGAACAGTCCGCAGGGATTTATGTGCACAATGGTATTGGCATCAAAGTATTTGGCGGGTATAACAACTTTTACTACTTTTTCCATAACTTCCGATCGAAGAGTGTCCAGAGTAATTTTTTCCGAATGCTGCATCGACACAACTATTGTGTGCACGCGCTTAGGCACAGCCGATCCTTGGTTAAATAAATACTCGCAGGTTACTTGTGTCTTAGAATCTGGGCGTGCCCACCAGAAGACATCTGAACGACGCAACTCGGCTATCTTTTCGTTTAGCTTATGCGCTAGCACCACCGTTAAAGGCATACATTCTTCTGTCTCATCGGTGGCGTAGCCAAACATAATGCCCTGCAAGAATTTTAAGTTTAGCATTGTCAATACTTTTGTTTAAAAACGAAATTAAAAAAAAAATAGACAAGCTAATTTAATTTAGTATATTTAAATTAAAAACAAGATATTTTAATGAAACGTTAACAAGCAGAATGATATATTAAATTTAATTTAGTATATTTAAATTAAAAACAAGATATTTTAATGAAACGTTAACAAGCAGAATGATAAATCTTTGAGGTTGAAAAGATGATGTTATTATAAATGGAATAACAATTAAATAACCAATTAAAATACACCAAAATTAACCATGTAATATGTACGATATGATATCGATAATGGCTCATAAGATCAGATGAAAAGGTCAAGTTAAACTCACAAACGAAAGTATTTGTATTTAATGTTAAGTATCAAAAACTGTAAAATTTTGCGTTTTAGAATAAAATGATTAAAAGATAATTTTAGCAGTGAAACAAAGGCATTTTTTACATTAGTTACGCATGTAAATAGGAAAAAAAAATAATTGCAGCACAAGTTGTACAAATTATTAGTACACTCTTTCCAAGCGTTTTATTTTAAAGTATATGTTAGCGCTTTGGAAAGGGTATATCAAACTCGGCCTGCCGAGAAGTGCAAAATTCTACTTTATCTTAGTTCACACCTGGTCTCCGGCACCGATTTCTTCCTCAGTGCGATTAACATGCACACCGGCAGCAATATCAGGCGATTGTTGGTCCAATGCCAAAAGCACGTTGCATGTTTTATAATCGAAACCTTTTACACGTTTTTAAAACCGTTTGTGAAATACGTATTAAGATATCATATATGGTTAATGTATCGTGTTTTGGTTTTATATGAAACGAAAGAGATAAAAAGTAGAGAGCACAGCACAATTGAAAATTCATAAGTAATGTGGTAAGTAGTTTTTAAGTTATGAGATAACCCCTTTGAGAACTATTTATTGTGTAGAAAAACAAAGTGAATTTTATATGACCAGATTTGAATAGGTACGACATTATACTTTCTGCTTTTCTCTCGACGAAAGGATCCATGTTGGTATTCTGAAATGCTAGCTTAACATTAATGATCTAATTTGATTATGGCCATATGAAACGGTTAAAGTCCAACGTGGGTTCTTTTCATTGGCATGCCTCATGCAATTTATGAGTGAATTTAATGTGTGGCTCCCTTAGTTGTTTTTTGTTGTTGCCCACCAATAGGAAGGCAATTAATGAATTGGTTAAAATAGCGGTTTATGTGTAGATATTTTCCAAAAAATTGTTTTGAACAAATCATGAAGCGATCTAATCAAAAAACTTTTATATAACGCATTGATATTTGTCGAATCATTATTGTTATGGGTTTGCAATTTTCTCTGATAACCTTAAAATATTTATGTAAATAAATCACAATAAATGTATGATCTGAGTCATTTTATAACGACAAAAACATAGTATGTTCTTTTTTTATCTTTTGAAATATTTATGCTTTAAAATTTAAATTTTTATTTTATAAATTTATGGAATTTGCAATTACCAAACGGAAATATTTGATTTACAGTAAATAACGATTATAAGAATTTGAGTTTTGGGCTGACCATCAATCGAAAAAACTTAATAATAATAACGTCACGATTTAGAAAAACATTTAACGAAATGTAAACAGAACAAACAAACGCACACATTCTTCGGCATCACTTAGTCGATAGTTATATGTACTGATATGCTTTGTTATACCTGGTCACCAGCGCCAACATCCTCTTCTTCGCGATTGACGTGTACGCCGTTGGCTATGTCGGGAGATTGTTGTTCAATGGCTACGAGCAGATTTAACGTCTTCCAATCGAAACCTTTTTGATTTTGGGTTGATTTGTATGGTTTTTCGTTTAATATTGGGTTTAAATACGTGTGTACCCATAATTTGGGAAACATTGCGTTGAACTGTTCCTCCCACCCCACCGCAAGAAAAATTTGTTTTAACTTTTATGATGCACCAACAGACACTTACCCTTAGAAGAGTCGTCATAACCAATGTGCTTAACAGTCTCACGCACTACCTTCTGATAGTCGACCACTGCCTTTGATGTAATTTCGCCGCAAAGTAAAATCATACCAGTCTTTGCCACCGTTTCTATTTAAATCAAACAAATTAGAAAATCAAATTTGTGGTTCAATCAGATGCAAGTTCTGTGGACTCAAATTTGTTTAAAGCAAAGTGATACTTTGTTGTTTTAAAGGCATTGTTTGTCTTATTTTTACTGTTTTTGTTTATTGATAGAGTTGAAGCAGTGGTGGCAAGATCAACATCACACACGCGTCGATTCGCAAATGTTTATTTTTAACAAATGTTTATTTATTAATCGTCTGCCGAACGTATTAAAGTTCCGTCATGCATTAATTTTGAATGTGAGATTAAAAAGGATTAAATTAGGAAGTTTTGAAATTTAGCAGGCTTGCGAAGTAAAACAACAAAAATATGTTTTTGCAACTACACACCAGACAAACTTGAATTTAAGATTGTCTTAGTGCTTTCTTATATTTACCACATGCCACCTTGGCGTTGGGATCCTGTCGGAGATGAGCATCCAAGATAGCATCACTGATTTGATCGCACATTTTGTCTACAGCAGAAAGAAATATTCAGTAAGAAAAAAATAAATACATAACACTTCACAAGGAGTGAAAAAAATAACAGATCTGTTGCCATGCAATACGAAGCCGCGTAAACTCGAAATACAAACTGGCAGACCATGATTTTTTTTTTAACATAATTTTTGCAACAGCAGCGAAATTCAATGCCACTTAAACTTTTCAAAACAAAATGAAGTTTAGTTTTGCGTCTTCACATAGAATGTAAATCAAGTTTAACAATAAGAAAAGCTTTACAAATCGGCAGGTTTGGCTTTATTTTGATTATTTTAAAAAAACCAACACGTGACTATGAAAAAAATAGTTTAATCATTTAAATGGCGCATTGCTTTCGATTTATACAACATATATTTCGATGTTTATAATATTAATCTAAATAAAAGTACTATAAGTGAAATCAGTTGGAGCTTCTAGGCTCTAAGTGATGCTGATAACCTCGTCTAAGATCAAATACTGTTTACTCGAATGACAATCAAAAAATAAAAATAATATCGCAAAGGAAAGCGCAAACTCATGTCCGGTGAATGTTGACAGATCAATATTCAAAATTTAGTGCTTCTTTAATTTCAGTTAATATTTTTCACTTAACAACAAATTAAGACAGCTATGATAAAATTAACGTACAGCCTACTTACTGAACATCTTTTCTCATTTACTACAACACAGTTTCTTTTTATTTCACAATTTTCTTTTTGACGACTTATTCAACTTTGAAAGTATTATGAGGCATCAATGTGTCGTACAAAGAAAAAAAAGGCCCAACCCTTTAATATATAGTTTTATACAGTTTTAGTCGATTCAATGAAAAGAATCAATAAATATGGCAAAAGCAACAATAAGTTGTATGCAAGTGAAACACGTGGTTAGAAACTTTGCAATTGTGAAATGCTTCAGAAAACTAATGTGTGGCTGGGAAATAACATTAAAAAGTCGCAAAGCCCAACTTGTAAACATTAATTTTTATTTGAACGCATTTGTATGTGAATATTTCTAGTACGTATGTAGGAACTAATGTATTTTCCGCATGTTTTGATCGTCATGTGAAATGAGAAACACAATAACTTTAAGAGAAACGATAACTTGAAAGAGTTCGAAATTCTAAAAGCACATGGTGCCGAAGTGTGTGCTGTGCAAAAGCAAAACAGTATATATCTATGTTGATTCGTGCATATGTTCTAAAGTCATTTGTACATATGTATGTATGGATGAAAATATTACACGTTGCTGGGACAGCCTCTCTCTTTTAATAGACCCCATACACCTCGAAACTAAGAGACCAGCTGGTAGTTGGTGGGAAATAGATGGCAGCTGATATGCGTGAGCCAAATGTGCATTCTTCGGTATGTAATTTACATATTGACATTATATACATATATGCGTGTTAAACATATGCATATTTAAACATATTAGACTAATAATAGGTCAAAAAATTATTATGATGAACATTTGGTAAAAGTTTGAAACTCTAGGCTGGTCACACTATGTGACTGCTAGTCTGGTGTGTAAACAAGCACGTTTTTCGATGGAAAACAATGAATATCATTCGAATCAAACTTTAGCTGGAAGGCAAAACGTCTGACATACATAAATGAATACATTAAACCGTATGTATGTGAAATGTATTATTTGTATGATGCAATAAGGAGGTCGGTGCGAGTAGTTGGCGGCGTTAATCATTTTGCGCATCCAATGCATTGCAGCCTAATGCTAAATGAAGCATGCGAACTCTGTCTGTACACATGTATGTGCATATACATATGTGCTTACCTGGGTGTCCCTCGCCAACGGATTCGGAAGTAAATAGGAATGTTTGTCCATCTTCCATATCGTAGGAATTACCATTGCCGTTGCTACCATTAAAGCCGTTCACGCTGGCAGTGGTGTGTCCATTGGTCGTTTGCGGCATTTTATTTGTTCTTTGTCGTTTGGTTGTTGTTTTAAGCGATTAAAGTTTAAACTGTATGAAACAAAAAATGTAATATATTTATCATGACCGAAAAATTGATTTTTCTAAGGCTGTCACGAGCAACAAAATTGAAATTGAATTTCAGTTTAATACCACTACCTCGTGTGTGCAAGCTTGCTATTTTTCGAGTCTTGTATCTTTTTATGTACATATATATGAAATTATATACACTATTTTTTATATAATCTGAACGCATTTTACGGTTTATGCTGTTTGATGGCAAACTCACACACAACGTTAGCAGCAATTCATACTTATGTACATACATGTATGTATGTATAAATGAACATACACGCCTACTACCACTCGCGTCAGAAAACACCAAGAACTATTACAATTTTACGTTAAGTTTTGTTTTTGATGAAACAAAAAATGGCAGTTTACAATTTTTTTGGTTAGCCGACGGGCAATCGAGTTAGCGCAACGAACACGCACGTCCTATCTCCGTGACGGTATTGTTGAAAAAGAGCGCACAATTTTCGCAAGCGACAGAATTTATAGCCGTGAACCAGGAGCGCACATCGACAGAGATGTCGAGTCGTGTGAGAGAGACCGAACTCTCTTTAGCTTGCTATAGTTATATGCAAGTGTGTGCACATAAATGTACGTGTGTAGATGGTCTTAGGTGGTCCTATTCGTTGCTGGTGCTAATAAATTTCCTACCGTTCTAAGTATAATGCAAGACACATATCCACGTTTTCACGGCGGTGTGTTGAACAGCTGATGTAGTGGGTAAGCGTTGCCACGTTGTTTCAACATTTTTCAAATCACATTTGCAACATATATAAAACTACATGAGCCACAACTTACTTGAATAAGTATTAAATTTTTTTTTGATTGTAAGGCTTTGTTCTTTACAATCTTCCGAGCACCGTGTAACTGTGCCTGTTTTAAAAATATTTTTGTATTTATAAATATTTGTTGGCCAATCCGGAAAGATGATTAGGCATAAAATAAGGGCTTATCAGGGACAAAATTAGGAACAAATGGGTTGATGAAATGGTTCAACACCCTGGGTATTTTTGTTATCTTAGTGACAGTATTAGTCCCAAAATAAATACCGTCACATTATCATACAAATGTAAATATGTGTAATAGTTGTCCATTCTTGGTAGATCAAACAGTTTTTTGAACACAACGATGTTTGGAATGCGTGTTATATAATATTTGGCTCTTAAAGGTATACGTCACAAGTGTGCGCTCGACAACAATTTTGGCATTTTTTAAATAACAAAAAAACTATAGGAGGATCGTGTGATGCTAATCACAAACAAGGTCGGGCAAGATCAAGGCGGTCGGTTATCTGCCTTCTGCATAATATTAATAACAAATATCTGTTGAAAAAAGCTGAAATAACAAGCTCCATTATCTTTTAAATTATATTGACCCCCAGGATGTATATTTCGGTTCAATCACAACATGATCTTTTGTTTTTATTTTACATGGCGCATTTGAAACTAAGTTTGTGTACGTGTTATCAGCACTCGACTCTTTTATGATCATTTGTCATATAGCTTGAACAAAACAATTTTAGTTGACTTATTTGCATAACATTTCCAGTTACACGTTGTTTCAGGCACACCCTTGTTTAGCTGCCAGAAACCAGTGTGGTAAAGAAACAAGAAACGCAGCCCAATGATAAAACAGCTGTTCATGACGTGTTTGAAGTTTGTACAATTAAGAAGATAATAAAACAGAACAAAAAATTAGAAGCGAATTATTTGTTCTGAAGCTGTTTGTGTAAACATGATTAGCAATGGAGGACCCTTGTGGACAGCGACTATATTAATTTATCTAACACTAATAACTACTGCTTTTGATGTGGAAAACAATAAAACAGCTGTGGTGGTGGAGAGCACTGCCCAAACAGCGGACACGTTGGAAAACAATGCTGTACATATAAATATAAGTAAAAGCGTTAATGCCTCACAAATTATATCCGTGGCATCTGCAGTAGAGCAGCAGAGTGTTAACGCAACCAAAAATACAACAACTACAGCCACGGAGCCTTCGTTAATTGATCCCCATGCCGTCGAACAGGAGCACAATTCATCATTATCGCTCTTCTTTGTTATTTGTGTTATTATGCTGGGAATACTTTTAATACACTCAATGCTGCAAACTGGTTTCCAGTACTTGCCCGAATCGATTGTTGTGGTGTTTCTTGGTGCATTTATTGGACTTTCGCTCAATGTAATGTCCGGCGAAAATGGCAGCTGGAAACGAGAGGAAGTTTTCTCTCCAATGGGCTTCTTCCTCGTCCTTCTGCCACCAATTATATTTGAGTCTGGATACAATCTGCATAAGGGAAACTTTTTCCAGAATATTGGCTCTATACTTGTCTTTGCCATTTTCGGTACAACCATATCTGCCTTGGTAATTGGAGCGGGCATATACTTGTTGGGCATGGCTGAGGTGGCTTATCGGTGCGTATATTCTTATTTATTAACATGCGAGCAAACTCCTTTTTTAATATTTTTTCATTTTTAGACTTAGCTTTTCCGAATCATTTGCATTTGGCTCACTCATTTCGGCAGTTGATCCTGTGGCGACCGTTGCTATATTCCACGCACTCGATGTCGATCCAATTTTGAACATGTTGGTTTTCGGGGAAAGCATACTCAACGATGCCATATCTATTGTATTGACGGCATCAATCACTATAAATGCTAATGCCGACGCAAGTACGGGTGAAGCGATGATGAGCGCCTTAAAAACGTTTTGCGAGATGTTCTTTGCTTCTGCTGGCATTGGCGTAATATTTGCTTTAATATCAGCATTACTACTAAAACACATTGATCTGCGCAAGCATCCATCTCTAGAGTTCGCTATAATGCTTATGTTCACCTATGCACCCTACGTTTTAGCTGAGGGTATACATTTGAGCGGAATCATGGCAATACTCTTTTGTGGAATCGTTATGTCACATTACACGCATTTTAACTTATCGACGGTCACGCAGATCACCATGCAGCAGACTATGCGTACATTGGCATTTATTGCAGAGACTTGCGTATTTGCTTATCTGGGATTAGCAATTTTTTCATTCAAGCATCAGGTTGAGTTGTCATTTGTCATATGGTCTATCATACTGTGCCTGATTGGACGCGCCTGTAATATTTTTCCCCTAGCTTATTTGGTTAATAAGTTTCGTGAGCACAAAATTAACAACAAGATGCAGTTTATCATGTGGTTCTCGGGCCTCCGGGGTGCTATTTCCTACGCACTATCGCTCCACTTACATCTGGATAGCCAGGAGAAACGGCACGTAATCATTACAGCAACGCTAATCATTGTTCTTTTTACAACGCTCGTATTGGGCGGCTCAACGATGCCTCTACTTAAATACCTCAAGCCAGGCAAAAAACGTCGAGCACGTGGTTCTGCACGGGCATCAAACGGAAGCTCAAACAACACACATCGAAAACGTACCAAGTCAATATCTCTTTCTAAAACTCGAGAATGGGGACAGGCAATCGATTCAGAACACTTGTCAGAATTGACGGAAGAGGAGGATGTCTCGTTTACACAGGCACGCGATCGTTTCGGGCGTTTGGATCGCAAGTACTTCATTCCATTTTTCACACGTCGCTTTAACAGCCAGGAGCTGCACGAGTGCAAGTCTCAAATGGCCGATCTAACTAACAAATGGTACCAGGCCATTCGCATTAGCCCATTAGATTCAGATGAGTCGGATGATGAGATTGGGCTGTCGGCCGCAACGAGTCAAAATAATTTGACGCGATCTTAAGCCAAGTTGATAAATGTTTATAAGCATGTGTATGTTTAATGTATACATGTATTCTTTTGCGGGGTCTAACTAATCAATTTTTTCTAAGCCCTGTGATAGCGCAAAACTTTATTTTTTAGAATGTGTAAAGTTTTCCTGTGATGGTGGTGGTATATTATGTACTAGTAATGTATGTATAAATAAGAGTGTAAGGTAAATTGTTAAGAGTTAAAGCAGAATTTCCTAGTTTATGTTTTTGTTGTTGCGCTCCAAGCAGTAGTTTAATTTGAACTAAATATAACCAACCTATTAGATCATTTTGCCTTAATAGGTAAAAGCAAAAGAAGCTTTATAAAAATCAAGTAATTTTGATTGACATGTATTATTATTTATACATAAATAAATTGTGATATAAAAACCTAAAATTATTTCGTGTTACTACACCATACCCGTTGACAATGGGAGAGACGCCGTATTGTAGAGTTGGTCAAATGTATTTTAATATTAGGTATACCAAGACATTTTAGCCATAAGTAAGAAATTATATTTTTCTGGACAGAATTTTTACTAAAGAGTTATGTATAATGTGAAATTAATGTTTCTATTGTTGTAAACAAATTTACGCATGGATACATGTCAGGGCTTAGCTGTTTAAAATATTTTTGGTTTACTATCTTTATTTCGTTGCATGTACAGATCACATCTGCTCATGCAATACCACATATACCCAAAGAGTCCGAAAGTGTTTCATTAAATAAAATAAAAAATATATTTTTACACAAGTTTTATTTTATTTTACACGTACATATTCAGTTTTTACAATTACCAGCACAAAATACATAATTCACTCGTTGCTGCAGCTGTGCCAAATGTTATTGTATGCATGCACATACAGATACATATATATACCTTAATTACCTTATAGTCATTCAAACTAAATATTTATCAAATTGAGCATGCAAAATTACAAATTGATTTAATACTTTCGTAAGATAACTAATATCATTCTTATTTAATATTCGTAAGGCTCGCAATTTTTTTTTTAAAGTTTACATGTGCGTGGTTATCGAGGTCTAAACTGGTGTTACCTTTGTATTTGAATTTCTAATGTGTGGCCTATAGTACAAATATCTGATTACATTTTTCATTTGCCTATTTTATTTAATGATGATAATATGTCAATGACGCAAATTTAAATAGTTTAAAGTATGTGAACAGTGGAATGAATTCTAAAACTTGTTTGTGTACTATATCTATATTTTGTGCACTTTTAGTATTACATTGTGTACAGGAGCTTTATTAAATAATGATTAAGAAAGTTATCAAAATAGTATCATATTTAGGAAATAAAGAGTGATAAATATACCCAAGAGTACTAGGCTATTAGGCCCCTTCACCGGATTGCAATTAAATACAATGTTGCAAATTAAAGATTACTGAGCTTTAATGAATACAAAAATTTTAGTACATGTTTTGCGAAGTCTTAGCTTAAAATATTTATCACGTATAAAAGTGCTAAAAGGAAAATTTAAGAATTGTTAATAAATGAAAAATTAAATACGCACTTTATGTCTGTTATTCTGGTTTTCATTTTAAAGTCAACCTACAGTTATATGTATATTTATTTTACATATATATGTATAAGGGCTTATGCTAATATTGCATTTTGAAACAACTTATGAGAATTTCCAAATAAGTAGCAAACTATAGGAATATACAATACACATACATAAGTCTATTATAACAAAATAAATAATTTTGGGAAACATGCTTTGAAAAGTTACATAAATCTATCGATGCCCTTTAACAAATTAGCTATAATATAAATATAAGATGAAGAACATTTACTCGAGTGAATATCGTATTGTGGGTTTTTGTTTTAAACAAAATCTATTATTGTATACCAATGGGTTCATTATTTGCATCCAGACGAGCAGTAAAATTTCATAAAACTTAAGTGTGGAATTTACTATCATGATGTTAAGACTGCGAATATTTAGTTTTACACCGAAGGTTCCTCAACTTCGTTGTCAATGCGTGAAGAGCGTATGCCAGACTTGCCAGTCCATGGGTAAATGTCAGGACATGGCTGGCACGTTTTCATGTACCGCACACCAGACTTGTGCCAAAGATTGCAGACTTTTGGATTATTGCAACGCTTAGGCCGATCCTAGGTTGAGGAACAACAGTAAGTTTTAGTTTAATATGTCTTTTGTTAAGCATGCATACTAGTTTATGTATAAAAGCATTGTATTACACACCGAATAGTCGCACTGGAATGGCTGGAAAGAATTTATTCGAGACGTTGGTGTCGGATCGCGCACCCATTGTAGAGCCTGCCAGTTGGTTATGATCCAAACGTCTTGCATTCCATTTATGGCATCGAGAAACTTAATAAAACCTTCCTTGTGGTGCGGCTGGGTAAACCATGCGGCATGATAAAACAGTCCAAAAGGTGCCCTAAGAAAAATTACCATCCCGTTAGGCTCAATCCTTTAAAAAGAATTGTTGTTTTATCACCTGTTTGTGGTATAATGACGCTCAAAATTCTTCATAATCATTTTGGTTACACCCTCCGAGTCACTTGGATTCGAGCAGGCATCACCCATGGAACAGCGTCCGCCGTTCAAGTCCTGCCACATAACCATAGGTACTTGCCATACCCCCGGATAGCTTCGGGTCGGACAGGGCGGAATCATACAGTCGTGAAAGATCTTATAATCCAGAGTGTATGGCCAGGAAGGAGGCCGGTTTTCATAGACCGGCATCGATGAGTCGTAGGTAAAATTCGAATCGTACAACATTTTGTACATTTTATTACCACCAACTGACAGGAAAGGTGCTCGCATGCCTCGTACATCGGATAACTTTACGCCGCCATAAGCAGCGAGAATTTCGCGCTGTCCAGCTATTTCTCGAGTCCATTTTTTCTGCGAAAATTGCTCACCAAAGCTGTGTCTGTGAAAACAGGTATGTAAGAAAAATTATTACCACATCTCTATAGTTTTATTTCTTGGTTAGTCAGTTAACAATGGAAGCTTGACCTTTGGAGAAATGTGTCTGTGTGTGAATGATGTGCCATTGACGCTATAGTATGTGTTACATTTAAGTTGTGTTTCGTTGTAGTAGCTTGGTGTTGTCTTTAAATTTGTATCACTGTGTGCGTTTTTCTCAGACGTCGAATGTCGTCTACTTACGAAACTGTGTGCGATGCCATTTCATGTCCATCGGCGTAAAGATTTTGAACTTGACTGTAATCAGTCCACTCGTGAGAGACGTAAAATGTCGCCGTGATTGGGCAGCCATTTGGGTTGATGCGCCCCTTTTCAAAAAGGTCCGTGTACAATTGTTTATTCAAATCATTAACAGAATCATCGAAGGTCAAAAGTACAATTTGAGGTATGCTTTCAACCGGTAGTTCGCCTAGCAACGATGACGATAATGTTGATGGATTGGTGGGTGATGAAATGTAGAGAAAAATATAAGGTAAATGATGTGGATATAAACCAAGCATACACATAGGAGGCAAAGATGTAAAGGATTAAGATTTCCGCATGTCTTAATGTTTTTTTGAAGCATAGATTAATTGGCAGAAGCGAACACCAATCGCAACTTACGAAACCGTATGCGAAGCCATTTCATGGCCATCAGAGTACAAGTCCTGGACCATGCCATAGTCCGTCCATTCGTGGGATAAGTAGAATGTCGCACGCCAAGGGCATCCATTGGGGTTCTTGCGCGACTTGTTATTAAATATCTCTTCATAAAGCTCAATATTGATTGGATTAATGGCGTCATCAAAGGTAATTAAAATAATTTGTGGTGTATCCGATACATTTAACCCTCCTATGTTTTGTGGGGCAGTGAGGTTTTTATTTTTGAGATATTTTCAAAGCGAAAACAACTTTTGGTTCACCAAACTATGTTGCACTTGCCATTGTAACATAGTAGTCAATAATTCAGCAAAGTGGAAACTTAGTACTTACCGGGTATGTCCTTGCCACCACAATAGCAGTCAGGCAGTAAACATACATCTTTTCGGCACTTGGCAGCAGTCTTATCCGGCGTAGGCTGTGGATACAGCGGAGTCGGTCGGCTTGGTGGATACCTGTAAACGTCCACAAATTCTTGAGCCTTTGATACTATTGTGCCAGATGGTTTGAGCGTTGGACGCGTCCGTCTGTAAAAACAGCATTAAATGTAAATTGTGAGCAGATATGGCTTAAACTAAAATACTTACGGTGGATGTGTCCCTCTGTTTGGTGAGGCTACAACATCGCGATCCTGGTTAGAGTGTATGGCGCTACCACGGTTCCTATTGTTGTTTCTAAATTCAAATATTTTATAACATATTTTATTTATTGAAAGAGTCGTAGTGAAGTTTATGCGAAATGCAAAACATTTATCTTTATGGCTATTGCTACACAAATAGTTAAGATATCGTTTATTATGTATATTAAGTTTATTAGTTGGTTAGTGTTACTTATTTAGTACCTTGCACAACCCATATATAGTAAAAAATAATATATATTAACATATATAAGTGTAAATAGAATATTGTGTAATATCAGCAGCCAATTCTTTAAAAGTTAGGTGGGAACCAAAATGTATAGTATACTTATGTGTTTGTGTAGAGTGTTTGGGCTGTAAACCTATGCTGAGAAAAATAAATTTAACAGTTAAAGTTGATTATTCTTGGATTTGTAGACACCTGAAAAATATTCATTTTAAACTGTGCATGTATTCCTAATAACACAATGAAACTTTCTCTATGTTTAAATTTGATAACCTAAGCTCCAATAAATCTCGCTCCATGTAAAAGAAAGATTTTTAGTGCAGATTTACATAAAAATTGTTGTCATAATGATGTTCTACTAATACTAGCTCAGAAATAAGAAAGGATCGCTGTTAAAAACAAATTTATTTATAGCTCAGTAAAATGTGCAAGTGTTGGTTTAAAATTTAGGGGTTTTAACGTTTACTTTTATGCTTAAAGTATTTTAAAAAAATTAACATATTTGGTCATTTACTAATACTATTACGCACTTCGAAGCAACATACAAACAAAAATGTGAAATTCGGAAAAAAATTACATATTATCAGTACGTTTAAGTCAATATAAAAATGTTGCTAAAAATCAAGTTACAATAATAATAGAAAAAGTTAGACGGGCCACCACCTAACAGTTACGATTTTTTAACGTACTAATGCTCACCGATTTGTACATCGTTGCAACATTTTACAGAGCATCTAATGTTTAGTATTTATGTATCTTTGCACTAAAAATCAACGAAAAAAAATAGGCGAGAAACTATGTTGTTGTACGTGAATTGGGCATTACTGTGATCAGAAATAATTATAGACACTTTGCCTATTGGTTGATTTATTCAATATAGACTAAAGGCATACTAGAAAGCCAACAAACAACCAGAGTTATACAGAAGTGGGTGAATGTAGGTAATGAAAATCGAAATCTACATAAAAGTATAGTTGTTGGGTTGGTTTAAGGAGACTCTACTTGTGTTCAAAACAAAATTACGGTGAATTTGTATAAAAAGAAAGGAGAGTGATAATGCAGAGATAACAGCTACTAAATAGCGTTAAATAGAAATCGCTTTTTATACCTTGAAGGAATTTCGTTGCACTTGGGGCTTAGTGTGCTATCGGAGCACTTCACCGAGACGGCAGCGACAGCGGCATTGTTGTTGTATTGGTGTTGGTGGCTGTTACTGTTGGGTGTAAGGCCATATTGATATTTGTTAGCTCTACCCCCTGGTATTTGATAGGTGGATGAGGTAGAGTTCAGGCTAGATGATTGAGCGGCAGCAGCAGCAATTGACGACTTTAAGGCATTGTTTACCCTCGAAACTCTTGTTGTTGTTGGGGAAAATATCGATACAAAAGAGGGCGTGGCAGTCGGAGTTAAAGTTGCTGATGCAGTACTAACAACTGGGGTGCTACTGTTTTCTACTGTTGTATCTATACCTACTATGCCAAGTGACGAGGATTGGGTGAGAGATTTGGATGGGTTTCCTATTGGCTTAAGTGCAAAATGTGGGGAACGTGTGGTTAGCAGTGATGCGGACGTTGCAGTGGTAGCTCTTATTGTAGTCAAAGTCGTTGGCGTTGTTCGCCTTGTTGGACCTTCCGTTTTAATCTCGTTAACGGAACCTTTTATCTCTGCACCGGACGTTTCATCGACAAATTGTGGTGATCCACTCTCATCACTGTCACTGGCAGCGAGGAAATGTTGAAGTTGTTCCAGCACATTTGAAGTATGGAACTTATTTCGACCATTGGCTGTTGTAATATAGCCGGCATTCTGCAAACTCTCCGCCAGTGTACGCTCTGCAGTTTGCTGACGATATTTATTTGAGTATAGAAACTTGACTGCAGGACGATCAGTAATAACAACAACATGCTCTGTAGAGCTAGGAAATGTTTCTGTGCTAACGCTTTGCTCTATGCTATTATCCAGTTTAACCTCAAGTGGTTGATGTGCTATTAAGGCTTCTGCACGTGGTGTATCTGCGATTGTGGCTTCATTCTCGATGGGACTATGTTTAAGTGCTTTTGTAGCCTTAGCAGAAATCGGACTCAAAGAGGATGGCGGTATTTGATACAAGTCATCCGTCTCTTTAGCTTGTTGCGCTGCCTTATAATTTTCATATTTTTCTCGCGATTTAGATGTGGGCTCGGAAATAGTTTGCCGAAGACTGCTGACAACTCGTACGCGATGGGTCTTGCGTCTTAAATATGGTAAAGATGCGGAGCTCCGTGGCTCAGAGCTGTTGGATATTTTTAACTTGGGCGCATAAGTTGTGGGCTCATCCACACTGTCCAAATTATAATTAACGGTAGCCGCGGTGTACCGTGATCTTCCACGAGGACGCATGGGCGAATCAGACACAAGGATTGGCGGAGAAGTCACTACAGTGGCAACAGTTGCTTCTACAATCGAAAGGGGTGCCTCTGTTGCTGGTTGTGGTTCTGTTTTGGTTCTGCTTGAAGTGATAGCGCGCGAAATGCTTGGTGTTGGCCTTTGTGGACTAAATGTGCTTAGAACTACATCGCTTATACTTATGTTTCGCGCATTGCCATTTGACATAGAAGAAGAACTTGCAAGAAAGTAATTTTTTATGGACTTTGTCGCTGTCTGGAAAAACGGTGGTGCAGTCGGTGCATTAGCATATCGTGTTCTTGTAGTCGTTCTGAGACTGTTATGTGGCAGACGTTCATCTTGAAGTAAGCTCTCAAGACTTTTATAAGGCGAAACAAATCGCATACCGGGGTTGCTCGAAACACGATTTAGGTTGTCTTTAAAGAGATTGGCACGTGCTGTAAAGCTCTGTCCAGAGCTTATTCGTTCGGTACTGGTACTTGAGGTAGGCGACGCTTTTGTTGTGGTAGTAGTTCTTATGGAACTACTGGGCATGTCTGTAAAACTCAATGTATTTGTTGTCGTCGGCTTACTAGCTTGTTTTACTGTTGGGCGACCGTTTCGCCAGATACGCAAAGGGGCATACGTTGTGGGCACAATTTCTTCATAATCTGCGCTATTCAGATAAACTTGTGTGGGTGGTGAACGGAATGTAGAAGTCATCGTTGTTGGTGTAGTAGTAGAGCTAGGCTGAGGAAGGTGCCCACGGTCAGGACGTTCAAAGAGTGGCTCAGAAACGTTTTCCTCATTTAATGACTCTTTCGCTCTCAAAGTAAATCCATGTGACCCGCTTTCTAGACTATATTCGTATGCTTTGTTAGGTCGCGTTGTATTTAAGCCAGAGCTATTACTTATTTGCAATGCCCCAGTCATATTCATTGTAGTCGTCCTAAAGCTCTGAGGCTGCACATCGGAGAGCACATAGCTTTGAATGCGTTTGCTTTGACTTTGCTCAGTGGTGCTTGTTTTGTCTTTCTCATATCCGTTGTATATTTTGTCCCTTATGTATGCGGAATGGAATACTTTCTCTGGGGGCGTGCGCACCACGTTACTAGTCCCATAAGCCGCGTCATTGATAAAATCCAGGAATTTGGGCGAAGTGCTGGTCTCATAGGAACGACTTTTAGATATGTTTGCAGTCTGAACGCTTACATTTTGACTTTCATCGTAAACCGTCTCTATGATTTTTTGAGTACTACTGTTTGCACTGTCATTTACCAACGCCCACGATTTGCTGACTGGAGAAGGTGTGTTAGAAGATTGGACTTGGGTCAAAGTGTTTGTTCTATTACTATTTTGATTTTGACCGCCAGCCACTGCACTAATTAGGGATTTGGCCAAAAATTGTAACTTTGATTGAAGAAAGGGATTGGAATCATATGTTGGCGAAGGTGGTTGCATCAACGTGCTTGTCGTGTGGATTGCTGTACTGGGTGATTGTGTGGTACGTGGAGTTGTGTTTGTTTTTAATTTAATTATGACATTTTGCTTAAAGTTTTTATTCGCATGCGGTTTTGAGCTGTTGAAGAAACGTGTATTTATAATAAACAATCACATTAGTGTTAGTAACCTATCTATTTCTTGTTTTTGGTTTTTGTGAGTACGATTCCTAGATGGAGTTATATATGTATCTTAATCAGTGGCTTTCAATAGTCGACTAGTAAATATGTACCTTAGTTTAGGCAAAAAACTTCGCAAAATAATGCGCAAAAAATCTTAAAGCTATATTTTACACATATATTTGTAGTATACCTATAAAAGTATGTGATATATGTGTATGACAAGCATGCAATGTGATTAAGAATACATATTTTTAATGAATATTTATGGCATAGAAATCATATCTTAGATTTAAAAAACTGCCTTAAGTTTGCCATAAGTGTAACGTTAAAACTCATGTGCACTCTTTGAAGGTAAAACCTGATCAGGTACTTATAAATAATTGATCACTTTATAGAAAACTACCATGTGGGGACCAAGTAGAAACTATTTTAAAAAAAGACGCATTAAAGACGCTATAGTAGTATAGCATTAAACTGATTAGGGGTAAAGAAAGTACCTTGTAGATTGAAACGTTGCGATTGTTGTAGTTTTTGCAGGGGGCTTTGTGACGGTTTGTGTGGTAGTTGAAGTTTTGATTGTACTTCTGCTTGTTACCGGTGATGTTATTAAGAACGGAGTAGGCGTAGGTGCCATCGTCGTGTACTTCCCGGTTTGACCTATTTTAAAAGCTGACGTAGTCTGCTTGACATCATTGGCGATCAGATAAAAATCGGCGGTAACGGTTGATTTTGGAGTTTGAGTGCTGTAGATAGTTTTCAGTGGCTTTGGCTCGTTTTGATAATATTCCTCTGGTGAATAGTTGGCAAACTCTGCAGAGCCATAATCGGCCCCTTCATATTTTACATTTGGTGTGGTAACAGTTTTGTAGTAGTTACGCCCATCAGGTCTTAACGATGGCTTTGACGTCTCGGCGGCAGTGGCACGCACATCAAGTGCTTGTACGGTAACATCGGTGGGTCTGGCACAGATAACCGTTGTAGTTTGGCGTTGGCGTGATTGGCGTATTTAAGAGATGAAAATGTATGTAAATTTTGGTGTATGTAGTTTATGTATGTGTTGTGGGCAAGTATATTGGTCTCTTGTATTTTGACAGGACACGCTACCTAACTAAACCTAACAGTTGGTTAAAAGCTATTGCGCTCTACCATTTAATCATATTGACTTGTTGGATCAAGTACTTATATGGTTGTAGTTGCTAGTGAGCCACGTATTTACAATTTTTTTTTATGGATGCTATCGAGTTAGGGTTACACATTACATTGCACTAATATGAGATTACATACCGTTGCGTTGTGGCCGTATGTTGACTGTACACGTTATCCTGCTCGATCTGTTGAATTTGTTTGTTATTAAGCTCCGATAATAATAGATCACTCACATCATTTATATGTATATTCATATTATGATATTATATCAACACTCTTACCTGGGCATTAAGATCTACATCATAGTCCGTACTGTAACCCAGCGTGGGTTGACTGTTAAAGTTTGGCCTTTTTGGTGGTGTCGGCGTAGTCAAAATTTCCAAGGGTCGATATGTTGATTGCTGCTGTTGGCGCACGTTCGGCTGGTATTGCTGGGGCTTTTGTTGATGGTGATCTTGCTGCTGTTGATACTCAATATCCCTATACAAATCAATATCGTCGTCGTAAACAGAATAGTATGATGAATCATAGGGATTTGGTAAGGCCTTTTGCTGTTGTTGTTTCGGCTGTTGAAATGGTGACGGTTGTTGTTGCGCCTGCTGTGGTGTTTGGTAGCCACCCCCATGATTGAATTTGGATGTATTGTAGTAATTACGATTGGATGCAAACTGTGGCGGTGAAGCTTGTGAGCTGGGTTGTACAAATATGTTTTCGGGAGTTTGCGCCGTCAGCGATGACGGAGAAGATGAATCAACTCTTCACACACAATTTTGTGAAAAGAGTTTACGGCGCAAGTTATTTACAGTAAAACACAATAATTTAAATTATTGATGCCAATTTATAATACATACGTTTGTGTGAAGGGTAATGACATATATTACAAGGGAGAGAAATGCAAAACAAATAAGTAATTAAATCACAGGATGAATATACATATGGATGTTGTTAACCATTTAGTATTTTAAATCATGAGTTAAACAAGATGAGGTAAGTAGCGGTGGAAATTTAAGTTAGAGCAGCCCGGTCCATAACAATTTTTTTTAGTCAACTGTACAGCCTTGAAATCCATAGTCTTGGATTTCTTAGGTATTATAAGTAATGTAAGTAAGGTCAGTACGTAATCGTACAAAAAGTAGCGACGGCGGGCAGTTCCATTTTATTTTTATGTACATGTACTGCCGTTCTTTTGTGTATTTGTGTAGCGGAACCAAATAATTCAACAGCACTCAAATCGGCGACTTTTATAACTACCTTTGCCCCTCCATATTTGGGGTGATGTGTATTGAGTTCACGTGCTGGCCGCTTAAGCCAATAGTGGTTGAACCGGGCTTGACATAGGTGGCCCCGCGTTGAGTTTCATTTTGCTTGTGCTCTAATCCGGCCAGGTTCTCAGAAACTTGCGACTGCCACTTCTGTTGTCCGCGCATACGTTGTGGTCTCACAGTGTATCTTATCCTTGTTGGGGTTGTAGGCTTTGTAGTACTTGTAGTTGCTGTAGTTTTTGTAATTTGGACGCGGGTAGTGGTTTGACTGTCGGCTAAGTTCGTTAGTTGCAACTGTGGTTGCCGTTGCTTAAGCTCCTGAAATATGTCGCTTGGAAATCTTATGAACGCAGGAACTCCATTGCCTGCGCTCGGCTTTTTAAGTTGTGAAAAATGTGGGAAAGGCCGACGCGTTGTCGTTGCTTGCATAATCCCAGTTTGAAAGTTGAGGCGAACTGTGCCCGGTGTCACTGAGGGTGGTACATCGGATGTGACTTGTGGACGTGGTGGTGCCACTGTCTCTGACATGGGCATGTAGGGCGGCATGAGGGATGGTGGCAGCACGTCTTCTTCAACTTCATCATCAGAATCCTCATCATAGTAATCGGCACTACTTTCGGTGGTGGTAAACTTGCCTTTATTGCTTCGCGGACGTGGCGTACTTGTTGTCGTTGATTGATTCATATTCTTTACGAAAGTTTCGAAGCCTTTAAGAATGCGTGTAGTCGATGCTTGGGTGGTTGAACTTATCTGTTCTCTTGTCGAAATCTCATTATATTTTGTAGCAGGTCGTGACGGTATTGTACTTGTTGGCGTTGTACTGCTGACAGGTCGACGGAGTACCAGTGTATTGCGCACATTGCCATTCCCATCATTACTTACCTGTTTAAAATATTTTATTAACGGGTTGACCGCTGGATTAAAGCTTGCAAGATCACTAGCTTTCAAATTGGCCATAAATTCATTAATATTAAATTGATAGTTGGTCATTTCCGGCTTAGCTGTTGTCGGAGGTTTGGTTGACTCAAACTGAGGAGATGTAGTGGAGCTGATCGATTTGGTAAATGTCTGATAAGATTCAGGCAGGGTTGTGTTGGAGGCATAGCTAATACCCACTGGCAGCTGTGGAAAATTTCTTGAAGGTATTGGCTGCGGATTAACTGGATTATTATAGGCCAAGTTGGGCGAGGAAACAATATTGAAGTTGGGAGTGACCTGTAGTGGCGTTACTGGAGGACGCACCTTGAGAACAGCATTCTCTATTTGATTCAACTTGGCAGTGTTATATACACCTTTCATCTTTTGATTTGCGATGATATTATACTGGAAGTAGCTGCTTTCAGTCGTACTCAGCTGCTCTCGTCCCTGAGAAATGCTGTAGTGAGATATAAGCTTGCCAGAATAGTTTGATGTTTTTGGTTTATTATTGTAAAATCCACCCATGGTGCTATATTGCGCGTAGTGGCCGTTTGGTGTCACTTGTTGCATTGGCTTTATAGAAGAATAATAGTCAATGGAGGGTCGCGGTGTTGTGGTCTGAACTGTGGGTGCGAGTGGTTGGTTATCCAAATGAAAGTAAGCAAAGTTTTCACTTTGTATTTGTTTTCTTCGATCTTTTAGCTCCTTCAGTTGTTGGATAAGGTAGGGAAGTAGATCGCCCTGATGGGTTTGTTGTTGGTACCCAACCGGTGGCCTTAAGCTAGTTGAGCTGGCTGCCCCATAGTAACTGCCTGCAATCGGCCTAAAGTCATCTTCTAATGATGGCGGCGGCAGTGACAAGTTGTAACCTGTGTAGGTCGGAGTGGGTTTTTTTCCGCTTGTCGAAGAAATTTCAGGGTGCTGGAAATAAGCCTTATAGCCAGGACCTGGGCTTAATTGATTGTAATTGTGATTGGCCTGAGTTTGTTGGCTGGGTGGCGTAAGATATGGATTATAGCTACCGAAACTGTAGCCATTTTTCTGTATGTATGGTTCATGAATGGGTGTGTCAATAGAACGGTAGTTATTTGCCGGCCACTTTAGAGGTGCATTCGGAAAAAGCCGCAATTGACGTGAACGTCGTTTGGATTCTCCTGCAGCAGTATCATTGCCGTCTTCATTTAGATCGCTATAGTCTGTGTCCACTTTAGTGAAATCAAGTTCGGAGTGACTAATTTTTGAAGAGTACTTCTGCAACTGAGCGACAACTGGTGCTGCCTCGTCGTACTGTTCTTTTGAGATATTCGAGTTACTGGAACTATTTGTCGTTTCGTCACTTCCCAATTGGGTATCGTTATCTTTATTAGACTCCATGACCTCGCTTGAGGTATTTGACTCGTTGCTTATTTCAGTAGGGGCTGCTGTTTCCACAGGCGTAGTCGATTTTAGTAAAGTAACATCCCGTCGTTTGCGTCCCCTGTCTACATTAAGTCTATTATGTGACAGTTCGTGTTCAATTGTTTTGTCGTTGTCCAAGCTTTCGCTGTTTGCGTACAGAGTTCAACCAAAAAGCATTTTCAGTCGGTTGGTGTGTCGTTTGGAGTATAATATAGAGATAGTGCAGTATGAGAAAAAAGAGTAGTACAATGAGTAGAAGAGAATTTTTAATAAAGTTGTTTTCAAAACAAAGCAAATATTACATAACCATACAATAATCGAATTTAATTTTGAAAGCAACTGCTGATAAAGAAAGCACTAGATTCTGAGCAGTAGTTAAACGGCTAATAGCTTACCTGTAGGCAGTGCCGAATGTGTAGGACCCAATTTTTCCGTGATTGGGTATAGCATTAATGCTAGCTTGGTGTAGAATGCCATCGCGGTCCCGCTGTACTTGGCTAACAGTACTCGGCTGACCACGATAAACACGTTGCTGGCGATCATTTTCCTCTTCTTCAAGTGGAGGCAGAGTTTCCTGCGTCTCAGCATAAAGCTTGCAATATAAAAAATGTAGAATATGAATTTATGATAGCACCATTGTCTTTGACCGTAACATACCTTCGCTATGTCCTCTTGTGAGTCTAGAAGGGATTTTGGCTGTCCGCGTGACGTGACTAACGGATTTGGTGGAGCTGGCAGTTGTGGTGGCGGAGGAATATGCTGAACCTGCGCCTGTATGATCTGTGGAGGAGATCGATGATACTGCGGAGGTACTGTTATTGTTTTATGAGAAGCTGCTGGGCTGGTAAAGGCGGCCCCGAAGCGGATGCGGCTGGGAACATGTTGTTGTGGCTTGTTTCGTGAGGCACCACCTACTTCAGTAGAGGTGGCCGACGTGCCACTGTCTACTAGTTCGCAGCCCACGTTTCTCGGCCAGTCACAAGTCTGCAGTTCATGGGAATACATTAGACCTCCAGTGCAGCTCTCGAGTAGTGCACCGCCGAACACGCACACATAATACTGTGTGCAGTCCGTGGGATGCGGGTAGTATCCAAACTCTTCGGGACAATCGAAGCTGATTCCGTTTGAACTGGTTGATTTAATATTAGTGCCAAAGCTGCGTGAGCTGGTGATGCGTGGTGCACGTTTGCTTTGTGCACATATTGATCCTGCAAAATTTTCATTTAAACTGTATTAATACAAACAGTTCAAAATTATATGTACATATATATAAAACTGGCAAGCATTGGTAAGCTATACTTCATTAGTGTAAGTATTTATATATTATTATTTTTTCAAAAAGAAAATTTGTTGTCATTCATTTTGAACATGTGCATGTATAAATGCAATATTTTATCAAATCTTATCAGTAAAAAATATTTGAACGAACACGTGCAAAAATAATTATTAAAATCCGGTGAATATGCACTGGGAAGATTTTATTTGATTCCAAATGCAAGTGTTCAGTGGAAGTACAAAAAATTAAGCAATTAAACCTAACCATAAAAGAAGACTTTGCTCAGAAAGTCCATACCCACAAAATGGCATTAAAGTTCATTGAAAACCCAACCAAAAATAAAAGTGATTAGTAATTTAAACCATTGAAACTGAATTTGAATTGCAACTATTTCGATGCAATCAAAGTTATTGCAATTTAAAAACAAAGCGAACATTACTCAGCAAGCCTCAAGGCATTGGCGCGACCAGTTGGAGCGGCTCGCCCAATCTATGGGCGCAATATAATATAATTGGGGCGGAAGTTGTTTCTGCTTATTGCTTATTGCTTAGCATTGTAAGCATATAGTATCTATCTTGTACAGACAGAAAAAACCACAGCTAATAAATTAAGCGACTTACAATTATGCAAGGAGTCCGCTCCGGCACGACATTAATCAACCTTTGATTTTCTTTCTGTTTGTTGTCTAAAAACCTTCAGCTTAGAATGTGCATAATACTAACCCCAAGTTACCAATCTTTTTTTGGAGCCTGTTCCCAATCGCTTTACGACCCACCTACAGACACACACTAACCCCAAACATATAACAAGTTTTAATATCGTTCCGTTAAATTGCTCTTTTGACCAGTCATAAAGTGGCATGAGAGCAACCTAATGTTTTTAAAGTAACATAATATATTTGGCTTGTCGAGACAGCTTTTCCCAAACAAATTTACATTCACTTTTGTATTGTAACCATAATTATTTCTAGGCTAGGTAATGGCTTAGACTGGCCACTCTTACCTTTTTGTTATCATTTTAATTGGGCGTAGATAAATCATTAATTCGTTTTGGACTCCTGCAAAATACACCCTGCCCCATTCATAAAGAGCATAACTGAACGGATCGGGCAGACACAACGACTTGTGCCTTTACTTTATGAAAAGTGAGGTATTGCGTATAAAGTTAGGGATGTGTAAATTAATAAATTATAAATACTGAGATACATCCTATTTAATGACGATCTTAATTAATTCTTTGTTGTTTTATAGATACGTTTATATTGGACGTCATTTGCAGACAATAATGTCAAGGCTGCTGAATAAGATCTATTTAGTATGCAGCACGCACCGCAAATTGTGTAATTACCGCACAAAAGCGTCCCAAGTTTCAGTCTCGTCTGACAAACGCAGCACTGACCGACTGATTGACTGATTTACGCTAGTAGCTGGTGGCGAAGCAAAAAGTAAGGTAATCACGTGCCAATGGCAATTGGCCATGCATAAGCCTAGAGCCGCTATCGCCTAGGATGACATTTGTCTTAGCCATTGCCAACACAACTGTCGATTCATTGTTGCTGTTTGTACTTTCTGCTCCACTAAACAAAATGTGTACGTGGATTTGCTTAGTCAGAGTTAGAGCGTGGCTGGGTCGTTATGCAATGCGCAGTTATTCGGCCATAAGCTTAATAGTTTTTTTTTCGTGGATTTTTTCGTCGCTTGTCGATTGCTTCGCTTTTTGCTCTACTTGTTCAAAAATAAGTGCAACACATTACGCGACTTTTATTGAAAGTGAAGTACTATACAGGCAGTCCGATAAATACTCAGACAATTTAAATAGTATGTATGTACGAGTTTCTGTCAATTGGCGGGAATTTATTTAAACACTTTCGATTTCCGTGTAATGGATTCTTTTATTTGTTGAAAATTATTAATTATTTTACTTGCTGAGAATAAGTAATTACTTAAGTCAAAAACTAAAGAAAGACATTTACATTTTATTATTTATTTCATAAGTCAAAGATTGTTCTTGTCTTATGTGTTTCTTTCTTCAAAACTTGAAAGCTTTCAGCTTTTAATCGATTGCACATTAAAGCAAAATTTTTTTTTTGCGCTGTTGTTATTTCTTTTGTACCAAACTATGGAGAGGCAACGATTACCTTGCAATCGTTTTGCATGTGCGCAGGAAGTTGGTGATCGTCAGTTTGGACTTTCCTCTCTAAAAATGCCCCGTAACTCAGTCACTTCCTAAATTTGAAGTCACGGAAACCGCCTATGCACAAACTTTTATTAGCTCAAGAATCTCCTAATTGGTAAGTTGGAGGAGTCTGAAATGTATTACAGATACTAGTAAATATTTTGATGTGCTATGACTGTAAATCCATATTATAATAAAGCAAAATAAAACTTTATGATGCATATACAGATTTTAGCATGCCATAATTTCAGATCTATCGGTCAATAACCAATAAATTATTTTATTGATTTGCATCTGGAGGCAGGTTTTGGTATAATTACAGATTTATGACCTAGTGCATTTTTCGGTATCGGTTATGGCTTACTTGTACAATGCGCAGATATATATTTAATGTACTTTATGCAAGCGTCAATAAATCATTGTGAGCTGTCACGTGCATCTTTACTTTATATTCTTGTATAAAATGTCATATTAATAATCTTATAAGTAAGTGCTCAGATCTACTAGGATGCCTTTAAGCAACACAGCAAGCAGTACAGCTTCCATACGTTTCGATGCCTGAAAATTAAGCCAATATACAATTGTATGTACCAAGCGTAAAAGTGAGAGCTTTGTATATTGGTACCCACTATTTTATACACCACAAACAGGAAATATACAGCTCTGCAACACTCGCCTGGTTTTCGTTTTATTGCTACGGCTATGGTCAGCTGTAAGCCCCACTCTAAGCATTGGTTACAGTAGAGCGGCGCAAGTTTTTGGGTGTTACGTAACAGGGCTCTTGAATAGCACAACTTTGCCACATATAAACATTTTTCTTTTGTCTCTCTTATACTTTTTATTAAACAAGCGAGTTATTGTAATTCTAATGACTGAATACAGAATAATTTCTTTATTACCACATTTTTCGTATTTTTATTAAGCATAGTTTTTAATCATTGTTTTAAATTACATGTACTTGAAGCTTATGACCGTAGGTTTCTCCAATAGGTTACTGAAGTAAAAAAATATATTTTACGGTGTTACACAAAGGCAAATTTGTTTGCGACTTTGTCGTTGTTTAATCGCTTGGTACTGTATTAAATAGGACAGCCACCTGTAAATGAAATCGAACGTTCGGCCAAAAAGCTTTAATTTTAGGCACGCAGCATTGGCGAAGGCAATGACAACGGCGTCGATGACGGCTCGCCATTTAGTGTACGCTAAAGCTGTGTCTGCCAATATGACACTAGGGGCACTTCAGTTTGAACACATTTGCGGTTTAAAAAATATTTAATTGGCAGTCAACTTTCGAATGCACTCTTATCTCGCGTTTAGAAGTGTAGGATCTACGTATCATACCTACATTAATACATGTAATGTACTTTACAGGTTGTACATTTCTAACACAGCCAAATTAAATTATATTTTAAGGACCATATGTTATATCCAGCTAAGCATAGCCCAGCTTTTTTAAGAAAAGTTTTTTTTACATTTAAAATGTAATGGGATATACGTTTATGTGTGCATACTAACAAATGCACTCTAAAATGCTACGATTAAATTGTTTTTGGTCACAGTGAATGTTGCCGAGCAACGCCAACTTCGACCACAACAAAAAGTTAAGCTAGTACGAAAAGTGGGTCAAACTGAGAATATTGCATAAGATGTAGACACAACACTCACCAACATACATACATACATTCATAGACAAGCTATTTCAAATCTTGCTGCAAGTTGCAGCAACTAGACCACGCGACGTCGACATTTCTGCCAACGACAACCAAAGCAAAAAGCGACAATTGCAACAACAACAACGGCCTAGTGTGGCGCAAGGCTTGTAGAGCGCATTTTAAATGCGGTGAGCCACGCCTGCTTTAAATCGATCACTTTCGCATACTTGTAAATCGACTCAGCCAACTGGGCTGCAACAGCAACGCCAATGTGACCTGCAACTTTATACGGCGCAATGCTTAATGATTTGAGCTCGAGTATCGCATTTGCAATACGTAAACAGCAATGCCTGCATTGATTTAATTATTAATCTTCGATTGGTCCGTCGACGTCCAACTTGTACTGCCTAGGGATTAGGCGAGCTTATGTACCCAATCTGGAGTCTCTAGCTCTTATAGTCTCTGAGATCGACGCGTTCATACATACGGACAGACGGACGGACAGACAGACGGACATGGCTATATCGACTCGGCTGTTGATGCTGATCAAGAATATATATACTTTATGGGGTCGGAGATGCTTCCTTCTGCCTGTTACATACTTTTGCACAAAACCATTATACCCTTTTTACCCATTTTCAATGGGTTAAGGGTATAAAAAAGATGTGCCTCAGTGCGTACTTTGCAGGATAGAGTGAATGACCGTTCATAATAGCAACAATGTTGTCAAAATTAATCGTCAATACATCGCAAACCGCTACAAAATTCTGAAAAGCCAGTAAACCATAAAATTGGCGAAAAATCCACCCAAACAAGAAATAACACTAGCAAATGCCAAGTTTTCACTTTAATACTCGCAGAGTATGACAGCATTAATTTACATAGCATATTTCAGCATATTCATACAGAAAACATTTTAACATCAGCAAACTGAAGTTGCTACTGGTCGACGGCCATGACGTTCATTTTTCAGTTAAATTAAATTTGAAAGAAAAACGCCCCATTGACTATAACGACGAAGAGGTCAAGGTGCTTAAGTCTGTCAGTGCTGTTTGTGGCTTCTTCGTTGGTGTTTCCAGTGGAAGTCTCAGCTATTCATGCAAGTGCCGCTGTGTTTTGTGAAGCATTTATTATTGGTTTTTTTTTTTATAAAACACCGGACGCTACTGGATTTCAACTATAAATGCACATAGGGATTGTGTTTAAAGTTCATGTTTGATTTAGATGCATTTATGTTACTATATTTACGTTAACTTTGTGCATATGTGTGTTAACAAATTGAAAATGTAAAAAACCTCTTTCTTAAAATCTATTAACATTACTTTCCATCTTATGTGAAGTAAAAAGTTACATTATTGCAGTTAGGGTAATAGCAGACCAAAGACACCAATGCATTCGACAAACTAAAAATATATTAGTTGCGGCGGTGGAAAAAATTATTTTAAGTTTTAAATTTTAACTAAAGCCAAATATTACATCGATAAATGATATGCAATTGGATTTCACATAATCGTGATAATTTTTAACCCATATTACACATCTGTTCAGCAAGCTTTATCATTTAAAAATAAAAAATACTAACATAACATCAGTATTTGTGAATACTTTCATTATGTCATAGGCAAATAAATGTATCGTGCATTCCGCATTTAAGATTTTAAGAACTTTGTGATGACTCTTTGTTTTAGAGTCCTCAGCCAGCTTAATTACGGTCCTGATGTAACACATAAACCAGGCTGTGGTAAGTGTTATCGTTTTGTACTACTGGTGCATGTGTCTAATCCTGTAGGACAAAATCATTTGGTTTCGGCGGGTTATAGGCACAAGGCACAAATCGACAATCACTATGTAAGCGACAAGCAACAGCAATTGCTTTTACTCCCATTGCACGATATTTATTGTAGCTTATAATTAACTCTCCTCATATTTGAAATTCTGATTTTTTCTCATGCCTTGCATGTCTGTATTGTTAAGACCGGGGTTTCGTTAAAATAGAAAAATGTACAACATTTCTTATGGCATATCATGCAGAAAAGGAACTTGCTATGTCATATTTGTAGGTAAACAATTCGAAAACTTTAGTCAATAGAATAAAGCTTTTGTTTTATATATTTGCTTTTTAAGTGGAGCTGAAAAACAAGTACTGTTAAATGTTGCACTATGTACACTTCACATCAAGTTGTGTGCTCTACCTACAATGCAATCAACGACAACAGGTTAATCCACTCCTTACCCCAAATACCAAAAGTCAAACAAAGGTGCCACCCACCCATACAGCACCCCCAAATCGAGAGAACGAGCAAATCGAGCAGCCCACGCCCAATCCGATTACTGCAAGACACAGCAGTAATTACCACAAATGTTTTGTAAAGCGTCAATTGTTCATATATGTATGTGGCTTGTGAACGGATAGCAAAATAGGGCTGCTTTACTTAAAATTAGACTGGTTTCCGTCAAGCTAAATTGATTTAGCATTGAAAGTGTATATTGCACTTTGTACTGTGAGCAAACACAAGTAAGCTACAAAACTCGAAGGAATTAAAGCCTGAGTATAATTTTAAATTAATTTCTTAATTGCAACTAATTTAATTAACATTTATTGTAAAGACGAATTGCCCATTATTAAAAAAAGCAACTAATTTGTTACGTAAAAACCGTTTTAAAAATACCGCTGGTGGTCTAGGTTTTTTTAAGCTTTTGTATCAAGTAAGTTTCGCTGTTGTTAACAGCGTAACGAATACATTTAAAGATATCCAAACACAATTAATGTTATATGTAGACAGAAAAAAAAGCAGTTCTTAAATCTACATTCGAATGTTCTTGAATTGAGTGTTTGCCATTCTTAAAATATATTCTTCATTTATAAACGAAATACTTTAAATTAGTATATAAATATTTTCTCTCTGTGTATCTAACATATGTATGCACATGCATATTTATTTATTTTTTATCATTTTACATTCACCGTAAAGCTTGCTGTCTTGGTGTTAGAATTGAAAAGTGAGTGGAGTCTTGGCTGTTGCTCGACTGTGTCCGGTCTGACGCTAGTGAATTTTAGTAAAATCTACATTTTGGGTGTGTTGACAAGAAACAATTATAAGTCCAATGCGAATACGTAAATTAATTTAATAATCCTTATAAGCATAAAGCACGACTCGAACACTGAAAAAAATGTACCTTAACAAATTTGATGCAAGTATCTAGCAGGGTGTAACTAAGTGATCTGCTTTAAATGTCAGAATTACTTAAAATGGGGCAATCATCAGAATTTATTTTATTAGCCGCTGTAATTTAATGACATTTGAATAACGCACATTTTGTTTGGCTTGCTAAAGCTAATTCTAGTAAACATTCAGGGTCACTAGACGCCTAAGCAAAACAGATGCCGCCTATAAAAGGCGATCCGTCGCGACGGTTGCTGCTATTGCGCAAAAGTTTGACGCCAACAAGCGAAAATTACAAAAAAAAAAAACAATTATTGCTTCTAAGTCGGACCGCTGCAGACACACAGCTAAAACACGTCATAAAAAACAAGCGAGAAATACAATAAAAAAAGTAAGAAGGCTCTAGTCGAGAAATCCCGACTAGACTATACCCTGAACCCTATACCTTACACTGATTGCCAGTATGTGTGTGTAAGCGTATTGTGCATACTTTCTTAACTTCAAGCTTCCTTCTGTCTGATACATACATTTGCACAAAACATTATACCCTTTTTCCATTTTAAAGGATATAAAAATAGGCATGTGTTTAAAAGTTATATTAAATTAGGTTTAATTTAAGTTAATTTGCTCTACTGCCGAATGATATAACTAAAATTTATTGAAAACATTTTAATATATAACTTATTAAAAATAATTTATAATTAACGTTAGACTCAACTTTAAAATTTTTGAAGTTACTATTTCTTTTGGCATATAAGATAACATTTTAAAATTTATGAGAGCTAGTTCATTGTTAAAACAAGTAAGAAGGCTCTAGTCGAGAAATCCCGACTAGACTATACCCTTAACCCTATAATTTACGCATACAGTCAGTGCTTGCAAGTATGTGTGAGTGTGTGTATGTATACGCGTATAGTGCATACTTTCTTAATTTCAATACTCCATATCTCCAGTGTTTCTCAACCGATTTCAATTTTCACAGATTGTCATTATTTAGTTTAATCTTTCAAACTGCATCAAAAAGTTTTCCAAATTGAAGATTTTGTTGTTATCGATCACATGTGTATATCGGAAACGGGAAGAGTTATCGAAAATTTAAAACAAACTTGTACTGCCTAGGGATTAGGCGAGCTTATGTACCCAATCTGGAGTCTCTAGCTCTTATAGTCTCTGAGATCGACGCGTTCATACATACGGACAGACGGACGGACGGACAGACGGACATGGCTATATCGACTCGGCTGTTGATGCTGATCAAGAATATATATACTTTATGGGGTCGGAGATGCTTCCTTCTGCCTGTTACATACTTTTGCACAAAACCATTATACCTTTTTTACCCATTTTCAATGGGTTAAGGGTATAAAAATCGGAATTTAATAAATGACTCAAGCGACAAACTTGATATGTACATACGAAGCTCTAACATACACATAACAAAAGCAAGTCCAGTCAGCAAAGCATTTCGATCCGAAATGCCTTAAAGTAAAAAGTCAAACAGCCTTCACCTTTTCGATAGACGTTTAAACAAGCGAGCTAAACAATAAGATACGACTATTTACATGACATCAAATAAGATATCAAAACGCTTGGCTGCAAAAATCATCGGGGTCACTCGAATTTAGCAAAAAAAAAACACATAATCAGACTTCAAGCATTGCAACTTACAGTTTCAATACTTTAAACAGATTTTCGTGTTGGGAGT
Source organism: Scaptomyza reducta (assembly GCA_035044485.1). Lineage (NCBI taxonomy): Eukaryota > Metazoa > Arthropoda > Insecta > Diptera > Drosophilidae > Scaptomyza > Scaptomyza reducta. The sequence continues at coordinate 287,605 of JAWNNV010000841.1, forward strand.
AAGCATAATGAAAATTTTGTAGACAAGGAAAGTGGTTACTTACTGGTTGCGTTAAAATGCATTTGGCTAGAGCAGTTAAACAAGCCCCACCCGTTTTTCTGTTGTCCCGTTCAAGTTGAACACACTCTAGACATATGGCAAGTAAAAAAAAGGAACTTGAAAATAAAAAAAGGTTAAAAATACACAACAACTCTTCAAAAATTAATTTTAATTTTTTAACACTAAGGGACCATTTGGAGTTTGCACCACTACTGTATAACGACTTGACAAAAAAATGGTTTTGGGAAGAATAGTTTAACAAAACAATATACCGACTGGTTCATTACTAACTGGAAGGTTTCATATAATAACCTTGAAAGAAAATATAAAACAAAATATAAATGTTTTATAAAATTTCCCATTTTACACTCAAATGATTGTGAAATATATTACCAAATTAACAATAACCTAACAAAGTTCAAGTTGACGTACATATACGTAATCCCTGTTAGATGTAGTTATATTCGGTTGCTGACCGAATATTTTCAAATTTCAAAAAACATGTTTAAATCAAAATTCCCTAGGTAAGTTTTTTGAAAGAGCTACCAGACAGTGTGAAAAACCAAAGTCAAGCTTTTAAAATGTGTATGGCTCGTTTAAGCTTGCGAACTTAACTCGGTTTCTTTCTGTGAGTTTGAATAGTGTTCTTTAATATACGAACAATCTTGAGAGAGAAACCTTAACTTACGATAGCTAACTACTCAGTTATATTACCTCTATGGCCATCAAAATTACGTCTACCATAGAACATATTTGTTTTATTAGGGCATCGTCATGTTATTTCTGTTGATAATTCTATGACTTAAAACATGTTTCGCGGCATGAATGCATAAGCGGATATCATTTGTCTGAAATTATTTGCTTTTGGATTTTTATCCGGTTTTCTTTGTTGTCTGCGTAATACAAACATTTTTCAAGAGTTTTTGCTTAGATAAATGAGTTAAGAAAAGAGTAGCGTTAACTGATTGTTTGATTATAAGCTACTGACAAAAAAATTGAAGGCCAATGTCTAACCATGCATCAATCGAAGCTAAGCTGGAAATATATACAATGTGAATTTGTACCTCAGGCTATTTTGTACGCCGTATTCGTACAAGCGAACTTAGGTCTACAATATTCTGAGGTGTTCGCTTATATACATATATGTATATATATATATGCAAATGAACCAAAAGTCATCTGACTATCATCCATTCCAAAGTTTATATAAATTTATAAACACAAAAAAAAAATCACATTATTTCTTTAAGTCAGAGAAGAATGTAAGGTATCAACGCTGCATGTTCAGGCGACTTATCGGTGTCACATTTATTACTTTGAGCTATGTTATTGTCAGAGCATAAGCAAGTCAACTCAGCGACAAGGGTAGAGAACAATGAACATGTTAAATATTATTCTTGGCGTGTAATCAGCTCAAAAGCATCGCCAGAAGTGCAAGAAGGCGTTTTGAAGACAGCTGTTGCTGAATCTATAGAGGAGCCTGAGCTGCCTGCATAAAAAAATGTAGTACACTGGCAGTGAATCCTACGCACAGTTGAAGGCACTTCGAATGCCTGTGGCATGTTCAACGTCCCCTACGACGGCTGAAAAAATGTATAGTATTTTTAAATAACTTTTGATTTATGTAGAGTATCACACTGTATATCATGCAATGCGTCATTATTAATTATTCACAGTGAATTGGTTTTTTATGGTCTGAAACTTTTGTCCCCTTCTGATTATTTCTGTCACAATATGTATAGGAAAATGTATTGAAATTACTTGGAAGCTGGTTCTATGCTATAAGCTTTTTACTACCAACCGCAACAAGCCAGCACAAAGTCCAAAGCAAATTAAATCGAATCCGCTTGAAAAATCTCTTACGCTCCGAAATTTTTTTGTTGATGAAAATAAGATTTTACACCAGGCTGCGTGAGTAACCTTAATGTCAGTATATTTATTTTTTTTCTTAAATAATAATAGTAAGATTATGCCCAATTTATCCAAAAATTAGTTAACAGCTTTATTGCAAAAATATATATATCTAATATTTAAAAAAAAAACCAAGTTAGCCGACAAGCTATAGAAAAACGAATTAATAATCTCAGGACAGAGTTCAATGATTTCGGGTACGCATGATATTGTGTAAGATATATGAATTGTGCGACAACAATCAATTATATTTTTTATTGCCAAGTAACATTTGGTAGTTGAGCTGACGCTCGTCTGGCTACTGGCTTGAATCAGTAAAACTGCACCAATAATTTCATTTTATAACAAATAAGAAGCGCAAGCGACTACACCTAATGTCATCAAACTGCACGCTGTGATTGCAACCAGTTGTAAAATGTATTTTTTTTTTACTTCTGCCTCATTGCTTTGGTGGCATTGAAAATGTTACTGCCACATCAGGTTCCCGCTGTGATCAACCAAATTGACGCCGTTTTTTTTATATGCAGAGACCCAAACCACTAACTTTAAACATGAATGGCGGCACCAGACTTATTTGGCAATTACAAAAAATTCACCAACTTCAACTAACAATGTGCTGTATTAGACTTAGAGTTCAAATATGCAATGTGAATAAACTTTTGATGACCCATCTTCTGAGAAATTTCGATAAATGCGTTGCAGAGATACTTTCGATTGACTAATCGTACAGGCTTTTGGAATGATTAATCGTCTAATGTATGTTGAAAACTAAAAAGCATTTATGCTTAATAAGTTCAGCCTGCAACTAATAATTTTATTTAATAGAGCAAACAGACGTTCGACAGTCAGTACCTTATGTAATCGCCGCTTTTAGTATTAATCGATAAATACGTTGTCACTGTGGTGCCGACATCAGCTTAACTAGTGAGCTTTGCAAAATAGTGAAAGTGAAAGGTTAACACTGCATGCACTGCATAATAAATAAATATTTGAAAAATTATAAGCGAACCTATAGTCGTTAAGTGCGCAGCCAGGAACAATGCGGTTTCGGCCAGTTACTAAAAATGTGGCCTTGAGTATCGACCAATAACAACAACAACGATAAAAAGTTCGGACAGTTTCGGAGCGTCGAACATGAGATACCCTTGCAGACATTAACGCTGAAATGTTTTATGTTGGCATCTGATAAATGTGTAATTTAAGTTTTATAAATAAAAACAGACAGTTAGTAAATAAATATGAAGGTTTTTGAAACATTTCAAATACTAGCGAACAAAGTAATATATATTTGTATAAATGAAGATCCGGCACTACGACTCTGGCAGTCTTGGTCTACCTATTTGATTGGACTGTATGTGTCCTTGCCGCAATTGCACGCCCAAGACCCATGACGGTGGCATAATCATTTTGCAAGTATGCCTTTCTAAATTGTTGTGCCGCATTTTCAACCTTGAGTTGCTGCTTCCAATTGTTACTGCTATATGTATGAAATGTGCCACATAAGAATACTTACATATACCTATGTGGGTAATCGGCAGTGCTTAAAATAATAGATGTTAGAAGTCATGCTTTAAGGTGTTATATTGGCATTATGGGTGTACGGTCATTTCTTTTAAAGCAAGTCTACATTTCTCAAAAAATTTTATTATTATATTAAACTTTGTATGCAAGTGTGCTTTACTCTGCCTAATAATAATTTGTTTCTGAGTTGTAATTATACGCGTATTAAATTGTATAATAATTTTGTCATAAAATCAGTAACCCCATCAGCATCGTTATTTTAAATATAATCACAATTTAATGAAGATTAAATAGTCGATAATCAAATGTGACCAAACATGAATATGTGATATGCCTTCCTGCTTGTTTCTATATGGATTTGGTAACTAACAGTTAGTGAATAGAATGTCAGGCCCAAAGCCTAATTTAATCAATTACAAAAACACGGTGTGAAGTAACCTTGGTTCATATGTTACTATTACGGGCGCGCGCTAACCTCAATAAGTGTATGTTAGGAGCAACGAGCCGTAAATGAAAAACGCATAAAATAATCATAAAAATTAAGAGTCTTACGCAATCCCATCTGGGTATTCAGCCATTAGCTACAGGCCATAAGTGAAGAGCAATCTGGATGCATGTTTGTCCGGAGACAGGTGTTAGAGTGTTAAGTAGAGCAGACGTGCCCGTCAACGCAACTTGCTGCAATTTTACGTTACGATTTATAGAAATGTCAAATGTTTTAATATATTTGGTTGAACATGTTTAGAAAGTGCAGCCATGTTCATTGCGCATTAAAACAATGTTACCCGTAGACAATTAGTGTGTACCTGTCGTGTGGACACAACGATATAAAAAGAAAAGTAATTCAAGGTGAGTTGCCCCATTAACGATAAATTGCATAAGAAACAATCTCATAGTGAGTACTGTTGAAATGTTGGGGTGTACCTAGGTTTCTTATACTTACTCATCAAATTTCATTCAGTTTTTATTATTGCTTAAATATACTTTAAAGATAAGAAGTCATAGACCCTTACCCATCACAATGTTGTACTACGTGAATTCACATACACGATATTTACTCTCTGTGCATATTTATGAATATTCACCGCGCGTTTGCATAGTACAGTAAGGCTTTTGCTGTGCTCGGCTCTAAGTGGAAAAAACGAAAGTGCACCGCAGCTACCTGCGCTATAAGCTGTGTTACGCCACATGGTTGTATGTACATATTCACAACTCTCAAATTACAATTGCTTAGGAGTAAAAGCAAGGCAAGCTTGTTGTTTGTCATCTGGTCTAATAATTAAATGACGCCCTTCCGCATTTTCAAACATTTTCCCACGGCGTGCATTGACGCTATCCTGAGTTGTTTATGTAGTATCTAAATATGCTGCATCAATACAATGTGTACTTTTATTGTGATTTTATTTCACTTAACATTGACATTCATTTCCCAACATAGGAAAAATATATATTCGGAAAGTTGATAATATAAAATTTTGTTGTATTACATTTGATACTGTTTTTAATAATTTTTATTCATGTTCATAATTGTTAGTGTGTTTGGCTACACTTATAAACTGTCAGCGTGTTTGGTTGAGTCTCCACAGTTTTTCGACACAGATAAGTTGCACTTACATTCAACAGTAACTGACCATGGCTCATATGCCTCCTACCCGTCTTTATGTAAACGTACTTAAGCACCAATATTAAACAATCGTCTGTATTCTAACTACTCACAAACAACAAGAATTAACTATATCAGTCTAAAAAAATTTTATGAAAATGAAAGTTGAATATGCAGTGCAACACCACACTGTATTAGCTTAATAAAGACGAAGAAACCGAAATTAAAACGTGCGTGAAATTTTATATTGCCTTTGCTTGTGTATTTTTGTCATGCTTCCAATAATATTTATTTATTTATATACAATATACATATATATATCTGTAGGTTACATTCATATGTAGGTAAAAAGATAGTACACATGCAAGTCAATAAGGATTTACATAAGTTTTTATATATTTAAACAGTATGTGTGTTGAAATATGTCAATTTCCAAATGTATGCAAATGTGAAAATGATTTCTATATACTGCACATTTGTTTTTTTTTTTAGAAATCATATAAGTAAATATCGGCGTAAACTATTAACAGTTATTAAAACCGCAATTTGTTTGGTAACATATAACATTCACTTATTAAAAAAAACTCTTTCAATTCGTTCATGCCACTCAAGTCACTTTGTTGTATGCAATTAATATCTATGCCATAAGCTAGCAAGCTGATTGGCATAGCTTACATAAGCCTGATATCTTGTGTTTCGTTGAGTGGACAACGCAAGCTGACCAATCGCTATGGGTTGTTGTTATGCTTGAAAATTATTATGTTACATATTTTTCATATAAATATACAAATATGTACATGAATGTTGTGTAAATGGATCAAGTAAGCGTACACATTGATATGCATAAATTAATTTCATTTTAACGACCATCTGACCAAATCATAAATAAAAATTTTTAAAAACAATAAAGTTTGCCTAATTTAAATAAAAATGAAATGAAATATTTAACAGCTAATTATAGTTAACAAAAAAACAAACTTTTGTGAACATAGTTTTAAGTGCATTTACCATATAGTTAAGAATAGTTTCTATAAGTAAAAACGTACGAGAGAAAACTTCTTAAATAAACATCATATTTGTTAAAATTTTAAGAATCGTCACTTTTATCTTAACTGAAACGAGTTTCGTTCTTGCAATATTTTTCCCCGATTAAAATACATTTCCATAACAAAATTGTATGCCTCATTTAACTTGTCAAAGATAATATGAATATATTATATATATATTCAAAGATAATATATTCATATTATCTATACTCAAAATAGATAAATGGTGTGCTTACTGAAATGGTAAATACGTATTTGCCTTATTAACATAACATTAGGTGTTACTTTGAAATAAATCTATTATATTCAACGCGTTGTCTTTTTTTATTATGGGCATTTTTTGTTTAGTAATAGGACTTTCTTATATATCTGCCCCGTAGAAATGAAATCTTTCTCATTTAGTGAACGCTGTGTGTGACGTTTCAAATTAAACAGTTGGTAAGTGTTGATTCAAGACTTAAGAAAAATCTAGCTTTGTGTTCTTCTTAAGAGCTGTTAGAACGTTTTTTCAATGTGTACTCTACCAGATGATGTGAATCAGCTCTCTCGCTGTCTTAAAACTGTTTAGCTTGATGTTAACGTGTTTTAGCTAAGTCTTACTGTCAAGTCGACAATTCAAAAGATTACTAAGCAACCAGTTTGTGTCTTAAGTCATTTGATTTTTTGAGCATGATGTCAAATGGCAAACTCACCTGTTTCGAATAACAATAGACATAATCCCAGAAGCCAGTACATACTTCGTCGATGTGTTGAAAACTGCATGTTGCTGCTTTTATTGCGCATCACCGTAACTGTAACTTTAAATTTTCTTGTTGTTGTAGTTGGGCTTTTTGAGGTTAATTCACAGAATTTGAAATACCAAAAATGCAAGCACAGGCCGACAGTCAAACGGCAACAGCAAACCAACAAAAATGCCAGTCTTTACTGCAAACAAAGGCTAGATTTTTTTGTATTTGTATGTGGGTAGACACATAAGTAAATAAGAAGACAATGTCGTAATCTTTATATTTAGATTTTTTCGTTTTTTAGCTCTTTTGTTACATTTTTTATTAACTGTTTGCTTTTTGTTAGCTGTGACTGCACTTCAATTCAGTTTTGAATCCATGTAAAGTTGCTGCAGTTGCTGCCGTAGCTGCTGACTAACTATTCGCACATTCATTAAATTTTAGTTCACACACACACACACAAACACAGTGTTGAAATAGATGATTCTTTCCTTTTGTTTTTGAAGACAGTTTTTTCCAACAGTTAGTTAAAAGGAAAAAAACTAAAGATAAGTATGTTTGAAATTTGAACGTATGTGCGATTAAAACAGATTTAAAAAAAATCGGTCGCTCAGTATTCAGATTTAAATTTTGCACGCGCTTTTCACAGTCGCAATACAAAACCGGAGAAGCAACCACAGCAAGTCAATGTTTGGCAAAGAAAATGTGAAGTAAAATAAAATAAACAAACAAAACTTCAGAGTTTTTGTTTTTGTTGATGTTTTACTTGGCAAAACTTTCTTTTTAACGTAAAGCCAGTCTGAATAAGTTTGTTGTAGCTTTTTCGCGCACACACGAGCGTTTTTTGAACTATAAAATGCAGTTGTGGCTGCTTTCTATACATGGGTTAGTTGACTGCAATAGTCACGAATTTTACGGAACGTATCTTTTAAGCTTTTAAACACAGTAATATGTCAGATAGGTTGTACACGTTAATAAGTATTTGTAAATTCATTATGTTTTCTTTTGTAACCGTTATTGAACTTTGCACATGATATATTTGGGTATACAGCTATTGCAACACTACAGTTCTGTTAGGCAAAACACTTCTTACCGTGCGCTTAAGGGAACCACACGTCCTACTCGGAGCAAATAACCAACGCGACTGTGCGCAGCAAGTGCTTTAAGTCACTCAGCTGAGCCATACCAAAGCCAGGTTTCGACGCCAAACTGTTAGTTAACAGTACCACTGTAACTGTTACTGCTGCTGTTGTCATGCTAAGCTATTGCAATGCCGTATGCTTTGAAGGTATCTCTTAAGCTTTTGAAAGTAAGAGTAAAGTCTGTTTTACTCATGAAATCTTTCCTTAGCATGTACATAGAAAACAGTCAACACAAATTATGTATAATTTAATTTTTAATTTTTTTAATTCTGTATATCAATCTCCTTCCTCTCTTAACCGTCAATGGCCTTAAAGCGTTATGCGCAATATAACATAGTCTAATGCTTTGGAAATTCACGTCATTGTGAGACAAAGAATTGAAAGTGAAACCGTTGAAAAGCAACGGCAACGTACAAGAACTGGGCCGAATCACTAGACCAAAACCAAATCCTATAAATACTTTAAACGTTAATAGATGACTTGCTTATAAGACTGTGTAGAGTCAAATATACATACATGCAAGCAAATCGATATACACTGTGTTTTATACCCTTTAAAAAGTAAAAAAAAAATATATATATACACATTTGGGCCAAGTGCGTTGTGTTGTGTGTAACGTGTTTTTAAAGTTTTCCCAAACAAGTTGGTAATCATAATTTAAATTTGCAAGTACTTTAAAGTTTTGCCAAAGTAGTGTATACTTAATGCGCTATTTCAACAGCAAATTATGATATTGTAGCCTAATGTCTTAATTACACCACCCAACTAACAGTTGACTCTACCAGTCGTTGTAAATAATAACAAATGTTTTCGTTAGTTTTAGTTTCATACTGACTTGCAAAATTATGCAGAAAAATAAAAGAGGCAGACACAATATTTGTGCCCCAAATTATAATAAATGGGCTTTCATAGGTAAATTTGCGTATTTAGACAGAATTAAAAAAAAGCAGTGAAATTTGCTAATTACACCCATTGCAAAGATTATTCTTAAATGAGGACCGTAACTACTAAACAACAGTTGTATATAAGAGCGGATCGTAATAAGGCGGCAATTGTTTGACATCTGGTGTTATGCAGTGCTTGGAAGTCGCTGGTAAGTTACTTAAAATTGTAAACAATCAAATTAATAACACATTGGTCATTGACAATAATACAAAAAATATTTGGGTGGACAATAAACCGTTAAGCATTCAACCTTGATAACTTCCCTATTAAATCTTATGCCGAACATTGTATTGTAAGCTTAAAGGCAAACATATGTACATATATACGTGCACGTACAAATTCACATTTGTAACGGCCTTCATAGCAGATATTCATTATACCTGTGTACTTGCTGTGGTCGAAATACTGATCTATTGTATTCGTTGTTCAGACCAAAATGGGAGTGTTGCACCTAAAAATGAGCTTACGATCTAATGGCCCTGATAATTTAAAAAGATTTGGTGAAACAAGCTGAACAACTGAGGAAGTTAAGCCATGGGTTTTCTAAAATAATTTAAGCGAAAAGTTAGCATGACTAAGTCTACCAAAGGTAGCGTTGTTCTGAAAAATTTTAAGAAATTAATTTAATAATAGGAAACTTATTTGCTCTTTATTATGATAAATTAAATATACTTTATACAAAATATGATAAAAAATATACTATAACAACCTTCAACGACTATCGTAAGAAAAAACGGTTCATTCATACTTAGCTTTTATTTAAGGACGTTTAATAAATGAACCAATCAATTCCATGTTTTTTGAGCTGGTCTTTTTATGGCAATTGGTTTAGAGGCTTCGGTGTAATTTGATCAAAGTGGATTAAGAATTGTCAGTTTTTTTTGTTGTGTTCATCTTTGAGAATATATGTTGCCTATCAAATATTAATGCGTAAGCTTTGTATGTCCACTTGGACCCGAAAACAATTGTTTTTGAAAACACTTTGCTTGTAAAATGTAGAAGTAATTGGAATTCATTCTAAAAAAAGACGGTTTTTGGATTAATTTATACGTTTTACCGTACATATTAAAAGAAACGAACATATTTAGCAAAAGCTAAAGAGTTGTTATTACTATAAAAAAAATGCTAGTATTATCAAAGTAATACCAATAGCGATCATGTAACGTACCGAAACTTGCCTAAAATTTCCATTCAGATTAGACTCTCCCACTAACCAAGGCAACAAAGCAGCTTTTCAGCTACAGTTAAACAATTCAAAATCAGAACAGTGTCTGAAAAAACAGCAACAATGTGAACGCAGCGACAACAAAGGTAGCAACCAACTTGCTGACCTTCTCCGCGCCTTGAAGTGACTGTTTCGCAATCACCGACTGGGCGGCTTCTTAGCGATACAATTTTTGTATTGGGTCCCATAGCAGCCGAGTATTGGTGCGCGCACTGCAACATTTTATGCATATGGAAGCAGGCAACAAGCACGACCGCGCCATTTAAATTGTAGCAATAGGTGACTAGAATTTAAGAAAACCGGCTAGTTGATTATACAGCTAATACACTCCACAAGACTATATTACGGCAGCTGCACTATAAAACCAGCTGACCAACCACGCCTTGTCCGGGCAGTTTTAATCATTGGTTCGTATAAAGACAGCTACATCAGACTCTCACTTGTTGATTTCTAGTGTAATTTGTTAATATGATAAATAATTTTTACATTAAAAGGTGATGGATAACGATGTTGATTGACGGGTAAGATCTTCTAGTGTTTTAAAATTTATGCAACGAGAATAACCAAATTCAGGCACTTTCAACAAATTTTATTTTTTTTTAGCTCCGTTTAAAACTGAAAGCAGTTTCAATCAAAGATAATTTTTTACATATTTTATTGAAAAAGAAAAGCATGATATTATTTTCCAGAAAATGTGGACTTATCCCAAGTCAATTAATCGTAACAAGAGAGTTTTTTGGTGACGGTGTTAAATTTGGCTAGTTTCTTCAACAAGTAATAAACCGGCACACAAACAAAAAGTATTTGTCACTCAACGTAAATGCCAGTGAATTGTCAATAGTGCATGCAGCTGTGGCCTGAATATTTTCTGCTATAAGTTGGCATTTATCAGTCGGGAGACACACCCAATTTAAACATCTTAAGTTAGCTTGTAATCATAACAATTAAAAATAAAAATTGTTTTAAATCAATTTAAAACCATAAGACATATAAATAATTTTTTACCCAGAAATATTTAAGTAACTGGGAAACAATGCCCACCGAATATAAAAAGTCCATCTCTTGTTTGAGTCCTTTTTAAATTAACCATTCCAAAATGCTGTTTGGTTAACTCACTTATTTAATGTACTGACATCATCATATGTTTTGACATAATTGATATGTCTTGAAATTTCAGTTAAGCAAAGCAACTTTCCGACTGTTCTAAATGCGCAAACCTGCGACGACGATTTTTTTGCAGACATTATCCTTAGTGGTTCTGTACGGTAAAACAATGTTTTAGTTCAGAAGATGGACATAAAAAACGTATCCTTCCATTACAAATCTTACGGCACTTACAGCTTTTCTTTTAATTGTTAGCCAAAAAGTATACCTCATATTGTGTTTTGTAAGCTTAGTTGCAGGAACTTAAAAAACTGCGTAAAACTTGTTCGGAATTAGCAAATAATGATTTTCTTCGCACGTCAAAAGGATTCAATAGGTTTTTTACTTTTATTTTATTAATGTCTACTTTTATTGATTATTAAGTTTGTTAAGTTTAAGTATAATTTAACATATTTAATTGATGTTAGTAGCAACTGTTTTTAATTTTGTGGATGACCTCAATATTCATTTGTTGAATTTTTTTAACAAATTTTCTGCGAGGATTGCTTGCATAAAAGAAAGAAAAAATACTGCATACTTTCATGTGTCACAATTTAAACACGTCCAGATATGTATGATGTGTGCTCAGTCTGCGGTGTTGAGACAGACGCTACAATTTCTAATTAGTATTTTTCTATGCAACTCCGAATCTATGCAAATAAAATCACGATTTTATCCGCGATCAAATTCGAGAAATAATTGGTTAATATTTTATTGCATACTTAGGAAAGAAAATATCAGCAAAAAAAAATGAAGCATGTGTATGTTTATAAATATAACGTGTTTATCACACTCTTATCATACATGTGTGCACCATATTTGTATACAAGCATGTATATTGTGAAAATGCGATTGCATATAATTATACATGCAAACCGACATTTACATATTCAATATGTAAATGCGCTTAAAAACATTAACAAAAGGTATTCATATGTATCAACATATCAGGTTACTAAATATCTTACAGATCCCTTATATCACTATTTATATGTGGGGAATTCTAAGCAGAGCAAAATATATCAGCATATTTGTGCATACAACCATATAAATTAATTCTTTTAATCCTTATTAATGGAGGTAATAATAATAACAAACATACATCATAACAAATACAAATTTTAATATATTTTTTTAAAAATTAACATTAACAATTTTAATCAAAAAAGAAAAAGCCGCAGCTAAGAGGAATGCCATACAAAGTAATATTTAGGTGTGTGATGTAGTTTCGTGGTGTTGGTGCATGTCTGTGAGGGAAGAATAGAGAGAGCGAAGCAAAAAAAAGAAAGATCACACACACGCAATTGAGCACACAAACACATACGAACTGAAAGAGAATGGTGTACGCAAGAGAACGTAAAACCTTATAATACGTTCGGTACGAGAACAAGCTTAATACAAAAATAAAAACCCCACTAAAATACTACACTTGCGGAAAACAACACAAACTTTGGCATGCATACATTCATAAATAATCATTATGTACATAACTAATTATATGAGTTTTGATTAACACACATACATATTTGTAAACATATATACATACATACGTATTAACGCAGTTCCACAGACACATCGAAAAACTGGCTGTACGCCATCAAAATGTCTGCAACACAGGCACTTTTACCCATACGAACACAAAAAACAAAATATCATGAATAAAACGTACAGTATAAAATAAAATAGGTATGTATGCATACATACATACATATATATATATATATATGTAATAAAAACAACAGTCACACACGCACGCACACAGTCAGCGACCCAACGCAAAGCGTGCACAACAAAAAAGACGTGGAATTGCAGTGCGAGAGTGTATGTGTGGCAAACCGTCGAAGAGTATATGTATATGTTTTTTTCATTTTTCTTTCAGTTTCTTTTCGTTCGTTCGTCGAAACGCAAGTGTTAGTGGGGTTTCAGTGTGTGCAAAAAGGATAGACGGAACTAATCGAAATTCAACGCGTTTTATAAAAAACATATTTTGTATAGCATTGCGTTTTATACAACACAAAGACTTTTTATACTAAACATACACCATTAACCGCCAGCTTGTTACAACTGAACGAAGCTGACTCTCTTTCGATCTTCAGCAGCTTTACATTCTCACTGCAATTGTTGTTATGATTAGTTTTATATTGTGCCATTTTGTGTTTGCTCTCTCTTACACGCTAGCGACTTTCACGAAACTGTAATGGGTACCACAAAAATAAAAATAAATATAGTAAACAAGGCAAGCTGACTTGTATTAGTGCACGTGTGTGTGAGCGTGAGTGTGTGTATGTTGAAATTGGTGACATCGAAGCTTGTTTAAAGTGAGCAGAGTGTAAATCGGTAAAAAAAAATAGGAGAAGAAGTGCAATTAATTTATATAAGATATATCTGCATAAAAATCAAAAATAATATCTCAAAATAGGTAAACTAATTTAAAATAATAAAAAAAATAAATAAATAAATAATATCAATATTACGCTATCAGCATGTTCGATATAACGGAATTCAATTAAAGCTACTGTTTAATACATAAAATAACTGGTTCATTCAACACAAGCAACTGCCGCTCAAAAAATGGATGCACAGTTCGAGCACCTGTGTCGTATTTGTGCGGCTAACACGAAATGCAAAAACAATTCGGTGGTAGAAAGCGTTTTTATTTTTAAAACAACTGGCTTAAGGGATAAAATAGCACGACATATTTTTTTGAATGTAAGTTGCACGTTGCGTTAAACAACAACGTACAAAATATTTTAAAGCTATGTACCTTAAATCATATTGTCAAACAAATTGCAATGACTATAGTATAAACATCACAACACATTTTAATTACATTAAAAAAGCAACAAATTCAGTACGAGGTAAAGTAGGCAAAGAAAAGTTTTCTAGCAAATACTGAGAAATGGCATGTAGAAAAAATCTCGTTTTACCATTTCAATACACGTGTATAAAGCTCATGTCAGTGTGCGCGAGTGCTTCTATAAGTTTTTGAATGTTCGTGCAATAGTAATTTCGGCAAACGCCAAGGTGAAAAAGCTGAGTTGTACCTTCTGCTTTTCTGATATTGCTTTCTGCTTCTAACTAGAGAACTAAGAGTTACTTATATATCAATTGGTAATCGTTTGTTACGCTTCCAGGTTGCTGAAGAAGATCCCTTACCGAAAGTGCTCTGCAAGTCATGTTATCGGCAAGTGGAAGCTACCGCGTCGCTTTCTAACATAGCAAAGCACACTCAGCGGGTATTTCGAGATTTTTTGCTTAGCACAGTGGTAAGAATTATTTTTATTTTATTTTTTTTAATTATAGCTATAGAATATACTTTTTCTTGCAGCCCAAGCATGCGCGTCAACCGACGGAGACACTTTTTAACGATTCCGCTGCACCGTCCGCCCCAACTCAGAATATAAGTGACTCCGAAAGTACCAGCAAGAGTGCAAAACGCTTTTGCAGTAACTTTCACAATGATACTTTTTATCCGAAATTAGTTACACTTCCTCCGGAGACGACCGCTCCACCCAGTCTACGAACAACATGTAGTCCAAAACATGATGATGTTGTAATCAGTTTGACCAATAATGACATTGAAATGCGACAACAGCAGAAACAACCACGCAAACCTAATGTTAATACTGAATATACCAGCAATCGTAGCAGCATAAAAGTGAACAACCTGACAACAATGGTCCCGACTCGTCGGAACAGCGTCTTTGTGGATACGCGATACAGCTCAGCACCTATGTCAATAGCACAGCGTTCAATGCAACTACCACCATCACTGGCGCCTTTACATCCTGAGGTTGCACTATCTACAGCATCTAAAAATAACATAGAAAAGAGAAACTCACCAGCCGGTGTAATTAACTTTATACAAACTCATGGGCGCATCACGGGCAATGCACCGACAATCACCAATACTGCAATTGATAAGGAGTACAAAAACGCTATCATGCACATAAAAAAGCCTGCATCTTGTGCTTCTTCTGCTCCTGACTCACAGGCAGTTAACAGTGCAGGCGTACCCAATCTGTCTAAAAGTATATTTCAACAAAAGCGCCGTAATCTAAAAAACACCTTAAACAACATCAGTGCCATTCGTGACGGGCAAGTTTCCCTTCTTAAGTCGTCCCAGCAACGTCCAATAGCCGAAGATATTGATTTTCGGCCCCTAGTTACAACCACTGTGGTTCCACATCAATCGCTTTATGGAGTAGAGCCATCTGTAGAGGAGGCCCTGCCAGAGCATATAATTATCGCAGCACCTAAGAAAAAAAAAGAAGAACCTTCCAATCTGGCACGTCTAGGTGTACCTAAAATGCAAAAATCTGCAGCAAACCCTTCAAAATCGATACGAGCATCGTACGACGCATCTACCATGGCAGAACCGGCTTCCAAATCGAAAACACCACCTAGCATAGGCTGCCTTAGCGATGCTGTTTCACTGGGCAACGTCATTCGAGATCCCGATCTACTAAAGCTTATACTCAAAGCCTTAAAGTGGCCAGTTACAACTGGAAATTGTGATGAACAAATGGCGCGACTAAAAAATTCAAAATTTGCTGTGATTATGTCCGACAGTAATCTGTTGCAGGATACTGATTTGACTCAGCTACTTGGTCCTTATCTAGGCCCAATGATGGCTGTTGTTCAGCAGCAAAAAAATAATCCTCCCGCATCAGCTACTGTTAAAACTTGTACGCCACCTAGTCCGCCACAAGCAACAGGTGAACTGCGGTCGATTGGAGACTGTACGATGCCGTACAAGCTACCACCAGAGACATCGGTACAACTAGTGCCTTCCAGTCCGACGGACCAGCAGCAGCCTCAGCCACTATCTAGTAAGCCAGTAGACCCGCAAAGTGGAGTGAAGCCTCCACAACGAAAATCGCGACTCGATGAATTGTTAGTTGATGGACAACCCAGCACTGCAGCTTCCAAATCAAACGCTGCACATGTAACCAATGAATTGCTCAACATTAACGCCATGTTATTCTCACAATTTGGCGCTAATCCAGCCGATGCTCTCAACGAGGCACTTATTTCTATGTTGAAACAACAGCAGGAATCGAAGGTTAAGCGACCAAGTCGACGATGCCGTAGTACTTCGACAACGAACACTCCCCCTAACTTGGAAGATATTGTTCTGGTTGAGCCGCAATCATCACTAGAACTTCCTTCAGCGCCTGGTTGTGATGTTTCCACTCACACGATGCCGCCACAACAAATATCGGAACCTCACCCTATAACGCGTCCTATAATTAAGCGTCGCAAAGCTGTTATGCAAGCTTCTAAGCAACTTTGCTTAAAAAATACAAATAAAGGTGACATTTCAATGCTTAAAACAGATGAAAATACTACTAAGAACGAGCTCACAAAGAATACTGCAAGTAATGCTGATTGTTATGCTTCTGTGATCCAACTTGCAGTGGAAACCCCCCAAGCACCCACGAGCACTGTTCCGGAAGTAAATCTCAGTACCAGACTTAACACGGAACTTGAATGCGCTTCTGAAAACACTGCTTCCAACACCTCCTTAAAAAATATCCCCACCGAATCATCATTGCCAAGCGCACGTAAAACAAATGTTAAATCTGCGCTAGGCCAAAAGCTACTGGAGGCCATTGGCCTGCCTCAACCAGGTAAAAACATACCAACGGAAAGTTCCCGCGACACATTACGCAGTGCTTTGAAGCGATCGCTGAAGCAAGCCCAAGAACAGCAGCAACAACTAAAGCGCGTTAAGCACGAGGAACCTGTAAAACAAATGGCAGACTCAACCACGAAGTCCGTTGCCGGAGAGTCTTCGGAGGAACACAAAAAGGCCATTGCAGAGCGAGAACTAGAATTACTGAAACGCAAGACAAAAAATGTTGACAAAACCAATTTGTCGTTTAAGGAGTAAGAATTTAACTCTATTTATTTTGTTGAAACCATTTGTACTAATTTAAATTTATTTTAGCGAGAAATCTGAACGCACGGATGTAAGCTCATCATCATCACGCAATCGCAGAAATCGTAAAAAGTCTAAAACCGAAGCCAATGAGTACGACTCTTTTGCTGAAGAGCGAAAAAACGAGCGATGGGATGAAGATGATGATTTGCCATTAAAAACAGAACTAGAAAAAAACACGGAGCATTCTAATCGTCCTACACGCACAAGCAAGACTATGTCCAAGTATTACAAGAGTCCAGGAAGTGACAAGGCATTGTTAACCCAAAGGTCGCAACATGCTATGGGCAGGCGATCCACAAGGCAAAATTGTTAAGCCTTCAGTTTTATTTTTTTAGTGTTAACTGACAGCCTTTACGTCTGGCATATAAAATATGTACAGATAGATATTGTTAAATCTTCTCATAATACTTTAGTTTGCACCGAAACACCGTATATAAAAACATACTTCATTGAAAATTGTTTAACTACTATTCATTAAGAGTTGAATATATGAATTGTCTTTACCGATATTATAAAAAATTTTATTCGACACTTAGATAACTTTTAGCTATTTGTTTTCAGTGGGTTTATTTAGTAAGAACTATGTTTAAAATATGCTGGCCGCTAGGGCGTTTGGCTTTAACTCTAGATATTCTTGTAGTTGTGATTGTATTGTTATACCCAGTGGATCTATCGCGATAGAGGCCAAAGCGATAAATGATAAAATAAAAAAAACACGGCTGTTTTGCTGATGTCACGGTCGCGCAAAAACAATTGAGTAGATTTCAGCTGTATGCATGCACACAATTATATATACATACATGTTTGTTTATATACTTACATACATACGTGTACAAATTCACATGTGTTGTACCAAAAGTATAAGAAAAACATCAGTTGCCAATTATATGCGGCTTGAGATGGTTGCAAAAAAGTGAGAGCAATTTACATTAACAGAGAATATTAAGGTAACTTGTTGACAAAATTACTCTTGGCAGTATGAAGAAAATGCATATAAAGTTTTTTTATATACGAGTTGTCATATCAATACTTCTGCTTTGTCTTTTGCTATAAGATAACAGCAATTATTGTTGGATTGGGCACAATGAGCTGCTGCTGTGGAAAACGCAAACGTGATGCTAATTGTTACAGTATTGACAAGGAAAACTACTTGCATGTTAACACTGCTGACGTAAGTACATATTGCCTTATACATATGTAAAACTTTTTCTGACTAGGCGCTTAAGTGTAGACAATTGTAAAGGTTTTGGAAAAGCTTGATAACGTACGCATTTTCTTAATAACTCATATATTGCTTATGTACGTACATATGTACATAAGTAGATACGTTATCAATGAAAAACTATTTCCATACAAATATATTTATATGCAGCAAACTATAGGTATGCGACAGTCGATAAGTTGAATACAAATTGGCGACAAGCTATTGGTTATCTGTCTAAAAAATAATATTTAAAAAGTGCTTTACACATTTCCATTGCCGTTGCTTGGCAGACACCAAGCAAAATACACAGATTTAGAAAAAATTTATATGTATGTTCGTGCATACACACACTTATACACGTAATTGACTATGTAAATACAAAAAGGAGGATAAAGAGAAGAAAAAAGAAGAGAGCAGCAGAGAGAACATACTGAGCGTAAGCTTTCTAGCATCTCAAAAGCGAGAAGGTTGGGTCGTGCTTGCTGACAACCGGTTAGTATGACTGCAATAACATTGCTATTACGCGAACTCTGCGATCTGTCGGATGCATTTTGGCACAACGATTTTAATTTTGTCCAAAGTTTAAAATATTATCATACAAAGCGTCGTCTGCACTTGTTTTGGTTTTTCTGTCGGGAACACTGGTTGCGTCAGTCTACGGGCTCCACAAAAACACAAAGCATGAGACATGCTGCGGATGCAAACATCGATTTTGCAGTTGAGGCAAGCACGGCTAACCGAACCATGGAAAATTTCGACAATCAACAAATTGATTATTTGAATGACATCGAAATAGCAAAGGGTATGGACTTAAATGTACGTAAGCAGGCAAGAGCAAGCATTTGTTGTTTGTAAATATTGTGTCCACATACATATGTATGTATGTAAGAGAGTTTCGATGAAATTGACTTTTAGTAATTGCTTCATTATTTGACATTTATCGCGCATTCTATTGCCTATTCGCTTCGTCTTGCGGGGCGAAACTTTGGAAGCTTTTGCTCAGCTGTTGTGCACAGTCGTGGGCAAAAAAACAGTCCCTCCTTTCTTTCTGCCATAACGTCTGTAAGCGGTATTGGTGCAACCAAGTAATTATAAATGTATGTCAGGTATTTACTTCTCAGCAATACCTTCAAGTTTTACCCACATGCTTTGTGCTCACATTCATACATACATATATGGCTAAGCTTTTAAACACTGAGTTTGTGCTTTGAGTATCACTGGAACTTCCAAACCTTTTGTGCGAAATGTGAGAAATTATAATAAGTAGAAGCTATTGCTGTAGCAGTGCAGCATCGATAAACAAATAAAATCTATGTAGTTGAGTTTAAAATGCACACAAGCAAATTTGAAAATATCTGTGATGAAATGTATTTTGATATAAATCTATAATGTACTTTGGCCTTGTTTGGCTATGTACAAAGTTGTTTTACTTTAATACTTCATTGTTTACCAAAATCGATGAATCGTTTTAAACATGCACATAAGTTTATACCTATATATGGCCATATGTGTGTTTATGATGTTGTTGCATTAATGTATACATTTAAAAAAAAATTAATGAGCTTATTGCTTACTTAAATAAGAAAAATAAAAAATTAAGAATGTGCTTTAAAGTTTTGTGTAGAAAACTATTTAGTTGTTGCCATCAAGCTAGAGAGAGGAACCTGAATGAGGTAAGCAGTGACTCAGGACCATTAATAAAAATATAATACTCACATATTTATTTAAAGTTTTTGTGAACTTCCATGTAATATATCTTGTTATGATAATAGGACTTAGATTTTAACTAGGAAGATACGACATTATTTATTTTCAAGTGTGTATAAAATGATAAAATGTTGTACAATATCTGTTTGACATGAGTATGGGCAGAAAAATTTAAATTGTTGAATTGTATATTATTGAAATACTGACAAAATTTAATGTGATATTAACTTTAGGCTTCCTTTTATGAATATTCTGATGTATTGCTTAAATATCATAGCGATGAAGTTGGTCAACTTTGCGAAGGTGCCAGCTTCACCTTTAGCGGAAAAATTGCAATTAATTGCGAAAGGTGAGTAAATGGCTAAACTTATACACACACTTCTTTAAGTGAGTTCTTACATTCCTCTAGATTCTCTATTAATTTTGGGTATGGCAATGATACACGGGATATTGCTCTGCACATCAACCCCCGCCTTCCTCAGAACTACATTGTACGTAACACCAAGGTAAACGAATTGTGGGGTCGTGAGGAAGTTTCCTCAGCCCTGCCATTTTTGCTCCGCCGTGGCGATAAGTTTGCAATTCAAGTTTTCGTAACCGACTCGTGTTACATGATATCGATAAATGGTCATCACTTTGCCGAGTACGCACACCGCCTTCCATATAGCGGTGTTCGCAGTCTTGAAGTCAAAGGTGACGTGGAAGAAATAACAATGCAGAGATCCATGGTTCAGTACTATCCACAACGCTTGCAGGAATCTTCCGCTCGAAGTATTGAAACGCATCTAGAAGCAGAATCGGACGAGGTTGATTCTGACGAAAAGGATATTATAAGCATACCGCATGAGTGGTGTCTTATTAACTCCCCTGTAAAACTATCTGACAATTCTACAAAAAGTAACTGTACAACTACAGATCAAGGACTAACACTTCCATACTATGGGACACTTTTGCCGAAATCGTTGAAGGAAGGACGATGCTTAAGGATTGAAGGTCGTGTTCGTCTGTTGCCACACTCGTTTTATATCAATTTGCAGCAAGGTCAAAACATTTGGCCACATCCTAATATTGCATTCCATTTAAATCCTCGATTCTCACAAACAAGCAGTGGTGCCATAGGTAAAGCGGTAGTGTGCCGTAATGCTTGGTATAATGGGAGTTGGGCTCAAGAGGAACGGTCTGAATTGGACACTAACTTTAGACCTGGTCGCTCATTTAGTTTGGCAATCGTTTGTTCTAAGAATTCTTTCGAAGTCTATGTTAACCGACAGTTTATTACCGAATTTAAGTACCATGAAAAACCAGATATTGTGGATACGGTTTATATTCAAGGCGATGTAAAGCTCTGGAATGTAACTCTTGAACCCAATCCAATTATAAAGGGCAAAAATGTGCGCATCTATCACAATCCTATGTACAGTGAGGAATATTAGTTACTAAATCTTTACCAGTTTGAATAAAACTTAAATTGACAATAATAAGGGTATTTTTCCATGAAGTAAAGAATTCTTGTCAACATAAAAAATTTTTTTAATGTCAAAATACCTTTCTGCCAATTAGCAATTGTTACGTTATATTAAATTATAAACTGTTAATGGTATGTGTAATATTAGCTTGATCCATTGCCTGTTATTATTTATTGTTATTATTCAATTTAACAAATAATCTACCTTTAAAAAATATAAATTTAAAAAAAAAATTTATTGCTCAATTCGGCGGTCTGACGTTATGGTACCTCTTTTTGTACGCAATGTTTGTTCCAAACGAAAAAGTATTTCATACTAATTTAAGAGGTTTTTGATTTAACTGTTATGCATATGTCATTGTCAAAATTATTTTTGTGACGAGATTATATCTCCCTTAATTACGCCTTAAATAAGGCCGTTCTTTGAACATGCACAAGAGTTGCAGTCGGCTGCAAGGCCATGAACATTTACGAAGGCGCTCGGAGCATTGCCCTCCGTCGAGACCTGGATGCTATGTCAGTATTCTATGAAGAACGCAGTGCAGCCCGGCGACGTAAACAATTGAAGCTGATTAAACTACCAGTGCCTGGAAACAGTTTTTTCTTTCACGGGTTAATACTTAGCGACTGTGAGCACTTTGCGATAAACTTTCTGGCTAAACAGAAAAGCCAACTTAACAATAGTTGCGACATTGTCTTGCAAATCGGTGCCCGCCTTCCACAGAACTACATGCTCCGCAACTCCCGATTAATGGGCAAATGGGGGCCCGAGGAAAATTCATCTAGCTTACCTTTTCAGCTAAAACGTGGTAAAACATTTTGGATGCAAGTGCTGCTTACTGACCACTCATTTTACATATCGGTAAATGGTTTTCACTTTGCTGTTTATAAATACCGTATGCCTTACCAGTGGCTAACTGGGGTAGATGTGCGCGGTGATGTTGGTGATATGGTGATTGAAGTCTTCACTGTTACGGAATACCCAATCCGGATTAACCATTCGGTGGCCAGCGTATTACCCTACGTCAATGATTCTACAAAAGACCTGATGCCTCAGTGCCATCACACAATGACGCGTGATTGGTTGCGTATTGAAGTTCCATCGGTTTCTCGTGGTCACGAGAGTCATCAACAAGCACATCTGACCATACCATTCTACGGTAGAATGCAAGAGGACAAAAAACTGACTAATGGGCGTGCATTGCGAATTGAGGGTCGTGTGCGTCTAATGCCGCAACGTTTTAGTGTTGCCTTACAAAATGGTCAAAATATTTGGCCGCAGCCTACGATATCATTTTTATTTAGCCCTTGTTTCTTACGAAGCAAGCGCGCGAAGGTAGGAAAAGCTATTATAACAAGGAGTGCCTATATAAATGGTTCGTGGGTAAGTCGCGAAGTGTCGCGCCTGCATACTTATTTGGAACCAGGGAAAGCATTTGTTCTTATAATTGTCTGTCGGAAGCAATGCTATGAGTTATTTGTTAATAGCATGTCGCTGCTGACATTTAATCATCAGATGAATCCAGCAGACATCGACATGGTAAACATACGAGGAGATGTAAGACTGTGGAATGTTTTTGTGGAAAGCAGCAGGTTCCCGGCAAAGAAGCAGGGTAAGTGCAAATTATAATTTAATAAACTGGTATTTTGCTGTATTTCTTGCTTGCAGGTCGTTCTATCAGTGCAAGTTTGTTTCGAGTTAAAGAAAATAAATAAAAAAATATATATATTGGATAGAAATTTTTATTTTTAATAGTTTTGTTGTTCTTGTACATCATATTTTTGTTGTTTAATTAAATTAACTTATGTGTTTAAAAAGGGAAGTTTTTGTGTACAAAAAAAATTTATTTAAAACTGCAGGTGGTGCCATTTCTATATAATTGCATACGTTTTACCGTTTCAGATTTGAAGAGTTTTCAAAACTTTTCTCAGAAAATAGTAAACAATTCAATCCATGGAAAAATGATTAAATTACTAATATCTGCAACTATTTGAAAATAAGAAAATTAGTTAAATGCATAGGCAATCAAACATGCATGTTTTAATGCTAATTATATTTCTTATTCAATTAGATTCTATACTTGAAATAAAATAAAAAAAATTCAAAATTCAAATTTATGGACAAATTAAGTTAAAACAGCTTAAATATGTTCTATAAAAGTCGGTGAAAAGCTCGAAGGATTAGATTTTGCCCTGCACTCCTATTCCAACCAATTCCATATTTAAACTCAATTCTGACTTTAATATACGGTTTTATTATCGTAATTGTCGTCCGTTTGAATCATTTGTGAGCGAAAAGAAGATGTTTCCAGCAAAAAAGTATGCAAAGTAAATAAACATAGGAAAAACTGACCAATTTAATTACAAGCCAAATTGCGTTTTATTATTTTAAAGATAGAGCCTAAAATTATGCTAGCCCTTTGCTGAATTGGCAGGCCAAGAACGGCTAAAAATTAAGGGAGGCAACGAAAAAAAGGGGTTAACAGGGGGTAAGGAGAGGCCCCCTTGTTGTGCAACTTTAAAACCCCAAAAAGCTAAAAAAAAAAGCTTGAAAAAAGGCTGAAAATAGCCGAAAAAGCTTTAAAAAAAGTGGGTAACGGCAGTTTTTCCAAGAATTCGTTTTAACTAAAACGATTGCATACGGCATAGGCGGTATATTGAAGTCAAAATTTAGTTTAAATTGGAAATTGGTTGGAATAGCAGTGCAGGGAAAAATCTATAAGGAGGGGGAGAATAATGTTTTCAAGAAACTGAAATTGTGCTTATATCACTTGTTTCATAACTATATATATATATATATTATTTTTCAATAGAACGCCAGCCGGCGACGAAGAGCAAATTTTTTTATTTGTATCATTTGGACTACAGATTTTTCTGCAATTAAAATTGCAAAAAGCACAGCTCAAATAGGTCTGTTGAAACTGCAGGGCGCTTCCAATCATAAATGTCAACGTGCTGTCAGCTTCGCCGTAGCCCATAACATGCATGCAGGTGGACTACAGAGGTCTTCTTCAATTGATTATTAAAAATGATAATCGATTATAGACGCCTCATGCCAGTTTTCGATGCTGTGTCTGTGGCCCTGTTGCGGTTAACTCACGTTTATGTCTGCATGTGTTGAGTAAGACAGTTGACATTGTTTTGGCATGTGCAGCAAAAAGCGGTATCAAAATGGGCAACGCCGAAAACGTCGCGTAGACGGACGGCAAATATTTCCCAAGGTTGCCAAAGGAAGTCACTTCTGTCACAGCGAGAAAAGAATTAATATTATTTATGGTTCAAGTTCGAACGTGCATCGAATTTTTGTCTGCTTTGGTATTGAAGTGGATCATTACCAGTCCCATGAATGCGCCTGACAGTGACTGCTAACGTCACAACGTATGCCTTTGAGTATTCGCTCAACATAAAAGTATATTAATTTTAGGACTGAACAATATTAATAAACCAGCAACTCTGAAAACATTTCTGAAATTAAAATAAGGACTATCGATTTTGGACCATCGCAAAGCGTGCAATGACGGTTGCATATTTAGCATATTATGTAAATCGTACAAATCCTTACAGATGGATTCCGTTCTGCAAGGGTACGAAATAATCGGCACGATTAAGACCCTCGTTTGGGCCTCTGTATTTGGGACTATGATTTTATTTTGTCATCTTTTTGTATAAATATTGCATACTAAAATTAATTAAACCGATGGTATCATTTTAGGAAGCGTGCAGACGATTTGTCTTTAATAGATCGGTGTTTCAGAGATTGAAGCTGCCAAGTAGGTTTAATAACTGCATAAATTTTTTTGTTTAATCAAACTTTACGTTTATTATGCGCGCATGGTAGGCAGCTACCAAAAATTTAAACGCTTCTACCTTAAAAATGCTGTTTACTTCAGCGCCACTACTGCAATTAAAATGTTGTCGTACCAAAAAAGTTGAATGCCAAAAGCGGGCAAAGTCTGTCCAATTTCGAGCTGTCCTGTCCTTCATAGCAGCTGAAAACAACCGTCTGTCGATGGTCAATGGTCCGTGCGTGGGGAAATTACGGTAGGTAACGCTTCCCAAGTATTGAAAGTGCAGCTATTAATGAAGCATTGGTTGTTGTTCTGAGATGTTATTAATTAATTTCATATTTTTTGTGCTGTGTGCTTATGTTGAACCATGTCGACTCAAGACACTGTCTGTTAACTTTTCTTGATCTGTTTTCACGTTTTCCACATAACTCGGTGAATGCTGTAATTTGTCACCATTGATGATGTTATTAGCTGCAATAATTGAAGGATGTCTCTGTGTTATTTTGATGACTCTCTTCTCAGCCTGTTACATAATTAGTTCTTATTTAAAATTATTTCATCAAAGTTTATTGTCAATTAAGTACATATGTATATAGGCATATAATTAAATTGACTAACAATCTTATGCATTTCACAAATGAATATAGGCCATGAGCATGCTTAAGCTAAACGTAGAAAAAATATATGCACCAGCCAAGTACTTGTCATTGTAGGACACACGATTAGCCAGCCAGACGCGCAAAACTAAATTGGTGTTCCATTATTGACGCGTTAAGTGGCTTATCAATATTCCATATGTGTAGTTCAATCTTTAAGAACATTGGAAAAGCAATGTGTCCGCAGTGTCGCACCATCGGCAACATTCTACATTAAACTCTGCCAGTGTCGTGGTAGCTGCTTCTGTCAATTGTTTGAAATGGTCAACGGAATGCAACTTGTTTCCCATCCAACGTAACATCACAGTCTTTAATAATAGCCGCTTGCCGCCCAAAAACCACTCACAAGAAAATTTCCGGCGTAAATGGGTGCGCTAATATTTCAGTGATATTGTAGCAAAGCCATGCCTGATAAACAAAAGCACAAACAACCAATCACTTGATCTTAATATCTCTTTCCGTTCAGATGTATAAAAGCCGCGGTGGAAAATTTGTATATCCCACAAAGAGTATCTATTAGTCAGATAAATTGTGCTGATTCTGATGCCTGACGCCCAATATTCTTCTCCTGGCTTTCTCGTGTAAGCGATAAATTTACAATACGGTCTCAAACTTGTTCCTTAACTCTTAGCTCAGATCCTGCAACGTTTTAAAGTATGTTGACTAAATGTGTGGGTCTACGGGACCAACAGCGTCGACCGTTGCTCGAGCTCCCGGTTTCTTGGAATATCGCTCATGATCAATCTTTCACTCATCTGATTGCATATTTTTATATGGTAGTTGGGCACATCGTTCACATCCTTTTTCGGCGTTCTCGTTCACCAGTAACTATTTGCTGTTTTTTTGCTTTGTCATACCACGTGCTCTTCTGTCCTACCCTGTATCCATATTATGGATAAGGTGCATTTTCGAGTCAAAGTAAAAGTTATTATATCCTTTTGTTAATAGTAAAAAGGTATTTGGATCTTAGTTAGTTTTGGTATTTAAATTAAATTTTTGTTGAAATTTAAATATAGTATATAATTCCTTAAATACCAAATATGCGCTTCATAAGGTATCTTTTTATCGATCACTTGATGTCATTTATAACTTGTTTTCCTCTAATTTTTGGTTCACGAGTCAACCAAAATTCCAGTATTTTCAAGCAACTGCATTGTTTTGATTTTTTTTTTTTCATTGATATAGTCTGCATTATTTTATATTTAATGTGAATTTTTAACACTTGTGCAGCTTTTAACCTCACTTATTTGTGATGTATATATGTGCGGTGTGCATCCCATGCATGTTAGCATGTGGATACATTTTTATATCCAAAATGTGTAAACCTTCATCACGCGGACATTCTTTTTGTGACCATATCCTTGGCTACATGCCATTTCCAAATTTGTAAGGTAAATAAACGAAACCTGCATAAGAATATATCTGCGACTACAAAGTATACAGATATTCGTTAACAATGTGACCAATTTAGTCCTTATTTCTCTTATTATTTCTTATTATTCTTGTTCCTTATTTCTCTGCCTGTCTCTCGGTGTGTATGAGGATTTTGGTCTAGAAAAATCTGCTATTTTTTTGATAAATCCGTTTCAACTTATGTTTGAATTTTGACTGAAAATAGCGATAAAAAACATGCAGAAAAATATTAAAGATGGAGACAACTTACGTATCGACCGCTGCCAGCCTTGGACACAAAAGAAAAAACGAGATCCTCTGCATTACCATAGCACGCGCATAGAATTCTTTATTGCAGTGTGAAAACGCAGGCGCCAACTGACGGTGCATGTCTTCTTAAACTAGTTGATTTAAGTTTGGGAAGACAGAACAAATAAGAAACTTCAGCAATTGCAACTGGCTACTGCTGGCAGCGAAGCAAATGTGTATATTATTTGGCTTATAAGTATAGCGTG
This sequence comes from Scaptomyza reducta, assembly GCA_035044485.1. Lineage (NCBI taxonomy): Eukaryota > Metazoa > Arthropoda > Insecta > Diptera > Drosophilidae > Scaptomyza > Scaptomyza reducta. Next base: position 315,579 of record JAWNNV010000841.1, read on the forward strand.
ATCCGGATCGGCAATGGTTTTAAGGGCAAAAGTTGAGACTGTGCTTTATGCATAATACGACAGAATGAATGAAAAAAACAACTGAAGCAAAAACGATGTTGCATTGTGTTATTTGTTGCCTTTTTACTTGAAACTCGCAGCAATCATCATTTGCGCATTCAAAATGAATTGAAAGTAAGCACTGATATAGGTAAATAACTAACTAACATTGCGACAAGTCTGCGTTTGTGCCTGCAAGCTTGCGAACCTCCTCTTTACATATATGTAAAAATGGAAATTTCTGCCTGCCACAGGCAGACGGTGCTTGTAAATTATGGACGATTAGGTGATAATTGGGCAAAATATGGCATTTATATGTGGAGGTTGCATATTAGCGTTGCTTTGATGGCTGCTCAGCCCTTAACAATTGGGTCACAATTGACGCTAAAATCTAAAGAGGGGTCTATTTAAAACAAATATTATATCTGTTATTTTTAGAGAATACAGATTGGTGATTAATTTGATAAATTCATATATGGAATACATCTCAGATATCCGATCAAATAGTATTGCGTACAACTAAAGTTAATTGCAGAAACGTAGCGACGTTATTAGATTTTTCATTTGATGGTTCACAAATGTAAGACCACAACTGTCATTTGGCCCAGACTATTCAATACCCACTGCCTCTTTAAATGCATAAGAAGGGTATAATAAATACAAAAGCAGCAGCTTACAAATGTTTATAAAACACATATCTAACTTTGATGATTTTGATACAAAAAAAAATAACATAGCCTATTCATTGAATTGCTGCTAACGCTACCAATTCTTGATGTTAAGTGTTTTTAGATATGGACTTATTTTAAACGTATTACGCGATTCAAGATATAAGTATTTCTTAGTCGATATCTTACAAAAAAAAAGCCATTTTCATTTGTTTTATTTTAAGACTGTCACTTGTGCATTGCTTGCTGGGCGCCAATGTTTCGTGCGTTCCGATGCACAAACCCAAATCCGTCCCCACTACTGTCTAGCCCCTACCCAGGCTGCTTTGACTTGGCGTGCAATTTAGCATCAGTATGCAAATAATTTGCGTTTGAGTTGTTTTTAACTAAGCGACGCCAGCTGTTGTACATATATGTATGAATTTACAATTATGTATGTATGCTATTCTTTTTTCAAATACGTACATAAATTAATACATATCCATGGACACAGTTTTTGGGAGCAAACATTGCAATCATATTATTTTCATTAAATTTATGCTATGTTTACAAAATACTTTTGAAATTATATGTAAAAAGACTAGCATGTACATATGAGTCTTTTCCGCCTCGTTTACGGTCGCAACTCCTTTTCAACTTTACGCAAATCCTACGTTCACTGTTTACTTACATTAAAAGCCCTCAAACTACTAATGATTACGACAGAATAAACGATTAGATGAACCCAACAATTACAGTAAGCACCTTCCACAAGTGTGAAATATATTGTTCCTGTCAAAATACTGCAACAGTTGGTAGAGCTATATTTAGCCAATATTTCGCACGATATTTGTGCAAAAATTTCTCAACGTTTTGCTGCTAAATAAACTTATCACCGCAACCATAACATGTGATCTGCTGACTTGTAGTTATTGTTTCAAATGTTTACACAAATGCTAATTTTTTGAGTCGACAGTAGGAGCGCAGTAAGTACGGCGTGTGGTACATGTATAAACTTTTCATCTACAAAAAAGAGTATGCGAAAACGAATGAGTTTTTAATGTCATCAAATCTTACTAATATCTGCAAAAAAAAAATAATCACTCAGATACATTGTTTCGTGAAATTCTTTTTATTTCACTTTGTGCGCTCTTTCCATTTGTTATGCGGACAGAATATTAATTAGTTTTGTATCATTTGATATGCGTCCACAAAGATTTATTACTTTGATTTTAAATGTCTTTCGTTGATATTGTATCAATTATTTTACACCGAACGATTTGAAAAAAAGATGCAGTAGGCATTTTAAGCCAGAAATTATTACTAACTCTAAAATTGGTAGGCTACAAAGTAGCAATTAATATGTATTAATTTTCTTTTGAAGTATGTAAGGCTAAAACACCTCGTTGCTATCAAAAAGACAATGTCGTGCATACTGAGGTTTAACGAACTTTTGGTTTTTGCAAATATCGCAAAAATCGATTGGCTTCAACAAATGTTTGCATTTGCTTTTCAGACATAAGTGTAGTTTTATAATTAATTACTAAAACATATATTTTTCAGTAAAATAGTAAAAGTAAAATTTTAGGGTTTTAAAGCTGCATATAAAACATCTGGTAAAGCCCCACACTTATATTGTGAAATACGTTTCCTCAATAAAAACAATATACAATTTTTAACAAAGATTTTGTAAGATTAAATTTCCATAACAACCCAATACGACCGCAATCGAATGCCAAAATTACATCAGCTAAACTTGGTATTTAAATTATAGAATCTTGCGTTCTAATAAAGTTACAAACTTTGTGCCTTTGCTTCGTTACAATAATTAATTTTTTATGTTATGTTATTAAGTTATGGTGTTAAAACATAAACTTCAAAGCATAAATCATTTACATAATGATTAGCAATTTAATTTCACATGTATTATTGTGGGATGGCTTATGTCAATTACTTTAATCTTGCGGCAGATAACGGTATTTGGGTCATATGTTATTCACTCATGTAATATTTAACACCGAAGCAGATGTTTTTACATAATTTATAGCAAAAATAATATCTTTTATGGTGCACAGACACAGCTTTAGTATACCTTCTAAACTTTTTAAAACAGGTATATAGGGTATAACAAAATGTACCTTAATGAAATATACCATATGCATCGCGTCAGGCAGCTGCATTTATTTATATTTTATCAAGCTAACAACCTGCTTTAGAAAACGAGTTTGTCATAGCTTCAAGCTGATGTAATTTAAACCCGCTATTGCACACTAGGTCAAGTAGATGCTTGCTAAAAAGTTTAGAATGCGTCTAATTAATATTTTATGTTTAATAAGTACGCATGCACTGACAAGACGAATTCAATATCGGAACACCTTTCTTGCCAATGAGATTAAATGGCAATATTTGTACGTACTTCTGTGCCCGATAATAGCTGCTGGCTAGTTCTAATGTCCCAAAACAGCTCATGAAACCTCGGTGCAGTTGAACGGAGCGAGTGCGGTTCTGTGCGCACCTGTCGCTTCAACTCTATCTGTATCCCTCTCACTGTTTTGTTCTCTCTTTCTTTATTATTCCATCAGGTTGTAGTCTGATAAGATTATTTTACGTATAGAAATATTTATCCCTTATATGTCTACCTACACATTTTACTGTTTAAGTTTCATTCCTCTGGTGCGCTCGCACTAGGATGAGTAATCGGTCAGTCCCAGCTACACGGAAACACATTTTAAATTTGATAGTCAATTTTGTATTTTAGCATTCAGCTCTTATGGCACTTATACATATGTAAATATGAGATTATCGGTTATAAATAGAGTGTTATATAGAGGATAAATAACTCAAAATATCTTGAATATTTTCATTACATTCAATAATGCATACAAATATTAATAATTGTGGTCAAAAATTAAAAAAACACCATCCAAGGCAATACAATTTACTTGTATAGTCTTACCTATTGAGTATAGTACGAACAGTTAATATAACACGTTTGTTCGTTATTGACACGGGTACTTTTATTATCTAAAGGCCATTTTTTTTAATGAAAACATTTGTTGTCTTTTAAAAAGTTATCCATTTTAAATTAATATTTCACTTTTTGTACTGCAAAATATGTTTTGGCCTCTGCCTTACATATTTAATATGGTTATATTTAAAGCGAGTTTAAAATAAGATCACATTGCTGATTTCACACCCTTAATACATTATATCATTATGTTGTATATTAAAATTACCGTACCGTGGGAAGTTTTCGGCTTTTACAATTCTAGCTTATTTCAACCTATCAACAAGCTTAAAAGACTTATAAAGCTGTTTGGTTTAGTGTAACTTTAACTATGCCTAAGTTGCGCATGTCCTTCGTCTAGTTTGGACATAAGTAACTATCAGGAACTATTTTGACAACACTTAAAGTTACACATTAAATAGTAATAAGTGGTAGCTCAGTCACATTCAAAGTCTTTATAAAATAAAGTTAAAGCATTTTAAAAACAGTTCCCTTTACTCGTCTTTCTTTCGCTTTACTTTTCCTTCGGTTTGAATGGTTGAAGTAATTGCCTCAATGCAATCAGCAATAGTTGGCTCTGATTGCTCAGAGCTGTAGTCCTTACCAGCCATGCGACTTAGCGTAAGTATGTAGGAACAGGCTACGCGCAATACTGATAACTTCGATAGTTTTTGGGAGCTTGCATATGCTGGAACAGCGTGACGTAACGTCTCGTAGGCAGCTGAAATGGTGTGGACACGGGTACGTTCGCGGGCATTTGCCTCAATCCTGCGCTCACGTGTCATATTCTTATAGTTTCTTTGCTGCGGTCTTGGTGAAAAAATGCTTTGTTGATCTTTGCATATAAATTCAATGTTTTCTTCTAAAATAGTCTCGTTGCATACTTTTGTAGACTTTTTGTGTGCAATAGTGTTTTTGGTGCACTGCTGACTAGAGTGCAGCTGGGTTGCCATGATTTCAGCGTCATGGTATTGCGGCTTCTTTGAAACCAGTGCCAACGGTTCTTGCTGTTCTGGTTGCGTGGACAAGGTAAATGCGCGATGTAACGTAGTGACGCCTGGATGTCGTATAAAAATTTTTGCAGGATTTTGCATTATATCACACGGCAGCAATAGACTAGGATCCCACACGATCGGCGAGGGTTTGGGGTTTGTATTGTGAGGTGGGGACAAAAGAGCTGGTGGAGTCAACATAACCGCCGAGTCTGCCGAAGATGTATACCGTATTCGTTTCTTAAGTGGACCAGACGCTGCCCCACACGAACTTGCTTCAGGGGACGAGTTACTTGATGTCGATCTCGGCTCCACAACTTTTGATGGTTCCATGCTTTTGCGTTTATTGCGTACCAGCACAATTGATTTTTCTTTCATTGCACCATAGTCTTCCGTTATTCCGATATTGGGACTACCATCGCTACGTGCATGTTCTAATGTCAAATCATCGCCGCCCTCGCTTTCCGAACTTGCCGAACAAAAGCCCGCGTCGCGATCGTTTGAACTCGGAAAATCTAAAAGTAATCAAAATACATATATTAAAGTATAAATCAATAATTAATGAAATATACATTTTGTTCTTATAAAAGTACCAAAACTTACAGTGAGACAAATTTTAAAAATCATCTCTCCTATATATCTTTAATGAATGCATATTTATTGAAACATATGAAAAATGGGAGATAATTAAAAAAATAAAGCTAAAAAATTTACATTTAACTTATTTATCGCATACAAAATTTAAACCAGTTTTCAGCAGTATGATCGCTCTATCTACCATTGAACTCCACAATAAATTATAAATTGGCTATAATGCTTTATTGCATGCCTAGGCAGTTTGGGAGAAAAACGCAGTTAAAAAACCTGTAAAGTATTTAGGTACAAAAAAAAGAGACAAAATCTTTTTTATTCCTTTCATGGGCCTCATATCAAAAGGATTTTAAAAAAAATGTGTAACTTTGAACATCTATTAACTGCGTTCCCTAATCAAATAGGTTAATAAATGGATTTCTTCTTCTTCCTCTTACCCTCCCACAGTTAGACGCCATTTATCTTAACAAGACCAGCACGACAAGTCGCATGTGACTTTAAGTCATGTTGACACAACTATTTATATTTATGCTATCTTTGCTAATTTTAGACCAAAAAACAGCAAAGCGAAGTTTACTCAACTGCAAAGACGGGCTGTATAAATAACAGTGCTAACTAAGTATTTTTCATTGTATATATATGTTAAATATCTATATATATATATATATATATATATGTTACACCGTCTAACTTAAAGAATTATTTGTTTTAATAATAAATGTTTATCTTTTTGCTTATGTACAAAATATCGGAGTGCATATATATTTCTGAGGTACATAAAATAAAAGTTTGTTGTACTGATTTTCTTTGAGATGTTATTGTCAAGTTTGGGGAACAACATCTTCATTTTAGATATTTGATAAAATATATATATATATATATATAATATATATGCATGAATCCGCTTAAAAACTAAGAACTGCATCTTGCATTTTTGATTTAAACACATGAGGCGTTTGGATATTATGAGCATTTTATTCAAAAAATAAATGTCTCCAAGTGAAATATATTTTAATAAGTAACATTTAAAATATACGAGAAAGCTGAAAACAAAGTTCTCATACTGAAAGTCAGGCAAAGGTTATCAAACAGAGTCTGCTTGCTTATTGGATTGCTGTCAGATTCCGTGTGTGGGAAGCATGTGCTTATCACCATAGGTTTAAGCGTAACGTATAAGCGCATTAGATGGCAATAGTAATATGACTAGTCATTTTTATGAATGAACAGAAGAAAATTAAAAAAAAATAGGTATCAGTACCAATTTTCAATCGAGAAGCCAGTTTCAACAGTTGTAAGCCTCTTACTAAAATCTTGTTAAAAGTACAAAAATATTGTAAAAATCAGGTTTAACTTTTAAAGTGAACTATTCTGTTCTGCATGGCTTTATCAAAGCATTAATTGGCCGATAAATACAACAAGAGATCGAACGCACGAACTGGATCCCTAAGATTCAGATTCGCATGAATCAAAATAAAGATGTTGTCAAGAGCTATTGCAAGTAGCTGCTCGTTGAGTCAGATGAATTTTAAAAAATAGTTTAAATGTATTTAAATGGCTGCTGTACTTAACTGCACAGTCAGTGCGACGCGACCCCATAATTGACCAACAGGGATGAAGCGGCGTGACAAGCAGCTGAGTCTCAAATACTAAATGTGATTGCCAAACGGCGCCGTCATTGGATGGCGCCACTGGTTACAGTTATGCTTATCCGTCTGGTAATTGTTAAAAATGTATGGCAAAAATATGATAATATGAAAGTAAGACCGATTTATTTGTATCATATGCATATTTCAAAAATAAGCATAAGTTAAAATATTAAAAAAAATAACAAAACTGCGTCCAATATTAGTGTTTACGTTAATCTACAAAGACGTCGTGTGTATAATTATTTCCATTTGGAACACAGAAGCAATTTTTTCCGTCACTACCATATTTTATTTGTAAATTATTAAATTCACCTGTCAATAACACTGTTATTTACACCACACAACTTTTGGCAAGTGGTAAAAGATAGTTTATTGAATGTATGTAATTTGTAATTAAAAGCATATAAAGCTAACTTCAGTTTTATAACTAGTTCCAGCATCACATACATTTTAACGGCTTTAATGTAAAAAAGAAATACAATCACTATATATGTATATATAATTGAAATTATGTTACATTATCAAGCAATGTACTTTTTCTGAAAATATTCTATTGCATTCGCGAATATAAATATTTTACCTTTTTTAATAATTGCTTCAAGCTCCGCTGAATTTAATTGCATGTAAAGTTGATCTATTTTGACGACTTCCATAGTTGAATTGAGAGAATTTTGCAACGCGTAATCCATAAAACGAGCCTTAAAATATTCCTTCTGTTGTAAATAATTAACTTTTGCTTTGTGGCAGCCGTAACTTCACTGAAACTGATAAGATATCAATACCACGTTAAAGATATCTTAATTTTATGAATTTAGCCGCTGGGGAAAATTCAAATTTATATAAAGCTATATCGCACTTTTAATTTTTCAGGCTTGCTCAAGAGCTATTTTATTTTTTCACAAATGTTAAACATTTCAGCGATCTCATGCGTATTTTAATTGTTCACACTATAGACCGCGTTCTTTCAGAACACGTCCGACAGGCAGCAGCACAGCACGTCTATTAAACACGAGAGTGTCTTTGGTTTTGAGAGGACCAAACACGTTCGCTTCATGCTAAATGCAACACGCGGTCGAACCGGTTGTTTTGTGAATAGAGAGATGAGCTCGTGTCAGTCTTGCCAAAAAAGTTTATAAAAAGTACTCACAAAAAGTTTAAAAAACTTAAGTCCGCTTTTATTGTTAGACGGTTCACATTAAAAATCTTGTGGTATTTTGATATATTTCCTTTTGTTTGTTGTCTCACACTTATTTATTTTCCAACCAAACACAAGTTTTCTCTCAAATAAAAAATGAATCAAATAAATGTATCTAAGGTACATCCAGATTATTTCTTAAAATTAATATTTATTAAAAAATCAGTTTATTAGTTAGAGTTTGCCTTAAAAATAAAAATTTATTTTCAAGCTACATTCTCTAACAATACATTTTGAAAATAAATTTCCATATCTGTATCGAACCATCAAACATGTTTGATGCGACGCGTCGTAACGACTTAACGATGTGCTTATGAATGGAAAAAAAACGGTTAACATATCTGTTTTTGTTAATAAAGTAATGCTTATATTAGAATTAAAGGCTTAGCGAACTTATTAAAATTCAAAGAATTTACTTTTTATGTACTTTCAATACATTTAAAATTGTTAAGATTTTTGGGAGGCAGATAGCTTAACGTAATAAGCGAGTAGAGTTGTAAAATGTTAACATCGTTCTTTTGGCGATCAGTATCACTATATATATGTATATACATATATACTATATTTAAAGGGGAATGGGATCAGCTTGCAGTACGGTTTGGCTGTTGATGCGGTGGCGCCAGTTGTGTCATATTTTCAACTGACTTTTGTCGTTGCAACATCTGCAGTTCTATACGCTTATAAAGAAGGGACTTTGCAACTGGGACTGGTAGACATACATTTGTATGTTTATACATTCCTTTATACATAACTACATATTTTTAGGCACAACTGGCATAACGTCTGGCTTCTGGCCTCGCTTTGGTCGGCTGCTGATGATGATGATGCCGCATGCAAACGAGTTGTTGCTGCAGCAGCTTTTGCGTCAGTTCTCTGGTTGTCATCGTGGTTTGCGTTGTTGTTTTCTGATGGTAGTATGCAAGTGAAATGAATTCTGTATGCAATAGGCGGTATTCTTAAAACAGATTGAATTGTGCGGATTTCTGCGGCCTAAGCTCCACCGCCTTATTCAGACCCCAAAGACAACTTGATCGACCTGCCGACCGTTGCAATAATGCGGGCACATTGTGTGCTTAGTGTGAAGTGAATTATAATGAGTCAGTGGTGCAGATGCTGTGACTATATACATGCGCCTCTTAAAATGCCAGCCAGTTTTAACGCCGCCATGTGGAATTCCACACACAATTGGTCATTTCCCTACTTCTGTGCAGCAGTTTTGCAACGTTACCACACATCCACAGTCCGTAACAACAGCAGCTTGGACAGCCGTATGCTGTTTACATAAATCTCAGGAACTGGCAACGGCGGCTTGACTCTTAATTTTTATCAAGATACATTCGAAAGCGTTCTCAATTCGAAGTGAACTATGATCGCAAAGTTGAGGATGTTTCACACAACCAGGCGCACTAAATGCACGCCTAAGTCTATGATAGCCTAGAGCGGTGCGGAGACAGTACTGGTACACGATGCTGTGCCACACGGACTGCCCACGCGGCTTCCATTTGATTTAAAGAAGACGGGTGTGAGTTTCATGCTGTCAGTGCCAGGGAGCCCGGGAAACTGTTTCATTTTTTCATTTACACACACACGCTGTTGGAGGCAACTGCGTCGTGCCCTAACTCATAGGATGGGAGTGATGAAAACTTCGCGGTGGCTATTGGCGTCATCAACCGTGTTTCTAGAAGGGACAATCCAGTGCGCTTAGTTTTAATAATTTTGCTGAAGTCTCAAAGTTAAGCAACCCTGGCAGTACAACAAGTTTACTCACCAAGGTACGTTTTTCCATTTCTTAAGTACTTATACTTGCATGTGTCTCTTATATGTATATGTTTATACCAATCATATTAAATATATGCTAATACAGATAAACTTGAAGAAGTGGAGGCTTATTGGATTTTTCTGATTCTACTTCATACTACTTTTCTCTAACCATATTTTGTGACTAAGGGTATAAAATACAACTTGATAAGAGGAAAGACCAAACTAAAAATTTCTAGGAAAGTGCTCAAGTTTCGCACCATCATTCCATCTTCTTCTACATTAAAGAAGCCAAAACTCAACCTGCCATCAAACTACAGACAAATCACTAATGTTGTTAGGGCTTCTTATGGCTACAAGCCCCATCGACCAACATCTGAGCTGCGCCGCACAACCATTCTTTCGAATCAGTGCTTCGCAGACGTACATACACGAGATTCTTGAAACCATTTTATATGATGACTTGTATTCACCCTGTATCCGAAAGATCTACCTATATAAACTGGGTATGTATATATATATTTATACTCTTTTAATAGAACAGAGACCAAAGATATACAACAATATAATATTAAATTATATATACGATTTTAAACGAAGAATGAAGATTACCATATTAAGTTTATACACCTTATTCAAAGGTCAGCTCATAGTCGAGCAATCCAGCCTTAAACATCTACTGGTTCCTACGGAGCTGCACAAAAGAATGCAAGATTCGACTAAATACTAACCTGTTTACCTGTTGCTTTGACTCAGACGCCATAGCATACGCAACCCGCACAACTGTGTACGCGAAAAAGCTTTTCAACTTATTTCTTTTGTCAAGCTTCAAGTTCAAGGATATAGCATTGGTGTCTTCCAAGTTTTTTGTGTACGTGTCGGCGAAATTTGATCATTTCGTTTTAAATTTGAACAGTTTCTTTTAAAAACCCAGCTAGAATTACCAAAATGTTAGCTAGTTAAAACTCTGGAATTGCTTTTAATGCCGTTTTTGCTTCTGTAGAAAGTCTCCGTATCAATAACATTTTTATATTTTTTTTCCTAAGTGTGTAGCATATATCGGTGACACCAAAAGCTGTCTGGACTACATAGCTGTAGTACAAGCATTGTTGTTTCCACACTTTGTCGTCCTTTCTTATGTATGTATAAATATAAATACAAAATATATATATACAATTCAATGTACAAACAGCTGACTACCTGGTTTGAACCAGACACAGACCAGACATCAGTTGTATTGTTTTAACCGAGTCTCAAACGCTAATTACTTTAAGTCTGCATAATATAATTACCGACTATTGTTAGACTGTTTGCACGTGAAACGGAGCAATTGATATTTTCAGGGTTTTACCCAGGCATGCAACTAAGATTTCAGGAAACAGTAGCTTCTGAGAATTTCAATAATTCATTTGCACTTGTTTTTTCATTTCATATTCTTTATTGTACACCTCTTATGACTATTACACACCTAATTGCCGAACTTTTGTGGTTCTTAACTTTGAAACTCAATGATGCATGTATTGATATTATCTACTTACAAACTATCATTGTTTTTTTTTCAAAAAACATATAAAAGCCTCAAAGAACCATATAAGTTAAATGTATAAGTCTCTGCCAACTCAAATGATTTATTAGAAAGAAAGTGAACGTGTGTTAAAACGTCCAAGAGAACACCCATTCTATGCTTAGTGGTTATATTAATGAGTAAATGCAACTACTCACAAATGCGCAGCATTCAAGTATGTAATTGAATGCATACTAGAAATAATGGCTATTCGGGTACATACATGAAACCAGTGTTCAATGAGAAGATGATACTAACATAACTGGCGCCGAAGCTATATTCAGTATACAAAACCAGGAGCCAAATGTGTACTTACTTAAGCGTCAATGCACACTCATACGTAGACATACATATATTAATACTTGCGCACATTCATTCGATGCCGTAATGTTCACATGTTTACGCATGTGACGTCACTAAGGGGAGTATATGTTACAAAAACGAACTCAATAAATGTCTGGCAACCGTCCGATTCACGTGTGAGGATTCAGCACCATCCCAAAATGAAGTTAAATTTGTTAAGGCGCTAACGCGCTACCTGTATAATCATGAAACTGATTTGTGTATTTTGATTTTATTGCCATTATTAACATTAAAATCAATTGAAATAAAATTAAAATGATGTGTGGGTATATGTATATATATATATATATATTTACTACTTATTAAAAATAGTGGATAGAAAATATTCATATTTATTTGCATGCCATCAAATACACTTTTAGAAATGTCAGTTGACATAGAGACAGGATGGCGTCGATAAATGTAGTATACATTTCTTTTTTTATACCCTGAACCCATTGAAAATGGGTAAAAAGGGTATAATGATTTTGTGCAAAAGTATGTAACAGGTAGAAGGAAGCATCTCCGACCCCATAAAGTATATATATTCTTGATTAGCCGAGTCGATATAGCCATGTCCGTCTGTCCGTCCGCCCGTCCGTATATATGAACGCGTCGATCTCAGAGACTATAAGAGCTAGAGACTCCAGAGTTGGTACATAAGCTCGCCTAATCCCCAGAAAGTACAAGTTTGTTTTAAATTTTCGATAACTCTTCCCGTTTCCGATATACACATGTGATCGATAACACCAAAGTCTTGAATTTGGAAAACTTTTTGATGCAGTTTGAAAGATTAGACTAAATAATCACAATCTGTGAAAATTTTGAAATCGGTTGAGAAACACTGGAGATATGAAGTATTGAAGTTAAGAAAGTATGCACTATACGCGTATATATACACACACTCACACATACTTGCAATCACTGACGTAAAGTATAAAGTTCAGGGTATAGTCTAGTCGGGATTTCTCGACTAGAGCCTTCTTACTTGTTTTTGTATTTATATAGTACTGTTAGACATATGTGCCTTTGTGTGTGTGAAGACAGAGACGACAAACAACACATGTGTGTGAAAGACCTTCAAGAGGCGTCAGCTTGACTCTTGCGATTTTTCATGGAAATTGCACAGTCGGCGACTGATGGCACATATGGTGACCAGAACCAAAGAAAGTGTACCCATACCAAAGACCTCTTGAAATGGAAGCGCCTTACAGCTTTTCTTTGGCTATGGATTAAAAAGATTTTTTTAATTCCCATGTGCTGGGTCATCTCCTAACATGGTTTGATAACATGTGTTGAGTTATTGACTAAAATTTTGGACAGTTTAAGTCAAAGGCTTTGTATTCATATTAAGTGGATGCCCTCAGGAATACAGTTGCAACATGTATCCAAATAGTCAGCTTCTGACAGGCAAATATAGCAAGCCCCAATCAAATAATTAAATATATCAGCCGCTTATTTGAAACTAAAGTGCGTATGTACAAATTAGGAACAATCAGAAGCTCCCTTAACAACGTGACAGCCTCAAGCCAAGTTCAATAGCAACAGCAGCAATCAAATGCATGCAAACGCCACAATACACAATTTGTTTCCAAAATTTACGCTATTAATGTCCAAAAATGTATAACCAATGCGATTGTTAAGGAGTAGGTATCGCAAAAGCTGCTTCTCAAGTAGTTAAACACGCAATGTGGTAAGGGCGAAATAGTTTTCATAAAGCTAAAAGTAAGTTAATTCCCACGCTCTTAGTACGGAAGAGACCTTCAAGCTTAAAGACATAAAAGAGTATATAAAGCAAATGCTCATGAACGGAGAAACCTTCTTTCTTTTTATCGGCTACTGTTTGCCTCCAAGTCACCATTAAATTGTACAGCAGCAACACAGGAGCATTCTGATAATACGAAAATCGAGATCGCTTTGGGCTGAACTTCCCACTAATCAAGTTGAGACTGCTGGTATGAGTTTATGAAATTACTACTGTTGACTATGTACGAGGATGCCTATGCCAAGATGTGTGGGTGCTGAATATACTTTCGCATATAACATTTATTTGTTATTTTATATTTTATTCAGCGTCTTTTCTTTCCTTCGAGAAACCGATTACTGTTTTACATTTGCCAAGCATATATTTAAGGTTGAACGTATTTTCATTTAATACGTTTATTTATTTATTGTTATAAAAAAACATACATTGCCCTAAAAATAGCAATGAGCAAGTGGACAAGACTTTGAAAAAATACCTACCTGCTGTCTTGCAGTACCTGCTATAGTACCTGCTGTTTTACTTTCTTGCTTTCGGCCATTGTTTGTTGTCCTTGCCATAAAATGGCATTTGGTCAATTCCTGTTTATTATATTGTCGCCTTAGTTTATTTTCGCATGGATTAGTCGCAAAAGGCTATTCACAGGACTTTTTAGCTGGCGCCAGACGCACCGTAGGGGTTTCAAAAACTAACAGTAAAAGTATATGTTAGTAGTATGGCAAGTTACAGGTTCAATGACTACAATTGAAAATATAACTATCTACATGTAACGTTCACAATATCCGTGGTTGAGAGGGAATATATTGACTCCACTGTTTGGCGCTAAATAAGTATTTACCATCTGTAGTCGGCGGCAGATTGGCAAGTTGAGCAAACACGGGGAAAAAGTTTCGTCGGAAACACAACCGGAGCCAGATGCGTCACAGTGGTCGCGCCCTGATGTTGACACATGCCACAAAATGTGTATAGCGATCCATTGAGCAGTCTTTACCCACTTGTCGTCTTGGCTATAACTGGTTTGAATTCTTAATTTGCGTGCTGGACAATATGATACTCATACTTATGTCCCACAAATGTGTATGTGTGTATGAACGTACGCCTTTTATTGTCTTAAATTTGCAAGATGTGCTCAGCTGTCCTGTGCCCCCTTCAGATCGTGTCAATCGAAAGGTGCACAACAACTGCCACTGTTCATATGCCGTCAAGCATTCGTTGGTGTCTTGCCCAAACTAATTGCCGCTTATGCGGTTGGACTTGTCAGGTGCTTTTCGCTGAAAGGAAATTAACAGCAGTCAAAACGAACTGCAATTGCGCAAACGCGCTTAAAATAAAAAGCATATATTTTAGAGATGTTTTAATTTTATATTAATAAGAAATTTAAATGAAATTTGTGTCTTTCCTAAAGTATTGCTGATAACTGATAACATATTATTATTTAACAGTCTACGAAAAACGAAAGAACAAACGATATCGGTATACGAAATCTTATATATGAAATTTTTCTCTATGTATTTAAGTCTCTAAATATCACCTATATTAGCATCCACAGCTGAATTTATAACGTAATTGTACATATCGTATAAATATATGTACATGCTACATCATTCTTTATTAAGTGTTTTGAATTTGTCATTGAGCCTTACTTCTTATATCAGCACAGCTGTTATTTATTTTCAACAGCAATCTGTTGACTTAGGTTTCAAAGTAATTGAAGCATACATCTGTCAATACAAAACATTTTCAATGATAAGAAAGAGCGATGAATGTCGCTAACTGCTGTACAAATAATAACGTTAAACACAGTCGGTCAAACATTTACAGATGTGCACTAAAGCAATATCTCCTTCCGATATTATATAATATTAACTTTAACAAGCTAGCAAATATGAAAACATATTCAGATTAAATTTTTTAATATGCTTGGTTTAAGTATTTTGCTGACTAAATATGTACTAAGTCAGTGCATTAATGCTGCATACTCGAACAAGAAAAAAAATCGTTTAACTTGCAATTTTCATTAAAAATCATACATAAGTACAACATGTGTACATGTGTATTTTCATGAAAAAGAATACATATGGATACGTATATGTACAACATATGTAAGTAAACGCGAATCCGAGCAACAGATTGTCAGAATGTCACCAAGTGGACTTTGTGCAAATATTCTTGGCAATGAGATGTTGGCAACTAACTGGGCGGCTTAGTAGTCGCCAAATGCAGTCGCATCTGTCGTACAACTGTTGGCGTCAGATGAAAATGAAACCAATGGCCAATAGCGACTATAATTTTTGGCACAAAAGTTAAATCACACAACCAAGCGAGCCATTACATGCACTGACTACCAAAAGGCGTTAGCGCCAATGCAACAAAAGCCAGATAGATACATATATGTGTATAGTACACATTCTTATAGACATATTATTTATTAACTAATATATTTAAGTTAGTTAAGAAAACACATATAATGTAGGTAGGTAGGATTGTTGTGATTGTTGTATACCCAACCCTGAATAAACCAAAACACATTTCATTTAATTGCAAATTAATCGTCTGATTTAATAGCGATTACAGTTATGTTTATACTGATTTATAATAAGCATTAGATCGTATGCACGAAGAAAAATGTATTTCCTTAAATGTTTTATTTCATTTTAATTTTGGCAGCAATGGGATAATTTGTTCAGCAAGTGCAAATATATATGAGCTCCTGAAGGAGGAAGCCACATGACAGTTTATTTTAATTTGCATTCGTTTCCGGTAAAACGGTTGTGGTTGGACTAAAAGTTCCACTTTTAAATACAGCTGGCAGCTGTTGCAATGATTTTTATAGAACTAAAACACACTGAACGCATTCCTACTTCCTACACGCTTCAACATGCTGTGATCCCAACATTAGGAGTTTGAGTGTCAGTGCGACAGTTTTGTATTATTTGTGGGTGTTTTGTACATAAGGGGGAGTTCTGAATACAAATACATATGCTCGTCAAATTGTCGCGTTTTCTCAGATGTCATTTTGTAGGTAAATTTCACCCAAAAAATTTGTGTTTATGTATAACCCTACTGAAAGATGCCTTAAACGCAAAGTGTCTTAACATATAAAGCTTATAAGGTGCAGGCATTGTGACGTTAAGGTTTACATTAAAAATTAATAATGCCTTACACTTTTTTATGTGGTGTTAAAATGCCGCGCAACTGCTATGTGTTACATTCTCATTGGTATTTATATTGCAATTGCGCTCATTTTAAATTATGTTATGCTAAAAAGTACACAGGCTGTTAGGCTGCTGTTACGTCTACGTTCGAAATGAACGCAGAATATCGCAGAGTTTAACAACCCGATAGCTTGAAGTTAATCGATGACTTGTTAATAACAAAGCGACAAGTGAGCTGCATTATTTTGGTGCATATAGGCAGCTGATAAAAGCAAATATTTTTTTTGATATATTTGAAAATAGATTTAAAAGAGCTGCTGGCTTGTTAAAAATATTATATGTGTTTTTAGAGGACGACGCGAAATATGGTAAGAACACTTAACACTTAACTTTTCCGATGTATCGTAAAGCTGTTTGTTTACAATGAAATAATTTTAAATATAACATTAAATCGATAAATCGATTAAATTTCGTCTTTTTAGAATTTTAGTGAACAACTTGGACGCTGATACTAAAAAAACATGATACATATAAAATATTTGCTCACCGAAAAAAGTTATCGGTCAACTATCGGGTAGTTTACTCCCATCGCAATATTTTTTTGTGTTGGCTCTGCTCATTGTTTAGATTTTAATTGTAATGGAAATATCTTTGTAATCAATATTATTGCACTTCAAGAAATTATCAAAATGTCTACCGCCCAGAGGTCGTTTGTGCAAAAAGTCTCCAAGTAAGTATTGCCCAACATTAGGGTAGCCGCACCCTTTTAACACACTGTCGGTAAAATAGTCACTCATGTCAGTCATGTTTGTACTTATATTTTTGTATTTACACATTTATATTTTCGACAGGCAACCGGCGTCTGATGTGCGCAAAAACGTTAATGTCCATTTGCAGTCTAAAGCCACAAACTCAACTTCAATATGCTCATCTACGGTAAGATTGCATCTCACTAAACATTTGTATTCAGCTCACGATAATATATATTTATATTAAGCTCTCCCTCACTGAACCACTTGATTATGAAGAATTTGTTGCCCAACATATGAACATTATCAACCGAGATCGGTTAAAGCACATCTTGGATTTTCCCCAAGGAGATGTGACAATTAAAACAATACCGCGGAAAATTCGGACTGTTGATCACATTGTACCCAAAGAGAATATGTACGAAATGGACTTTTGATTTGTATTATTTTATATAGATTTATATTTTCCCGTTTTTTTCAGTTCTAATTTACCAAAACATGTACAAGAATGCATTCGCTGCTACACACGGCCTTGGAAAGTCGTCGAATATGCACAACGCCATTACTCAAGCTCATGTTGTGCGCGAGAGCGCATTGATCGCGAAACTATTAGCCCATCAGCGTATCAGCAGGAATTCGAGATTGACAAAGACTTCTCCTCGTTTGACGAAACATTCATTGATAAGAGCGATAGCTGCACACCTAGTTCCAGACAATCAATAGCCAGTCTAGCTTCAGTTAGTTCTTGTACAGATACGCTTACTCCTCGCAGCTCCTGGGCCAGTTTTGATTTACGACGATCTATAAATGACCCCCTCATTCCCAATTTGTTGGACAATGTACCGCCAGAACAGATTGATCAATTTAATGACGCACGGCGACAGGAAGATCGACAAGAGTCACTTTTTTCTCTCTACCCAGACATTGAGACCGAAGAAGTAATTGAGCGCCGGTTACCCGCAGAGCTGCCAGTAGAACATATGGGTCACCGTATTCAAGTAAAATGTCTTCAACTAAAATTGGAGTTAGAAGTAGAACCAATATTTGCATCGATGTCCATTTACGATGCTAAAGAACGTCAAAAACTTTCTGAGAATTTTTACTTTGATATGAATTCGGACAGCTTGAAAAATATGCTTTCAAATCATGTTCGCTATGCCGATATTAGTACGCAAAGTCGTTCTGCCATATTTGAACTTTCTTATCCAAGTAAGGATTTATTCCTTGTTATTCGACTTGAAAAAGTACTTCAAGGTGATATTAATAACTCTGTGGAACCATATCTCAAAGATGACAAGGACAAGTACAGAGAGAAAGTAAAGTCGAATGCAATAGATTATTGCGAGCGATTGGGAAAATATCGTATGCCTTTCGCTTGGACGGCTATACATTTGACGAATGTTTTTAATGGCGAAAATTTTGAGAATAGGGACTCTAGCGCTGGCGAGAGAGATTCATCTGGCAGCGTAGGCACTGTCACCTTGGGCTCTGCTGCAAGTTCAAATAGCTTAGATCGCAAGTCTTCAACTAGCAGTTTTGATCAACTGCGCAGAAAAGCTAATGATATGAGCGGAACACTGACAAGACGTGGCTCTCTGGAACGCAAGGAAAAACGCCGCTCTTGGTCACCGGATGACTTTGCCAACGTTGTTGAAAGCTTTCGTCCAATAACATTAACTATTCCGAGTTTTTTTAAACAAGAGGCAGATAAAATGAAAGACGAGGACCTATATAAATTTTTGCCTGAACTAAAACGACCAAGTGCGCTCATTAAAAAATATAAATGCATTCCGGGATCTATCAAATTGGAAATTTCGCCTTGTTCTGAAGATGTTACGAACGCGCTAACACCTGAACTGACAAGGATTGCGCCGTATAATGGAGAAAATTCTCGTCCTGTCAAAGAAATATTGGAGTTTCCATCGCAACCAATTTATAGTTCGCACTACAGCTATCGCAATTTACTATTTGTTTCACCCAAAGAGCTGAATTTTTCGTCGCGTGCCGGATCGGCACGTAACATTGCCATTCGCGTGCAGCTGATGTCGGGTAAGGCTATTTTTAAAGCAATAAAAAATAATAATAATAATAAAACGTTTCAGGAGAGACCGCTAATGACGCAGTTAATGCCATTTTTGGTAAATCTTCGTGTCCGGAATATGCATCGGAAGCACTTACATCCGTTAACTACCATAACAAGTGTCCATCATTCTATGATGAGATAAAGATTGCTCTGCCCGCTTCCATTAAACAGCACCATCACTTATTGTTTACTATCTATCACGTTTCGTGCCAAAAAAAACCTCACGAGCTGCAGGGCTCGGTTGAAACTCCGATTGGCTACACCTGGTTACCACTTCTAGAGGATGGCAAACTAAAAGTTGGCGAATTTAATTTGCCCGTTATGGTGGAAACTCCACCAGAAAACTACTCCTTCATACCACCGAATGTTCATCTGCCTGGTATAAAATGGCTGGATAATCATCGTGCAGTATTTTCTATCAATGTTGATGCTGTGACTTCAGTTCACACTTTGGATTCACACCTTGATCGATTTTTTCTCATTTGTGAGTATTTAGATACCCGCAACATACCGTCCCATATTGGCGAGAATAATATGGAATCCGAGTTAAAAAAATGTCTGCTGGAAATTGAGCATGCCAACCGTGAATCATTGGTTAGGCATCTACCGCTTGTACTGGATAAGCTTATAGAGTTGTTGGTTACTACAAATACAGTTGGTGGCCAAACTATGTCTTTGGGCTCAACTGTGTTTGAGGTACTTTGCCAGGTCTCAGCACACTTATCAATTTTAAGCGATGTAGATCAATATGGAAGACAAAGTTTATTTACGACATACGTGCAGTTCCAATGCAAAATCCCACATCCGTTGAGTGCGAAGCGCTGCTTGAACCGCAACAATACCGATGAAATTCATTCAAGTGAAACTTATGACGTTAACAATTACATGTCTAGCACTGTAACTACTGGTAAGATCTATAACAAACACGATGTACACCCGCTAAGTAAACATACTTTTAGATATTGATAATGCACCACATTCAACTGGCGGACTGTATGGTAATACCTGCAATTTACGCTTGTTACACGAAGAACTCGCTTTGCAATATACACTGTCTGGTGGCAAAGTAGCAGATTTTGCAATGAGCAATTCTTGGTTTCTTTTCGAACTAATTGTAAAGTCGATGATAGAGCACTTAGACTATTCGGTTACCCTAAATGCACCTCGTAAGACCCGGTTTCCGCCTCAGTTTATGGAAGACATAGCCACGCTTGTCACGGTTGTATCAAACAAAATAGTGGAGTATCATAGCACAGACTGCAGATTAGCTCAATCACTCAACGCAAGCTTGAGCTTTTTTGTATTTGACCTTTTTAGCATTATGGATCGCGGGTTTGTCTTTGGTCTAATTAAAATGTACTCAAAGCTTATAACGTCAAGAAGTGCTTCCTTGCCTGAGTTAATGAACTATAAAATAGACTTTCATCGAATAGTATGCAGTCACGAACACTTTGTTGCATTAAATTTACCCTTCGGTACTTCTTATACGACTGTCTCAGCGCCTTGCAGCCCAACACCAAGCACCACCTCAAACACGAGTCAGGCATCATTTGTACGTACAAATCATGATATATACTTTAATTGTTTAATAAACGAATTTAATTTATTCATATAGGGCTCTATTGAGCGTGCCTTGCACGCCGACCTTAACACAGAATTTCGTCAACAACACTTTCTGGTCGGCCTTGTGCTTGGCGATTTAGCTACAGGAATGGAAGTGCCCAATCCGCATCTACATGGAAAAGCAATAGATTGCGTACGGAACCTTTTAGCTTCACACGATTCACGGTACGATACAGAAGTACGCTCGCGAGTAGCTTCACTTTATATACCGCTGCTCTCAATAGTCATGGATACCTTTCCTCAATTGCATCAGTTTCAATCTGACGCTCAGGATCATGATCGCTTGCAGCAGATGGGTCAACTTGAAGATTATCAAGGGCCACACCAAAGCATAAGCACGGCAACTATAAGCCCCGAGGTAGCATTTGCTATCTCTGGCAGTCGCGTTTATTCGTATATGACGGAACAATCAAAAAACAAGGTGCCTCTAAGCGCAGAGAATACGCGACATTTGTTAGCGTGTTTCTTATGGGTGCTTAAAAATTTGGAGCGCACGATCCTTTACCGTTGGCTACTTGGCTTAAGTCCGCATCGGGTTCACCAAATACTGCAAGTACTAAACACATGTTTGAAGGCCTTTGAGTATTTAGGTCAAAAGCGATTGCCAACAATTAAACGAACTAACACTCATAGTTTTCGTAAAACAGCTCAAACAGATGTGAAAGAAAAATTAGAAGAATGCATAAGGGGAACCAATTCGGCACGTTATGATTTAATTAATCGTCGCAAGGATCGTAATTCCACAGAGAAACTTCGATGGCGCAAAGATCAGATGCCATATCGCTCCCAGTATAGTGAGACAGTTACCAGAAATGAGCCAGAGCTTGAATTAAGCCATTTTATTGAGGGTTCACTTTCAACAGAAATTGCACTTATCATACTTGATTCGTTGGAAATAATAGTGCATGTTGCCACTAATCTTCATCACAATCTTTTAGGGACTGTACTAAAAGTTTTACTGCACAGCTTGTCCCGCAATCAGTCGACTCTCGCTCTACAAAATCTATTTGCTTCTCAACGTGCTCTGATTTTCAAATTTCCAAATCTCTTGTTTGATGAAGAAACAGACATATGTGCAGATTTGTGCCTCTTGCTATTAAAGCATTGTGCATCACAACTACCAGGTATTCGTTCACAAGCGGCTGCATCTTTGTACTTGCTAATGAGACAAAATTTTGAAATTGGAAATGTAGGTATATAAATGCATATGCATATACATATATTTATTTGGTGTTTCTTCCATTTTAGAATTTCGCCCGCGTTAAAATGCAGGTGACCATGTCACTAAGCTCTCTGGTTGGCACAAGTGCGTCTTTTAGCGAACAGTCACTTCGTCGTGCACTAAAAACAATTTTAGTCTACGCCGAGTCTGATGTTGACTTACAGGAAACTTCCTTTCCAGAACAAGTCCAAGATTTACTGTTCAATCTACACATGATCCTTTCAGATACTGTGAAAATGAAAGAATACCAGGAGGATCCAGAAATGTTGCTTGATTTAATGAATCGGATAGCAAAGGGCTACCAAAACAATCCAGACTTGCGGCTCACATGGTTAGAAAACATGGCAAAAAAACACCGTGAACGAGCCAACCACACCGAGGCAGCCATGTGCTATGTACATGCCGCTGCGCTTGTTTCTGAATACTTAAGTATGCTCGAATCGCAAACACATTTGCCTGTGGGTGCCGTAAGTTTTCAGCGCATTTCGCCAAATACGTTCATGGAATCTGCAGTATCAGATGATGTTCTAAGTCCAGGCGAAGATGGGATCTGCTT
Organism: Scaptomyza reducta; assembly: GCA_035044485.1. Lineage (NCBI taxonomy): Eukaryota > Metazoa > Arthropoda > Insecta > Diptera > Drosophilidae > Scaptomyza > Scaptomyza reducta. The sequence continues at coordinate 338,510 of JAWNNV010000841.1, forward strand.
GGGAAATCACTTCACTGAGACGGGACTAAAAGCATTGCTTGAAGAGGCTTCCAACTCTTTCCAAGTCGCTGGCATGTATGAAGCTATGAACGAAGTATACAAAATATTAACTCCTATTTGTGAGGCAAACCGCGAGTTCCATAAGCTGGGTAAAGTTCATGGCAAACTGCAAGAAGCATTTAATCGAATTGCCCAACTACAGGTAAAATTACAAGAGAGAACTCAACTTATTGTTTGTATAGATCTTCGATATCTCCGGTGTTTCTCCACCGATTTTAAATGAGAATTCGCTTTTGTAAAGACAAACGGACATGTGTATATCAATTCGGCTAATGATTCTTATCAAGAATAAATTTACTCTATAGGGTCAGATACGCTTTTCTCTGCGAGTATTTATTATTTAAAAAAAAAAGAAGGAAATTAAAAACCGTTTGCAGTATATCAAGAACAATGTGTCCATCCTCCGATAAAATAAGTTAAATTTCAAAATATTTCAAGCAAGTATGCTAATTAAGACCTGTTACTCTTTTTTGTAACAGGGTAAACGTGTATTTGGAACATATTTTCGTGTTGGATTCTATGGCGCTAAATTTGGAGACCTTGATCAACAAGAATTTATTTACAAAGAGCCTACATTAACTAAGTTACCAGAGATATTTAGTCGACTCCAGGTACGTACAAACATAGTTTCGACATTCTATTGTATTCCACTATATATTTTCTTTACATGTTGCTTAGAACTTTTATGCAGAAAGGTTTGGTCCAGATTCTGTGCACATTATTAAGGACTCAAATAATTTTGACACAAACACGTTAGATCCAGAAAAGGCCTATATACAAATCACATATGTAGAACCATACTTTGAAACATATGAAATGCGGCATCGTGAGACCTACTTTGAACGAAACTTTAATATCAGTAAGTAAATTCTAATAATAATAATAGTTTACAAATTGAACAAAATTTTTCTACACAAATTGTTTTACACTTGTAATGTACTATCCATCTCTTTCAATTAGAACGGTTTATATTTGCAACACCTTTTACTAAAAGTGGAAAAGCTCATGGAGAACTGCATGAACAATGTAAACGAAAAACCATATTAACAACGGCCAACCATTTTCCTTACGTTAAAACTCGGATCCAAGTTATCAGCAGAGCACAATTTCAACTGGAGCCGATTGAAGTAGCAATTGGTGGGTAGTTTTTGTTTTTTCTCTATATTAAAGTCAAACGTGACACCTTTTTAAAATAATGTTTCCCAAGAATTGAGAAATGGTGAGTCTGCCACTGATTCAAATAGTATAAATTCTGTTCATAATTTAAATGATATTATAAATAAGCCAAACTTAATTTAAGGTAAATTAACAGAGGGAAATATATAATTTTAAAAGGCCGAAAAACGCCCATAGAGAGCTGATCTTATGACATATCTTTATATTTTTTTGATATAATTAGAGGACATCCAAAAGAAGACTTTGGAATTAGCAGCGTCTACAAATCAAGAACCAGCTGATCCAAAAATATTGCAAATGGTCTTACAAGGTTGCATCGGTACCACCGTAAACCAAGGCCCAATGGAAATGGCTAGTGTATTTCTCTCAAACCTTTCTGACGGCACAACTATACCTACGAAGCATCAAAATAAGTTGAGATTATGTTTCCGTGAATTTTCAAAACGGTGTGCAGATGCCTTAAAAAAAAATAGGAATTTGATATTGTCGGATCAAAAAGATTATCAACGGGAACTCGAACGCAACTATGAGCGTTTTGTGGAACGTCTTACACCGCTTATCACACTTACATCTCTACAAACACAGGGTGTTGTAAGGTATGTTGTAGCCAAATTATAAATTTAAACACATATATCATTAGGGTTTGTTTTCACAGAGCCAATGCCAACCAAAATAAAAGCACCCCGCTTAAATGGTAATTAAACAGTCTATGATTACAAAGAATTCATATTTGTACATCGATGCACTTATTTATACATTTTTACATGTCTAGCGTATCGGATTATTTTAAGTAAGTTTCTATAAACACAAGATTTAACACACTTATTCTTATATTTAATATTTCTTACCAAATAAGTATTAGAGGATTATTATTATTGTGGCATGTACTGATAATTTTTTTTGCCAGTATGTGTTTATTTTTAATTTACAGTACATAACCTCCAAAATCCTTTTGGCTAAATTCTACTCATAATTTTGAATTCAAATAAGAGAAAAACGTGAAATCATTATAACTGACCGTCATAGCTCGAATATATTGTGCTTAAAAAATAAATAAAATACAATTTAAATTTTTTTATAAATTTTTATAATTTTTTATAGCTCGAATATATTGTGCTTAAAAAATAAATAAAATACAATTTAAATTTTTTTATAAATTTATTAACACAAGATGGGTTAAAAATTTTCCAATTGTTTTGCAACATAAAGTTAATTTAGTTCTAAAAATATATTTATGTATTTAATATGGAACAAATTTTTTAAACAAAAAACTTTTCATAAATACAATTTTTGAATGATTATCAACGATGTGCATAGTTAATTATTCCAAATTATAAGCAATTCTCTTCAGACCATTGAAAAAATTACTTGAATTATATGAAAGTAAAGTTTCAGAATTAAATGAGACTGTTGAATGAACGCATTTTGATATATTTGCATCTGCATTACACACAATACGTGTCCACTCCGCCAAGTCATTATTTGGATTGGTCGGATTTGCTTCTTTGTGCAAAGGTCGCAGCATAAACTGCAAGTCTCGTAGTTGTCGTAAACAGCGCACTGAAAATATTAAAAATTTAAATGTATTTTATTCGGTTGATCTAAATTTGTGTGTGCCAAGTGGTGGACATAAACAACTCATCAAATAAAATTTGAATTGACTTTTAACAAAAAAAAAGGATGTTAATATTTTTCTAAATATACTTACTGTGTGTATCTTCGAATTTTAAGGTACCCGCATGATCCTCCCACCAGTTGCATAAAAGAAATAAATAATGTTTTGTTGTTTCTTCAGAATCGCGAAAAAGACATGTGATGTAATATTCACGAAAGATAAGTGTTAGTAACTGAACGGCAATATGTGAGATTTCCCGAACTTGTAAGATATCTATAAAAAAAAAATAATAATTCTTCGTTTAGCGGCTTTGTTGTCTTGTTTACTCATTCGCTTACCTGATTTTGAATCTTGAAGCATCCATTGGAACATCATTTGAAACACAATGGTTACAACGCTTAGACATAGCTTAACATAGCACTCGCAACCAAGTTCGTGTGGTGCAGGGTCCTGCGCTGATATTGACGAGCACTTCGATAAGTCTGTCGAGGCAAGCTCTGAAACATTAGCAATTGTTGCCGAAGTATAATTGCCAAGCGCTACATCAGAGTGCAAACCGACAACTTTTGAAAGCATATTTTCGTTGTCCTCTTTCTCGTCATCAGTTAGGGACGGAAATGAAAGCATTCTCAGTATAAATTCAGGAGTTGCAGTAAAGCAGTCGTATACAAAGCGTACATGATTTGCACAGATAGATAGCAAAAGTTTAAACTGACTCGGTTGAAGAAGCTGATCGCTACAAAAACATAGCTCAAGCAGACCCGAGTAAACCTGTATTAAGCACGATTTCGACCCAAATCGGTAAACAGAACGAACTCGATCTGAAAGAAAGTAGTTATTTGGACTATTGACACACATTTTTGCCATAAGCCGATCCTGACGTGCGCATAACAGCATGCATGCACTGAGTTCACAAAAAACCCAGGGGCTTGGACGAGTAAATACTAACTGTTTTAGTAAATCAAAAACTAACTCAATTTGAGTTCCAGATGTAGACATCATCACTGGATTAAAATGGCCTAGCAAGCTGTGTAGGAATGCTGCCGTTGCCTCAATGACACCAAAATGCTCAGAGACCTCCGACGAGTAACTTAGCTTAGTAATCGCCTCGATGACTATTTGCATTACCCAGTATTTACCATACTTTTTCTGGAGCAATGTTTGTGATATGCTGCTGTGTTTGCGACAAATCTGCGCCAATGTGCCAATATACCGACGTAATGGAACGGCTTGCTCCAGGTTGTATAGAGCTCCTGGCTGGATTAATGAGTAGCGCATTGAAGTACTTTCATCGGTTTGTAAGTCAAAAGCATGATGAGGATACAGCATACAGTTTTGTGGTAACTCCAAACTCTGGGTATAGGACCAAAACTCTGTAAAGACTCTGCAGACTGACATAATTATACGTCCTGCAACAGTTCCAACACTGTTGGGGTCGGACTGTAATTGGGCATAGTTAAGAAGCAGTTGCTCGAACTCCACCTCAAAAAAAGTACGTTGTTTCTTTTGACCAAATGCATCTTTGGCGTACTCATTGTATCTTTGGTCTTTGTGGGAAAATTTTGTAATAGGCCTCACTATACATAAATTTTCAATTCGAAGCAAATTACGACATTCATCAGCATCGGTAGCTGTCAATTCGTTATTTTTCAACATGTTACTATGATTGTTGTTCGCATTTCGAATTTTCAAATCGGAAAACTCTACATTTTTAAAATTCAACTCTGCGTTTGTAGCTAGTACCTGTTTAAATACTTCTGCTACTTTTTTATTGCAGTCTTTTTCTCCCTCTTCAGCGATTGTGAGTTTTTCCATCTTGCTAGCTTGAAGCAACTTACGAGCTTGTCGTAGTTCGTTTCGGAGAAGACTTACCTATAAACATATGTATTAGAATAAGTTTAAGTTTGTAATAAATTTTCAATCCACTTACTTCGCCTTCCTTGGCTCCTGATTGATTATTGCTTTCTGTTAGGTCTCTCTGCAGCTTTTCATTTTCCTTTTTAAGCACATCTACTCGTTCCATTAAAAATTTAAGTTGCCTCTCCTGAGCCAGTTGACGCCTTGTTGTCGTTGCCTGATTCAGGCAACTATCAGCCAATTTGCTTGTAGTGCCAGCTTCGAACTGGTCAACATTTGTTTTTGGGTCTCGTCTCGTAGTATCAGGTAAAAAAACAAAAGTTTCATCAGTTCCAAATATTTCTTCCACACTTAAACTTGTAGAAAGGCCAATGGTTAGCATCTCGTTCGGAAATATTTGCTGTGTACTCGTAGAGCCATGAATCTGAGGAGCAAATTCCCTGAATGTGAATTCGTTCGCCGAATTTTGTATGCTATTAGTTTTCTGCTGCTTTTCTTCTGCTATTTGTGTAGCTAGCAAGACAACATCGTCATCATCAGTGGCCCAGAATTCCACCATATTAGACGTGTCTGAGCTAAGCTGCCCACGACATACACTAACGTCTAATTTAAGCTTTTTCGCAGAGCCTAAATTATCAATTGGTCCAAACCTTTTAGCCATTTTAGGTTTTATTTTAAATGTGTGTTGTCGGTTCTTGAATATAAGAAACTGTAAGTACTGTGTTTCGAAAAATCGAATAAAATAAAATTAAATATTGCATTTAAAAACACTTTTTATACTTTTAAGCTCTTCACTAGTCGTTTTTAGGTCACAGCGCCAAAGCAAATGCTGCCTCCTTCGCCGGCAAGACTCTAAGCAGCTGCCGCAAGTCCAACGCAGTTAGTAGTCGCACTCCAAATGCAAAAAAAGCACAAGCAGCAGTGGACCTTACTGCCCACTTAATCTCAGAGCTCTGTTTACTGTGACTTATCTTTTAGCTAAGCTGCCTCCTCTGCCTTTTAATTTTAGAATGAAAATAAATTTGTGCCGTACTAGTTCCATATTTATTTTTTTCGAATGTTCATTTTGACAGAACTTTTTTTTACAGTTTGCCGTCCTGTTACTAGTTCTTTTGAGTTGAGTTACAGATAGTGAGCTAAAATAGCAGCTGTTACTGAACTATGTAGATACTTGTTGACTGAACAATGCATTTTCAACTAATTTGTTATTTAAAAGAAAAAGTTGAGAGACGAGAAAAGTAAACATTATTAATTAACTAGATTTACTATCACTTAAATTACTTTGATACCAAATCAAAGTATTCTTTTTATGTTTTTATGCATCGATACTTTTACATAACACATCGATAGGTAGTATTAAAAATATCGTCTGTAAATTTTGTCACTCGCAAGACATCGATTCCCGATACTTCTATTCGATGCCGATACAGTTGAAAAAAAAATTCGGCATGAACGCGTCGCGTAAAATTTCTCTAAACGAAAGAATTATAGAAACATCCCCAACACATTGAATACGTGCAGCAGACCCCTCCGCTTATAATTTACTTGGGACAGTGCAATCTTAACATTTTCCTGTTCGCAAGCGCAAAGGCTCCACAAGTGTGAAAAAATACATGAAGCGTATTGCTTTGGCACTCACCGCGCAACTGCAAATGTATTAGTGCCAGCGACCATAACACAGGCGCGGTATTAACATATACAACAAAAGTATATATATAAACAAAGTATTTATTGTTATTTACGTTCATTCAAATTTTAATTGTAAGTTTTAAAGTGTTCGTTGAACGAATTTATCTGCCTACCTATGACTCAATCGAGGCAACGTACCAACATACAAAAATATATACATACACATATAGATATAAATGTGTGTGTATGTTTTCACGCACTTGCATTCTGATAATTTTCCTTAATAATGTGCACGTCTTCTGTTTTCAAATAAAGAAATAAAAATAAAAGTTTAGATCAACCATTATATTTAGTTTTTTAACATGTGTTAACATATGTATATAATTATTGTAAAGACAAATGTGTGTTAAATTCGGAAAAAAAACAAAGATTTGGGCGTCGCCTATGAAATGGCAACAGAACAAAATAGCTTGTAAATGTGTTGACTGATGCCTCCATGTCACGCACACTAAAGTCGGACAGTAGTAAACTAATACCAATATTTGCAAGTATATGTATGTACACGTATTAAATGCCAAGAAGAATTTAATTGTTTGGTTGTACAAAGCGAGTTCATTAACATTTTAATTGATTTATTTAAAAAGTCTTACAATAAATCATCGTAAATATTCTCTGCAACCGTTTGCAAGCTAATTAAAAAAAAAAGTTAAATGATATTAAAAAAAATCATTAGACAAGTCAATAAAAAATAATAATTTCAATCTAAGACGAAATTATATGAACTTAATTAAGGAAACGTCTGTCATGTAGATTGTTGATTTTTTACATATATGCAAACATTTGCATATATGTATGTCGTAAGATTGTATGAACAGGAATAGGTACAAGTAGCTCTTGTACGCCTACAAAAAATACCCGGCGCTCGTTTTAAATCTGAACACAACTTGTTTAACAAGTTTGGTAAGTCGAGGTCATGTTGCGATCTCTGGTACCATTTCTCTTTGCTATGGTATGTGATTTTAGAAATATGCACGTTCATTGATAGTAAAGTTACGAAGTTTAAGGCAAAATGCAAAGTTAACATATTGTTTTTAAAATTTACTTTTAAAAAATCCTTGTGCTAAGAATTGTATTTATTTTCAGACTCCTAGTATTACAAGCTCGTTTTTCTTACAACAATGTTAAAGTTCATTCGAGGAAAGGGTCAACAGCCAACAGCTGAACGACAGCGACTACAAAAGGAGTTATTCGCGTATCGTAAGGTATGTACACTTACATTTGTACATATTATTTTTATGTTCAGGAAACGAATATAAATTTTTTCGTTTCTTGTGTAAGACTTTATAGGTTAGTGCCCATAATCAATTACTTTTAAAACCATGTATCAACGCCTGCTTATTTCATGTGCACGCTTCACGGTTGAGAGCCCATGTCGTTTCTTTGTCATTTGTTTCACAGCCTAATAATTTCGTTTCAACTTCTAACACGTTATGTGCAAAATTAAGAATGTCAATAAGTAGTTCATATGCATATGTAAATATACATATGTATATTAAGATTATTATAACCAAATTCAACAACATAGTTTACGAGTAAAAGGATTAAATGTATGGTTTTATTGTTTGCATTGCTTTATTAATATTTCAACTTAATGAAGCTAGCTTTGGCTTCTAAATTCTTGGAAACTAAGTCCTTAACTGTACAATTGTACAAAAATACGCTTTAAAGAAATGTTGAGAAATGCACGTGCCGCTCAGTGCCAACGCAATCAACGACAACTGCGTTGACTATGACTATGATGACATCACCTATAGTGCGACACCTTGAAGCAATACAAACATATTAATTACGTATATGAACATATATGTAGATATGGGAATACTACTAATATCAATAAATTTTATAAAATTCTTAGTATTGTGTTTTAGGTAGTTCTTTAATAGCATTCAACAGTAACAAGGTACTGTAATAATTATTCATGTTTGTACATATATTTATTTTCAAGAATGCATAAAAAACAGTCATCAAGCTAAAATTATCGTTTTGTATGCATAGCACAGCCTGGCTAAAAGATAGTCGACACAACCGCTAAAAGGTAGATAAGATAAACTTGGTTTGTTTTATGTACAACTGAGTAAATGGGTTGGCCGATAGAATATGAATGTGTTTGTACATAAACAGCAAAATAAACCGTTCTAAGTTTATAGGTTACTGATAGGTGTAGTTTTCATAGCTGATAAGACTTAAAAATACAGTCACTGCAATTGTATAAAACAATTCACCTGTAATAGGGTTGACGCTATGGAGAATATTTTTTTTTTTATCATTTTCAGTTTACTTGCAACCTTTAAACATTCCTTTTATAACTCTAAGGTACACATTAAATAAATTTATTGATAAAACTAAATAAAAAGCACTGGTATTGGCTTTTGTTATTAAAATAAAGTAAAAATACTCGATCATCGTCGCGTATCGACATTCTTAAACTTTTTCAATCTGTCATAAAACGAAAAGAAACGCTATATTTTATGTATGTTGTAAATTTTATCTAATCGTTTAGTAAGTGACAATCTTATCAATATTAGTCACCAACCAGTGCGATGTGGCCTAAATTTTTTAGACAGAAAACACGCTATTAAAATAAGTGTAATCAAGGCCTTTATTTGTTAGTAAAGTGAATCAGCAAAACAATAAATTGTTTCATTAATATAGGTCTTATATCTTTAGAATGTCTTTACGTTAATTTAGTTTAGTTATTTAAATTAAGTTCAGTTAAACTTACGTTAAAGTACAAAACTATTATATTTAATTTCATATGTTACTAATTTTCAGACCGCCCAGCATGGATTTCCACACAAGCCCTCAGCTCTGGCGTATGACCCAGTCTCTAATCTTATGGCAATTGGTACATTAACTGGAGCAATAAAAGTTTTCGGACAACCAGGCGTTGAGTTGTATGCCCAGCACACTTTAGTCAACAACTTGGCATCCGAACTAAATGTTCAGCTTCTGGAATGGGTATATGGCACCGGTCGTATTCTTTCGCTTACCGCAGCCAATCAGCTTATATTATGGGAACCTGCGGGAACAACACTTGTGCCTATTAAAACTCTTTCCTTTGATGGGAAATTGAAAAAAGTATCGTCGCTGTGCTGTTCTCTAAACAAAGATCTTGTATGGATAGGTACCGAAGGCGGAAACATATATCAATTCGATTTGAAATCATTCACTGTACGCGAACCTGTCATTTACCACGATGTTGTGTTGGAACAGGTGCCACCGACCTACAAGCTAAATCCAGGCGCTATTGAGTCAATTCGACAGTTACCAAACGCACTTAACAAGTTACTTATCGCTTACAATCGCGGTCTATGCGTACTATGGGATTTAGATACTTCAGCCGTTGAACGTGCTTATATTGCACCCGGTCATGGTCAAAGTGTGGGCCTACATGTTAATGCTACAGGCACAGAATTTAGCTGGTACCACGCAGACGGCTCTTATGCTAGCTGGATCATTGCCAGCGGGGAGCCACCCAAAAATGTAAACTATGTACCCTATGGGCCAGATCCGTGCAAAAGCATAAATCGGCTTTATAAAGGAAAACGAGGGTAAGCCATTTGTTGATTTTAAGAAAATATCAAGTGTAACGTTTTTAATCATAGGGTACATGATGTAATCGTTTTTTCTGGAGGCATGCCGCGCTCAGCCTATGGCGATCACAACTGCGTTTCAGTGCACGCTAGCGATGGGCAAAAGGTCTGCTTGGATTTTACTTCCAAAGTCATAGACTTCTTTGTTACATACAAGGAAGATAACGAGGCTTTACAAGTGCTTGTTGTATTGCTTGAGGAAGAGCTGTGCGCCTACGATCTTACTGATGGAAAAGTGTCAGCCATTAAAGCGCCTTATCTACACTCGGTACATGCATCAGCAGTGACGTGTAATTACCTTGCTTCGCAAGTTACACAGGCTGTGTATAGGCGCATTTTACGAGCTGGCGATGAACAGGATATCGACTACAGTTGTATTGACTGGCCTATAACTGGTGGAGTTCTCCCTGAAGATATTACAGAGTCTGTAGAAAAGGAAGCTACTAAGGAGTATGAGATTCTTTTAACTGGTCACGAAGATGGCTCTGTTAAGTTTTGGGATTGTTCCGGCGTTCTTTTGAAGCCTATATATAATTTTAAAACGGCTAACATTTTTGGCCATGAAAATCAGGATGATATAGCTGCACATGAAAGCAATGAACCAGTTGACGAGAGCGAACCCCCATTTCGTAAATCAGGTCTATTTGATCCCTATTCCGATGATCCCCGGTTAGCGGTAAAAAAAATTGCCCTATGCCCAAAAACGGGTCAATTAATTGTGGCTGGCACCGCTGGTCAAATTGTCATAGCCGATTTCGATGGAGATGCCACAGAGCGGAGCATGTTAAAGCTTAGTTCTATGAACTTAGTAAGCGACCGTGATGGTTTTGTGTGGAAAGGTCATGACCAGCTTAATGTGCGTCCTAATTTATTAGAAGAAGACGCTGAGCCAATCAGTGAAAATGGCGTCAACGTTAGTGGTGTGTTACAAGTTCATCCGCCAGCTAGCATCACATGTTTGGCACTCGAAGCTAGCTGGGGTCTGGTCTCCGGAGGCACAGCGCACGGTTTAGTGTTATTTGATTTTAAAAACTTTGTACCAGTATTTCACCGTTGCACTTTAAATCCAAACGACTTGACTGGCGCAGGCGAGCAGCTTTCGCGTCGTAAATCGTTTAAGAAATCACTTCGGGAATCATTTCGTAAGCTGCGCAAAGGAAGATCCACTCGCAACAATCCAAGCAATCAAGTGCCAACAACAGTAAGCCTTATATTAATATTGGTGCTGCAATGATATTATAAAAATTTTAATTTTAGTTAGAAGCACGTCCTGTTGAAAGGCAAATAGAGGCGCGCTGTACTGACGACGGCATGGGGTCTATGGTGCGTTGCTTAGTTTTTGCAAAAACATACATTACCAACGGTGTGTACAATGAAATCTGTTTGCGACCCGATCTAATCTGATTTGTTGTCCTTGCAGTTAATATAACTTCACCGACTTTGTGGTCAGCAACAAACGCCAGCACTGTCTCGGTGTTTCTGTTGCATTTACCAGCAGCACAAACTGCAGCTACCACAGGACCACCTGCTAGTGGTAACGCAACGCCACAGTCACCGCGTCGTATATCTGCGCAACTGGCCAAGGAAATTCAGTTAAAGCATCGCGCTCCAGTCGTAGGCATTTCTATTTTTGACCAAACCGGCTGCCCTGTAGACCAGTTTAGCTATGGGGAGAACGGCACTCCGCCACATCGTGTCCTGATTGCATCCGAGGAGCAGTTTAAGGTTTTTTCCCTTCCACAACTTAAACCAATTAACAAATACAAGCTTACTGCTAACGAAGGAGCCCGCATACGTCGCATTCATTTCGGATCGTTTAGCTGCCGTGTTTCACACGAACTTCTGCAAAGTATTAATACAAGTAGCCCAACGAAGTCAACGCGCACACATGAAGGTAATGATGGAAATGCAAATACAAGTGTAGGGTCTGCAGCATGTGGTGTTAATATGTACCATGAAATGGCATTAATTTGTTTGACCAACATGGGTGATATCATGGTTTTATCGGTACCAGAGCTAAAGCGACAATTGAATGCGGCTGCGGTGAGGCGCGAAGACATCAAGTAAGTGTACAAAATATTTTTAAATAAACTATCGCTTACATATATTTTATTTATTTTATTCTTCATAGTGGGATTTCATCTCTGTGCTTCACAAATAGCGGCGAAGCCTTATATATGATGTCGTCCTCAGAGTTGCAGCGAATAGCTTTGGCCACATCTACTGTTGTTCAACCGACGGGAATTGTTAATGTCGAACCTCTCGGAAACGAAGACATCGAATCTTTAACACCAACCAATGACGATGAAACTAGCCATAAAGAGGTCGATATAAATGATGAAAGTGCCGAAATTGTAACCGGTGCAGCCATCCTTGAACCACCAGTTGCTAAACAACGGGCAACGCCTGTTGAGCTGAACATAGAAAATAGCCTGCCGCTAACCAATGGCCTAAACAGTAGTAGCTCACCAAATCGAGCCAACGATACTATCACAAGTTCTATAGGTGACATCACTGTCGACTCTGTGCGCGATCACTTGAATACGACCACAACTACGCTATGTTCAACAACTACAGAGGAAACTGTCGGTAAGTCGCCCGCTTTTGATCTACTTTTGTCAAGCTATTAAATAATCCTCCACATATGTAACTCAACTCAACGTGTTGTGCTTCACCCTGTTGGTGACTCATTAGTCTGTTTTTATCGCCCTAAAAGTAACTTAAGTTTTTTTTAGCAAAGAAATTTACTTACTTATTTACATTTTGTTTTTAGGTTTACGGCAGTAAAATTCAATTTTGTAATAAACATAGTAATTTAACAGTATTAGATTTATAAGGGCACACCACAACTTACCCCCTTTCGCATGCATGATGTAATATGATTGATGGTATCTTCAAAGATTTTTTATCACGCATTTTAATAACATTATGCCCATAATTATTTATAGGCCGTTTATCAGTGCTCAGCACGCAAAAGAATCAAACTACTACCACCGTTAACATGAAGGACATACCTAATATTGATATACCTAATTTACTGGATTTAGCATCAAAAAGGTGTGTATAAATTCGACCTTAATCCACAAGCTTATTCTTTAATACGATACATTTTTACTTTTAGTAACTCCACCGAAACGAGCACCAGCTCTGTCGTCATTAAATCAGTAATAACGAGCATATCACACGAAAACACCAACGGTGAAAACGAAACAATTAAGACTAAAACAACAACGCATGATGAAAGTGAATTTTAGCTTGGTCCGTACAAAGGCATAACTAAAACACTTACGGACTTTAAATCAAAGTTCAATGACATTTTTACACATTTACACACATAAAACTATTTAAATTAAGCAACATCCATTAATTATTTAAACAATATTTTTATAACTATTTAAACACACCGAAAACACTAAACAGTTACCTTTTGTCAAAATATGCAGGAATTTTTACAAGGATTTTTGCTAAAACCCTATATTAGCTATAAGCCCAAAGTTTTCAAGCAGAAAAGAATTTTTAAATAATTATACATTTTAGTTCTATAACATTGACAATAGCTAAAAAGGCTAAGTAAATAAGCTTATAACATTTCCATGCACACATATCGACCGAAAGTTACATATACAGCAATTTTGCCCTATGTAATGAAACATTTTTTACTGATTTTGTAAAAGTATTCTTAAATCAAAAGTAAATTACATATTGTTTTGTAAACTATTTGATTATTTAACAAACTATAAATTCATAAATAGTTATTTGCTAGTTTTGACTGCTTTTTAAACTGTAAGAACTAATTGTTCAATGAAAACCTGTTTTGTACATTGTACCAATTAACGAATTCCACATTTTACAAACTAATGTTAAATAAATGTTTTATTATATAAACTTTGTGTAATATATTTAGTTTATGATTATAGTCGGTAAAAAATTGGTTTTATATTGTTTTTAAGAGCTTTTGTGGTGTACAGACCCGTATGTAAAGCGAGTTTAGTGTGGGCTTTGGTCGATGGACCATGTTGCAAAGGTATGCAAGCAAGTTTAAGATAGTAAAGTTAGCAATAGATGTACTGGCATATAAAGCCGCAACTACAATGTCAATAGTGGTCTTGGGTTGAACTCGACGAATACTGTACGGCAGCCTGGTAAGCCTCCCTCTCCTATATTAAATGTCAGAGTTATATTATAATAAGTTTATGCACTCACACCCATTTACGATTGTTGTATCCGGATACACAATGTCCTCCCAAGTTATATTTATTTATATTTTATTAGTTATATATATACATATTAATTGACACAAATGTTCGCTCCAGCAACAAAAGTGTATTAAATAGTAACCTTTCACTTACATTAAGTTTATGTCAGTTAACATATGTAAATTAAAAGCTATAAATTCACAGCTGTAAGTTAACAATAGTTTGAGTCCTTGCTAAGATGTTTGAGCGGAACTGTAAAATAATATGGTTGTAGACGTCGCTAAGAGGTTTGAAGAGAACTGTACATATATGTGGTTGCAATCTTTGCTAAGAGGTTGTAATATATGCTAGAATGTTTGAGAGACACTGTAACAAATGGGTTGTGACATTTGCTAAGTGGTTTTAAAGTCACTGTACAAAAATTGGTTGTGAAATTTGCTAAGAGGTTTTGGAGTCACTGTATAACAAATTGGTTGTGAAATTTGCTAAGAGGTTTGAGAGTCACTATATAACAAATTGGTTGTGATATTTGCTAAGAGGTTTGGGAGTCAATGTATAACAAATTGGTTGTTGTATTTGCTAAGAGGTTTAGAAGTCGCTGTATAACAACTTGGTTGTTGCATGTACTAAGTGGTTTTGGAGTAATTGTATATTAACGTAGTTGTAGTCTTTGCTAATATGTTTTATGGTGGTTGTACAAAAAAATGGTAGCAGCCTTCACTCAAAATGTTTTTTGGTGTCTTAGCTAATATGATTTAGGGTCACTTCTATTAGCAGCTGCACAATAGCAAAGACAACATCCAACTGGAATGAAAATGGCCGT
>JAWNNV010000844.1:0-52424 GCA_035044485.1 Scaptomyza reducta
AATTAATTTATTTAACAAAGATTTCTCGGTAAGAATATATAATCATAAAAAAACAAGCTTTTCCATATTGCTTTTAAAAAAATTTATGCTAACATTTAAAAATAAGGCAACTTCAAATAACAATATTAATACTTTAACTTATTTCTTTACAGTGTATGTCTATAATACTTTTAATGAATACATGTCGTTTTACTAGCAATAATTTGAAAAACTATTTGGGTTATGATTACACTTTACTTCATGTGTGCGCTGCAAAAACAGTTTATGAATCGATCCCGTTTAAATTAAATAAGGGAAGGGTCAGTATTTTTTTTTTCTTTTACTATTTATTTGTTCTGCAATTAGTTTTATTAACAAAATTAATCGCTATAATTGTAATTTAATTCAAGGTGACCAACAAATATACAGCTGTGATTAGAACATGTTATAGAAACAATAAAAGAGAGTTGCTTCTTTATAGCTTTTATGTACTTACATATGTACTGCTCCGACGATGAAAGGCCTTCCAGCGAGAGAGTCCATCGTTGCTTTTGATGTTAATTTTGTGTTTGTTTTTGTTACTTTAAATTATTTTTGTCACTTTACACATTTTCTAATCAGCTGTGGTCTAATACTTATGCATATCGAATACAGAGAACGCAGATATACATATATATACATGTGCTCTACATACAGATGAAGAGAAAGCTACCTGTGTTCGCGAAGAGGGGATCGTTTTCTCTTTGTTAATGTAATTTTGCACTGTACTCATTAACTGTATTAACCCATTAACTAATACATTGTTTAAAAAAATACTTATAACTTAAAGTCTTTGTATATATAATTTTTTTAAACTGCTGATCTTCCTGGGTTGTTGCCTTCTCTTTGAATATGAACAAAAGAAGCTGCTCCGAGGCTTTTATGGCCATGCAAGGGCGAAGAGCACGAAAATTGCGCTTGCTCTTGGCATAACTGCGATTGAGTGCGGGGATGCACTGAACGAAATTCGGGACGGGATTTGGTTCAATAATATAATAGACCGATACTTCTAAACCTGCGTAGACAAACGCATGGTGATGTGGTTGTGTCTTTAAGGTTAAGGTCACTTATAGGTCATGGCCATTAGCTCATGTCGTGCACGTGTTCTGGTCGATAACTTCGTATAGTTTTTTTTCTTAATTATGGCTTAATTTGGCACTGTAGTGTATGTTATTATTAGCGATCGATCGTTTTATTTCCGTTTTTTTTCTTTTAACATTTTTTTTCTCGGTGCACCAACTTGTGCGTTGCGATCACGTTTTTAAAATTTTTTCAGCTCGCGACTCGACGGTCCGGCGTGACAATTAGCAGACTGAACAAAACAGAAGAGAGCGATCTAATACGCATGCACTTTTTATAGTCGTTCTTTCCAGAGCTTTCCATTGGAGAGTATGAAGTTAGCTGTGATTAAACTCCTAAGCTCTGGAAGGAATCTCACTACTGAGAGAAAAAGATCATTGCAGCATCAAAGCTGTTATTTATGCATTTTATCGCAGGCGACAAATTTGTCAAGAACAAATTGCGATAAAATTTTGAATGATGAAAATAACAAACGTTACAGAGTGTGCTCGCGTTAAATAAACGACCACAGCACTAATAAAGTCAAACTGCATCAAGTGACAACAATAAAAAATCGATTAGAAACATATATTATACCAATACATATCTGTCCAAGCGACAAAAATCGGTCAAAATGGCATCAGATGTCTAGCAAGATATTAGCAAAAAAACCAGCTATCACAAAATGAAAGCAGATACTCTCAATGAGAAATGGAATATTTTTCAAGAAAATGATGAAGTCATAAGAAAATCTAGCGGCGGAAAATTCTTCAATGGATCAACAAAATACAATTGTAGCATCAGCAAGTAGCAAAAATATAAATCAATTTCAGAACGACTCGCTTATTTATTCTCTTTATTATCTTTAAAATGGTACGACTCCACTATACGAATTGAAGGCATCCTATTGTACCAAGAATCTACGAACTTGCTTTACTGATCTTGGGATCGGGAAATCCTTAACGCCCGATTTTTCGACATTGAGAGTAAGATTAGCACGAGTTAAATGAAAAAACAATAATTGATAACACTTCGATGTGATGCTCAAAGGTATCTGAAATAATTAACAAGTCATCCAAGTAGATGAGCACCTCATTGCACAGATGCGCGGGGACTATTTTGTCAATAAGCCGAGTCATAAAATGAGGAGCATTAGTCAGTCCAAATGGCATGACAACAAACTCATTTAGCGGACGACCAGGAACTGTAAAGGAAGTCTTGTCCCTAGAGTTTGGCTCAAGAGGTATCTGCCCGAAGGCATCTTTAAGGTCTAGACTTGTCACAAATTCTACTTTCGGCAATCGACTTAAATTACCATCAATCAGAGGCATCGGATATGCGGCTATCTATACATAGCCTGACCTTTCCAGGTTTCTTTACTAATACGACGGGAGATGACTATGAGATATTTGATTCCTGAATAACTCCCAGTTGTAGCATCCGGTCTAACTCCTCGTACATAAGTTTCTCAGTAGCAGGTGATACGGCATAATGTCGTTGCTTGATCGGCTTATCTTCTGATACATCAATTGCGTGAGCAATTAACGAGGTCCTACCTAATCCTTTTTTGGAAAATGAAGGGAATAACTCAATCGTTCTTTCATGCCTAGTTATTATATCGCGGCGGATTAAGTAAAAAGAAGTACAACTGCATAATCCTTATCCAGCAAATATGCATTAAGGCTTGCAGTAACTCGTGAGCTGGTCACTGCATAAAGCAGAAGTACCAGCTTGGTGCAGTTAAACTTCAGTGAAGATATTTATAGGGGATGGCTGTAGCTCGATAGTCCACCAATCCAATAATCATCCTATAATGCTTCACGAAATTAATTAAGCCAGTGGGCTTGATCACAAGGAAAGGAACAACCTCTAAACTTTATGTAATTCCGCGGCGGATATCATATATAATCAACATATTATCCTTGTCTAGCAAGAATTACTTAAGTTTAACGAAGATAAAAGTAGTGGAGGGCTTTCATTATAGCTAGGTGTAAGTAATCAAACGGGATGACTGCAGCTCAATAGTCCGCAAATTCTATAATTAACTTTTGACATATGCGCCCTAATAATCAAGGCAAGAAAAAGGAAAATTCATTGAACTTGAAATTATGTATAATCACATAGTTATCCTTATCCAGCAGGAATTCGGAAGTGTAACCAATAAGAAGTAGTAGGTTAGAGGGGCTTTAATTATGGCTATGTGTAAATACACAAAAGGGATGACTGCAGCTCAATACTCCGTAAATTCAATAATCAACTTTTAATACGTTCGGGCCCCACATTGGTCGCCATTTTGTTAACTGTAGCATGTTACGTTGAGGAACGAGTGGCTGTTATTGTGTACTACAAGAAGGGGTGCACGCGCTGGCTCCGGCTGTATTATCGGTAAAAGGGGCAGGTTACCAAGTTCTTTTTCTTGCACTACAGTCTCTCGATGCTAACAATCATTAATAAAAACATCGCGTGCGTACCATATTAATTCGACTAAATAGGGGTGAACGGGTGAGAAAAAGGAAGGAGAATATTCGCGATATTTCTCATAAAAGGCGCGGGAGGCGACACTCCTCGTTTGCCGTTTGGCTGCGCTGGACTTATGTAGTTGTCATATATATAACATTTTTTAGTTATAGCGAGTGAGTACCTAAAACATCAAAAATAATTGTTATTTACAAAAAATTATATACTTTTACAATTGCAAGAATTTTTATCAGTATATATATATGTGTGTGTAAATTTATTTATTTAATTTTATGATACTTTAAACATTTTAATCAAAAATTAAATTTATTAATCAAATTCATATTTTATATTTATAATTATCTTTTGTCCAAACTTCATTCAAGCTAAAAAAAAATATATTTCACTTTTTTCAATTTGCTTCATTATGGATATATATTTATTTATTTGTTTTTTTTGTTTTATTATTTATATGGTTTTTTTTTTTTTTTTTTGTAATGCGTTGAATCCGTACAATGCAGTAATAGTATCATAACAGCGCAAGTGAACTAATAAATAAAAGAACCAAACCTCATACTATGTGCATGAGGACTTAAAACTATATCTCGTCTTCAAAAGTTGTCCAATTGTTTTGGCAAAACCCTTTCGTCTTAATCGCCTTAAAGGCCTGGCAGGGAGTAAGCACTTTACAAGCGTACTGTGTTGCGAAGGGTGGTTCCACGTACATAAAATGGGTAGTTTGTAATGGCACGCATGGCACGGTTTTGCAATACCTGTATGCGTTTGTAGTTCGATCTGCACTCCGTATAGCCAGATTGGGGCTACACAATGAACGTATACTGCTCTTTTGGCTCGGAGTGACATGTTGTTGCATTCTTTGACCACATCTCCGAGACGTAGCTTTCAAGTGAGGGCCAAAGGTCAAACGTTTATCAAGGGTGATCCCGAGGTACTTAGACAGCAAAGGTTGGTCCAAAGTTACACCTTCCAGTTGTATGGGTGGGGTGTGGTAAATGAGGGTCTTCAGGGTGAAGCAGGGATTAATGGTCTTTTGTGCATTGACCTTTAAATTCCATCTCTTGCACCATGCAGCCTATGTGGTGAGGCCACGTGCCGCCTCAATGCGACAATTAGAGCTGTACAGCATTGTAATATCATCAGCGTAAGTAGCAAGTAGCGCCTTCCTAGGAACTTCCATATGATACGTGTCTGGACACGGCAAATCCGCAGTATATATTGAGTAGAGTAGCGGTCCGAGGACGCTGCCCTGCGGAATTCCAGCTCTCATATGGCAATGAGTCGAGTAGGTGTTTCTGACCCTGACCGTGAACTTCCGATCTTCCAAGTATGATCTCAAAACTCCGTAATATGGTGCTGGGAACAGCCTTTTGATTTTTCTAAGTAGGCTGCCAAACTCTGTCGAATGCTTGTTGCATATCAATGAATACAGCATTACAGTATTCCATATTATCAAATGCCTGTAGGATAAGTTTTACCAATCTGTGGACCTGTTCCACGGTACTATGTCCCTCTCGAAAACCAAACTGGTGATCCGGTGATCGATTGGCAATAAGCCTCTCCCATACCTTAGAAAGCGAATACAGAAGGCTAATAGGTCGATACGATTCAGGATCCTCTTCGGGTTTTCCGGGATTATGTATCATAAGAATTGTTGCCATCTTCCACTGTTTTGGGAAGAACTGCACTCTGAGCATCGCGTTAAATAATAGCGCTATGTATAGGATTGCTCGAATAGGTAGTGCTTTTATTGTGGCACTACAAAGATTATCGATGCTAGGAGCCTTTGCCGGTAGTGATTTGATGACGTCAACAATTTCCTCAACTCTGGCAGGTGTGATTGGTAAGGACATTTGCAGATGATGCATCTCTAGATGATGTGCAAAAGAATTGGCCTGCTCCTCTTCGTTTTTAGCAAGTTCGCCTCCTGGACATCTAATAGGAACCTGTCTGTACGGTTGTCTTTTAAGGGACTTGGTGCACTTCCATAGCGAGTATCCGGCATCCACTGTATAATTCATAGAAGCCAACTTCTGCTCAAAAAAGTTGCTTCGAAGTTCTCTTAAGACGTTTCGTAGTTGCTTCGCAGCGCGGTTCCATAAAATTCGGTCCCAGGGGTCTTGAGTTCGGATAGCTCGCCTACGGAGTCTCCTTTTCTGTCTCTGTCCCCTCTGTTGTTAAGGCTATTCCATAGGTGGTGCCTGTCCGAGGAACCGGAGGCGTTGAGGTGGCCGCAGATCTATGAATACTTTGTGTAAAGTTATCAACAGATATTTCACTTTCCTCACCAGAATTGAACGTATACTGAATCGAGCTCTCCAGGTGTTGAAAGGCAAGCAGGTCAGTGTGTTTGGTGACTAAACGGTGACTTGGATTGACATAAGTGCCATCTGTCTCAATGCTGATGATCAAGGGCAAGTGATCAGAGTCCAAATCCCAGCTTTGTGTTATAGCTGCTCGAGAATCTGGTATTCCGTAATACACTGCAAAGTCTATGCAGGAAGGCGTATGACTGGACACATATGGGTACCTAGTTGGCGTGCCAGTTGCAAGTATCTTAGCTCCAGTTAAAGAGATGGCATCTGCTAATTCGCGCCCCCGATGTGAATTGTAAGTGTCGCCCCATTGCCTGTGTCGGGCATTCCAGTCGCCACCAATCAAGTACCTTTGGCCGCAAGCTCGTATTGTATAAGTAAAGTGTCTTTCCTCGATCCTGACATTAGGAGGACAGTAATTGGCATTGAAGTGCACGTTACCCAGTCCTGTTGTCCTAACAAACACCGCTGCCCCGCCAACGCTATTGTTATTACGCGAGGACCTATATGCTGGATAGGAGGAATATCCATATATTTTTACAGTTTAACCTCTTTTGATTCTAAGTTCCGTAACCAAAAGAATGTCAACGCTGTTGTTTTGCGCGAACAGCTCAACGTCTTTAGCTTTTCTTGAAATGCCATTAGCATTCCAAATAAGAATCTTTAGTGGATTTATTGTGGAGCTGAGCCGTTGTTATAGAACTGGGAGTTAGTTTCATTCCCAGCCCATTGTTTTAACATACTGGTCATTTCGAATACCATCTTTTCAAGTTTTTCAAGTTGTTGATTGGCTTGGCTTTTATACTGTTGCTGTTTTTGCTACTGCTGCTGCAACCACATAAGAAACTACTGTTGTTGTTGTTGTTGGATTTTCTGTTGCCATTCCTGAAACTGTCGTTTTTGCTGTTGTAATAATGCTTGGACATCGAATGAGTTATTTTGCTGAATATTCGACCGTTGTTGCTGCGATTTTTGTTGCTCTTGTAAATTGTAGAGATTTCGCTGAGCTGGACCATCCTTGAAGGGCGTTGTATTTATATATCCTTTTGCTACTGTGGCATACGACACTCTTGTGTTTCCGCCAGTGCCTACTAATGATTGATGTAGAGCCGTATATTGCTGTTGTTGCATTGGTAGCTGTCGTACTGTTGGTTTGTTGGTACTCTTGCGGCGATTAGGCAGCAACGAAGGAAAGTTTTGCTAATCTCTCGAAATTAGTGTATTAGCATTTTTATTTAAATTATTCGGCTTTCTTGCAGGTCCCAAAGATCTGCGAAGAAACTCCTGGTACATTTGGCACTCTTTATAGCTAGCCATATGGTCACCCGAACAGTGGTAGCATGTGGGCAGTGCGTCTGCGGAACGTATGCATTGTGTGGTTTGGTGATTTTCAGCACACCTTGCACAATTGGGTTGCTTGTGGCAATATTTAGCCGTGTGGCCGTACTCCTCGCAGCGACGGCATTGTGCAATTTCGGTAGATTTTCGCATCCTTTCAATTTTTATTTTCTGTCGGCAGAGGGTCCTTACATGATAAATATCATTAATTTTTGCACAAGGTTTTATATTAATTAATTAATTAATTAATTCTTGATGAAGGGTTGTGGATATGATGAACTTCATAGCCTAAGTATTTCAGATCATTGGTTATGTCTTTGTTTTGTGTGCTGTGATGTAAGTCTCTTAGAAAAATTCTGTGTGCTTTATCTGAGTGCATTTGGTAAGTGTGAAACTGCATACCAATCTTTTCCATATGACTTACAATGTAAGTGTCTTCTGTAAGTGTCACTGTCTTTGGGAAAGATTCTAACTGTTTCCCCTTGATTTGCTTTGACAACAACGTTATTTAAACTGACTTTTTCTTTTATAAGCTCAGCTTTTATAATCATTTAAATTGCTAATATTAACAACAATTTGCGATGGTTTCTTGGGGCCTTTAAGTTGATTGATACCTCATTCTCTTCATTAGTAGAGATATCCGTGTTGAAAATGGCAAATCTATTACTGGATTTAGCCGGTTGGCTAGTTATGGGGGTCGAATTCAAAAGCTGGCTCACTCTTTTCGAGTTAGAGATTGGAGACAGAGTCTTTACATTTTTTCTCTTGCCCGCTCTCCGATTTTGATCAACCAAAAGTCTTCTGGCAGCATCGCTAAGATTTTTTTCTATCATGTCAGGAGGCGTCAATAGAGAGCTTCCCTGATTATTGATGCTTATTCCAGGGCAGATGCTGCTTATTGTAGCATTTGCCATGGTGTATGTGGTGCTGCTCCTTTTTTTTGTCCAAATGCCGAAACAGCGCGAAGCAGCGGCCGAATGTTACGTTCTGTGCTATTTTTAGCAAAATAGAAAAATAAAATAGCTTTTTGCATGCGCGCGACACACCCGATCTGCATGAATGCAGATTTGCGACTCCGGTACCTCGTCTCCTTCGCCAATTTTCTGCATTAATACTGCTCCAACGCCGGTCATGGCATCACTTTTTAAAATCTCGAATGCCTCTTGAGCTTCTTCAGTCCATTTAAACTTCCGCTTTGATTTAAGGGTATCTGACAGTAGCGACGAAATAGCGACCTAGTTCATTATAAACAATAAAATTGAGAGTAAGATTAGCACGAGTTAAATGAAAAACAATAATTGATAACACTTCGATGTGATGCTCAAAGGTATCTGAAATAATTAACAAGTCATCCAAGTAGATGAACACCTCATTGCACAGATGTGCGGGGACTATTTTGTCAATAAGCCGAGTCATAAAATGAGGAGCATTAGTCAGTCCAAATGGCATGACAACAAACTCAAATAGCGGACGACCAGGAACTGTAAAGGAATTCTTGTCATAGAGTTTGGCTCAAGAGGTATCTGCCAGAAGGCATCTTTAAGGAATAGACTTGTCACAAATTTTGCTTTCGGCAATCGACTTAAATTACCATCCATCAGAGGCATCAGATATGCGTCTTTGACGGTTAGTTCATAAACCTTACGACTATCTGTACATATCCTGACCTTCCCAGGTTTCTTTACTAATACGACGGGAGATGACCATAAGTTATTTGATTTCTGAATAACTTCCAGTTGTAGCATCCGGTCTAACTCCTCGTACATAAGCTTCTCAGTAGCAGGTGATACGGCATAATGGCGTTGCTTCAACGGCTTAACTTCTGATACATCAATTGCGCGAGCAATTAACGAGGTCCTACCTAATCCTTTTTTGGAAAATGAAGGGAATAACTCAATCGTTCTTTGCAATTGGTGATGCTGAGCAGGTGTGATTTCTTTCATGGAAGGATTATCAAGTGAAAAGATATTAAAGTTACGAGCCATAAGGTGTATAGGTAATAGTTCAAAAACTCTCCAAAAAATCAATACCTAGCTAGAGAAGGCAAAATAAAAACATATAGTTTTAGTTTTTCAGTTCAGATGCAAGTTTGCCATCGATGCACCTAATAGAAGCCCCAGTGTCAATTAGTCCGACTAAAGTTCTTCCAAAAAGTAGCACTGGAACATGTAGGCGTAAGTCGTTTGGTACGGCTATTATTGAAGCTAATATCGAATTTTTTTCTAAACGACATTTGTTTTTAAATTCAATTTAATTTAAATGGCTAAACACGAGTGTTGAAAAGTAAATCGGGGAGAGTAGAAATGTCTGGTTGAATGGAATTTTCAGCTAATTGCTGATTTAGTCCGTGTTGGTAGCTTTGCTGATCAATGGTCTGCGTGCAGTTTTCGGTGGTGCACACGTACTTGAGTTTTTTGATGTGTTTAAGCTGCAGTTACTGCAACTAGGTTTGTAGGTATCTGCTTTTCCACAGCTTTAGCAAAAGAAGAAAAAAACTTTTCGCTCAGCCATGCATTTTTGGTACCGGTGACCTTTACCAGCACAATTCCAACACGAGATATCTAATGCTGACATATATTTTGCATATCGTGTTCGGCATCTTTGTTCGACAAATACTCACCGTCAGTTTCTGATACGGAATTTTCCTGACGTATTGGTCGAGAAGGAATGTTTGGCTCTAGTTATAGAATATAGGAAAATCTTCCGCGTACGTACTAAATGTTTTAAAGCTTTCATATAACTAGCCTGATCGTACAAGATATTGTGTTGAATCTTATTCAACAAGTTGGCTCTTAGTGTTTTTACTAGAGATTTTTATCTATCACACCATAAAAATCGTCAAACGATTCATTTGGTCTTACGTTCCTATCCGTACGATCGTCTTTAAGTTGGCCACGCAGAGCTACGCAAAGCTCTGGCAAGTAAACCTCTAATACGATTTTGTGATATCGCCAGTACCACTCACTGGAACGACCATCGAACAAATTGATAGCATATCTGGCTGTCAGATCTAAATTTCCGTCTAAGGTCTGTTTTGTCAAAGCTTCTACCCGATATATAAAGTCATCAATGGTGATGGTAGCCTTTCCGGTAAAGCGAATTTTCCAATTGGCCATTATTTGACTTAGTCGATCTGGCCGGATGCCTGAACCTACTTCCATTCTTCTAGGCGCGACTTCTGGGGAATACGACATAACATGGTTTGCCGAATGGGGTTAATTATGGAATGCTTCAGAGTTTCTTGCTGATTGACTAAGAGAAATTCCGGAGTTTGGTTGCATTGGTAGGGGCAACCGAAGAAATTGCTCCATTGTCTGAGGCTCTACTTCAGGGTGCCTTTTCACTGAAGATATGTGGGCTAAATTTTCTGTGGGACTGGCTCGTAGACCATTGGCTATAGCTTGAACTAGTCTATTGGTCTGGTCGGATAAACTGCTCGCAATAAGTCTAGACTGCTCGACCATGGCCAATCTTAAGCCATGTTCGATAGGTCTTGCTGTATATTTGCTGAGCCCTGCCACATATTGATTTCCTCTGCGTTTCGCATTTCACTGTCACTGATTCTTGTTAAATTTTCGACACTATGTGACAAAATCATCTCAAAAAATAATCTTAAAACTTGTATATTACTATAACATAGACATGTATTGGTACTAGGTATATAAAAAAAATATATAACATAGTAAATAATAAGGAGTTATATAATACAATATAATCAAAATATAGATAATAGAATGGGAATCATGCGAACGACAATAACTAGAGTAGCTTCGTTACAACCTAATACGAGAAAATACGAGGGAGAGTAAAAGGGAATTTACGCCTAGTTATTATATCGCGACAGAATAAGTAAAAACAAATACAACTGCTTAATCCTTGTCCAGCAAATATGCATTAAGGCTTGCAGTAACCCGTGAGCTGGTAACTGCATAAAGCAGAAGTACCAGCTTGGTGCAGTTAAACTTCAGTGAAGATATTTATAGGGGATGGCTGTAGCTCGATAGTCCACCAATCCAATAATCATCCTATAATGCTTCACGAAATTAATTAAGCCAGTGGGGAATGGAATATCCTCTAAACTTTATGTAATTCCGCGGCGGATATATATATATATAAGATAAAAGTAGTGGAGGGCTTTAATTAGGTGTAAGGTGTAAGTAATCAAAAGGGATGACTGCGCTCAATAGTCCTCAAATTCAATAGTTAACTTTGACATATGCACCCTAATATTAGGGCAAGAAAAAGGAAAATTCATTGAACTTGAAATTATGTATAATCACGTACAAATCGCGTGCGTACCATAGTAATTCGACTAAATAGGGGAACTGGTGAGGAAAAGGAAGGATAATATGCGCGGGAGGCGACACTCCTCGTTTGTCGTTTGGCTGCGCTGGACCGATGTAGTTGTCACAGCTGGTGGCCACCCTACCATGATCATCATAATCCTACATTAACGAGATGATCCCTAAACGAAAACGACCTACTAAAGCCTACTACTTCTAGAAGTCCGCTGCATGACTCCCGAAATAATAAGAAAATTCAAATTTCTTATTAATAAACATGTTTTACTTAGTTATAGCGAGTGAGTACCTAAAACAACAAAAATAATTGTTATTTACAAAAAATGAGATAATTTTACAATTGTAAGAATTCTTCTCATTTATTTATTTAATTATATGATACATTTTAATCAAAAATTAAATTTATTAATTAAATTCCTATTTTATTATTATTATTATTATTTATAATTATCTTTTGTCCAAACTTCATTCAAATTAAAAATAAAATTATTCTTCAGTTTTTTCAATTTGTCATTTTGGATATATATTTAGTTATTTGATTTTTTTATTATTTATATGGTTAGTTGATAAATTGATTTATGCCTGTTCATACTCTGTACTCATGAACTTTTGCATATATGTACGTATATGTTTAATCTCATTAATAAATTTTGTCTTTATAAATCAATAATCTCTTGTTATGACGATACGCAAAAATATCAAAGATTTAATTAAATTACTTTTATATTTTTTTTCATCGTCTCGCTTAAGGCGGGTGCTATTTATTTTAAATTTTTCTAGGCTGAGGGCTTACACGGGGCTGTTGAATGCACAGCATATGCAAAGCTGCGAATGGCACAGGCTCTCTTTTTTTTATATTTTACTCTTCTTTTTTTCCTTTTTCTGAGAGCGGCTTGAGATAAGATTTTTAGTACAATGACTACAATAAAAGAATGATTATATATATTTTTTTTTTCTTAACCACCGATTTACTCAATCACTTGATAAAAGTTAAATAAAAATAATAGATAATAAAAAGGGATGTCGCCTCGACGTCCAAAAGATCTTTTGTCGATGTGGTGAGCTGCATCGAAAAAGGTGGTGTTTTTGTTTACTTATCACTAAGTAAAGGTTAGCACTATGAAATTAAATTATTATTTTCTGTAATTTATTGCTTTATATCATTAATTAATTATTTTAACTCATCCATAGTTATTTATTCGTTTTTCCACTTGACTTTACTTTACTTTAATTTGCATATGACTTTTGGAAAATAGATAGTTAACTTTTTCTTATAAAATTATTAACAAAAAAAAACGGGTTCTGTTTCGTTCGGAGTTGGCTGATGTTAGCCTTAACGGGCCTGCTGAGGTTAGGGTTCGTCTCACCGCGTGGTCGGGTTGCGGCGGATTAGCGGTATAGGTTTTTTTTTCGTCTTTTTTATTTATTTGTTTCAGGTTTTTTTGGGGTATTATCTTGAAATTGTTATTGTGTAGAATCGCGGCACATTGTCTGGTCGGCTGTGGGCATTTATCACTTTGACCCGGGCGATCGAGGCTAAAAACTCCGCGTGGTCATGTTGCGGCATAGTTTTTTTATTTATGGGGGTATTATTTTGCACTTGTTCTTGTATAGAATCACGGCACATTGACTGGTCGGGGCTGTGGCCTTTATCACTTTGACCCATGCGGTTAAGGTTCAAAACTCCGCATAGTCAGGCTATTACATGTTATCAGCATATTTTTCAACATTATTAACATGTAATAAATATATGCCAAGCGGTTTTCACGTTTCTTAAAAAAACTTCGACCGACCATCCCGACTGTTAGATGAAAAAGAGACCTTTGCAACGATCATCCTCGGGGATAAGGCCTCATCTCGGCGATCAAGGTCGGCTTCGGGGATAATCAAGAGTTGCATTTTTCTTTAATCAACACTTAATTGGCTGCATAAATATAGAGGGCTAGACATGAGCGAACCTCTGTTAGACTAAAATGATTGCAAATTTTAGGGCATAATTTTATATACTATTTTCGACAAGCGCACTACAATAGTCAGCTGATCCGCCTCCCAGTCTGGCGACCCGTAATGATCACCTGATCGGCATGCAAGTCTACACGGCTGCGCTGTTAAGAGATGTACCTGCAGCTTAACGCATTTCCGGTATTACTTGGTGAAATGTTTTGGTGAAGAGACTCGGCGTTGAAAAGTTAATCTGCATCAAGCTTCCATGTGCAACTAAATAAAAGTCAACTTGATCTTCTGTACCGGCTGCCGAAGCCAAGCTTTCCACGGCATATATTGTGCAAAATTGGCGATGCATTCGTGCGTTTTACTTAGGATAAAGCCTCCGTCCCTACCATGCACGCCTTCCACGCATTTCGCAGCACCCTTACACCATAAGCGGCGTTAATTCCTCAATTAGAGGCGTTATAAAGCCGCTGGATGATGGATGAGGCCTAAAAGAGGGCAAAGCCTACCCACTAAGCCGCTGGAGGAGTCCAGAAGCATTAAGAACACGCATACTCCCCTCAAACCCTCTACACATGCGTGACCGACCCGAGTAAAAGAGCTAATCGATGCTCACAGCGTTATTATTACGATATTGTATCAAATGGAATAAGTTTGAAATTTTGAAGATATTAAATAGTGATAATTTATACTTATAATTTTTAATGTAATTTATTCTAAAGCTATGCGAGTTTTTTGTGTTTTTTTTTATACACCCACACACACCTACATATACAACTACACATACAGCTATGCACCTCGTCGTCATCAGGCCTGCTGACATCGATGAAATAAGCGTGAATACGGCCTAACCGAAAACTAATGAAAGTATCAAAGGCCAGTTCCCAAAATCAGTAAATAATTAAATAAATAAAAACAAAAATAAAATAACAAGAAAAAATCAGACCCCCTAAACAAAAAATAAATCTCCACTAAATAAAATTGTTAACGTTCATGAATAAGAATTATAATTATAAATAATGTAAATTAGATAAATAAGAAACAAATGCACACCATGAAATTAATATTACGCCATGAATGCATCAACCTACGAAGATATTTAAAGTAAAGAAATATATTCAATAACTCAAATTAAACTCTTGTAAATTGCGCACCTAACCTATTTCACACGCACTATCATTTATAGGGGGAGAGTCGCAAAGATCCATTATATTCTACAGGTAGGGGGGAAAAGAACAGTCTCACATTTCTTCACCATCTACTTATCTTTAGCTCATTTAACTAAAAATTAATAGATAGTGTTACATGCAGCGTCTAGAATTATATTCATATACAAATAATATTACGCCCACTTTATTCATAGTACCGATTGCGGCGCTACTTTGCTACTGGTACATGAACCAGTGGCATATTACACATGCGTGACCGACCCGAGTAAATGAGCTAACCGCATTATTACAATAAACTAAACTCTTGTAAATTGGGAACCTTACCTATTTCACATGCACTATCATTTATAGGGTAGAGTCGCAAAGATCCATTCGATTCTACAGGTAGGGAGGGTAAAGAAAGAAGAACAGTGTCACCGAATTCTTCACCATTTACATATCTTTAGTTCATTTAACTTTGGTCTTACCATTTTCCGTACTGTCTATGACTTTTATTATGACGAATAGCATAGAAAGCACGTTACATAAACAAACGTGGAGCCCGAGTTATAAATAATAAAATGGCGCCCAACGTATGGCCTGATATATAACTAGTAAAATAACGCCCAGGCTTGGAGCCCGAAGTATAACTAGTAAAATAACTAAAATCCTTTCCCATACAAATCAATGAAATCAATACATAACCGACCACAGCACATCTGCAATGATAAATAAATTGATATAATCACACATATCTTTAAAGTCCACACAGTGACAAAAAATGAGTTACCAAAGCTTAAAATTACATCAGATAAAGTAACCATCGACGAAATTGAAGTTGTGAACAAGGCGACAATCAAAAAGATACATGTAATCTCCTAAGCACAGTTCACTATATCAGCGTCAGTGAGACCATCTGAAGTTGTCATTTAGGAGACATATCAGGATAAGAGTGTGCTCGCGTTAGATAAACGACCACAGAACTTATAACAAAGTCCATCAAGTGACAAAAATAAAAAATCGATTAAGAAACAGATATTATACCAATACATATCTGTACAAGTGACAAAAATCGGTCAAAATGGCATCAGAAAAGTAACCATTGGTGTCTAGCAAGATATTAGCAAAAAAAACCCAGCTAGCATCAGCAAGTAGCAAAAATATAAATCAATGTCCAACAGCAAAGGTAATAGTCCAAGGAAATAATAGACGACAAGCTGCTTTCAAGGCTGCTGGATTCTGGATCACAGATTAACGTAATATCAGAACGACTCGATTATTTATACTCTTTATTATCTTTAAAATGGTACGACTCCACAATACGAATTGAAGGTATCCTGTCATACCAAGAATCTACGAACTTGCTTTACTGTTCTTGGGATCGGGAAATCCTTAACGGCCGATATTTTTTCAGGATCAGTGCTAATGAGGCCATTACTAATTATGTGTCCCAGATACTTAACTTCTCGTCGGCAGAATTTACTTTTTTCGACATTGAGAGTAAGATTAGCACGGGTTAAATGAAAAACAATAATTGATAACACTTCGATGTGACGCTCAAAGGTATCTGAAATAATTAACAAGTCATCCAAGTAGATGAACACCTCATTGCACAGATGTGCGGGTCTATTTTGTCAATAAGCCGAGTCATAAAATGAGGAGCATTAGTCAGTCCAAATGGCATGACAACAAACTCATATAGCGGACGACCAGGAACTGTAAAGGAAGTTTTGTCCCTAGAGTTGGCTCAAGAGGTATCTGCCCGAAGGCATCTTTAAGGTCTAGAGTTGTCACAAATTCTACTTTCGGCAATCGACTTAAATTACCATCAATCAGAGGCATCGGATATGCGGCTATCTATACATAGCCTGACCTTTCCAGGTTTCTTTAGTAATACGACGGGAGATGACTATGAGTTATTTGATTCCTGAATAACTCCCAGTTGTAGCATCCGGTCTAACTCCTCGTACATAAGTTTCTCAGTAGCAGGTGATACGGCATAATGGCGTTGCTTAATCGGCTTAGCTTCTGATACATCAATTGCGTGAGCAATTAACCAGTTCCTACCTAATCCTTTTCTGGAAAATGAAGGGAATAACTATTCAATTATTCGTGCTCTCTTTGCATAGCAACGGACGTGTTTTTTTGCAGTCCAAGCTTACTGCTTATTGTGATCAGTTCGCTTGTTGCCTGCTGATATTTTGGTTTTGTATTTGTGCACTTGCGCTCTTCTAGTTTTTCTGTGCGCGCATTAAACCGTTCGTTCACGATCTTTTGATCTCACGCGCTCTTTTGTGTTGGTTTCGGTCCTGGTTTAGTTTATTCCGTTGTTGTTGCTTTCGGTTGCTGCGCTCGCGCCGGTACGTTTTGTTTGTGTTTTGCTTTTGTGAGTATTTTCAAACGTAATCATACTTTTAACCCTAGGGTGGCCCTAAACCTTTTGAGCAGTATTTACTTATTTGATAACTATTGTTTCATCTTTTATTTAATTAATAAAATTTTTTTTTGGTTTATTTTATTTATTTTTTTTTAAATTTATTTTACAAATATAATGTCAGTCTGTTGTTACAAGGGTTGCTAGGTTCGCGCCAATACAAATATGTCTTTTGTTGGCTGCTGGATGTGCCCAAATGTCGCACATGAAAAATGTGATGGTCTTAACGGCCGTGTTACCGATCTGATGGGCACTACTAATCTAGAGTGGCCATATTGGTCTTGTTTGGAGAGAAGGAAAGACATGGCAGGCTTCATGAGGACTCAGCTTGGCTTTGAGGGAGTTTTCGGTCAGTTACAAAAACTGTGCGAAAATTTCTCTACGGTGCAGAGAAATCTGAGTGAGAAAAATCTCTTGAGCGATTCTCCAAAGCGCAAAAAAGCCAATGTTGGGAAGTCATCGGGCCCTGTCGTGTCTGACAATCCTCTAATCGTTCTAGAGCCCAAAAATAAAAATAAAAATAAATTAATTAACGATCCTTCTGCCCCAGTCCCTATAACACACGAGATATCAGCTGAAGTCCTGATAATCCCCATGGATGTTGTTTCATCTAATCCTTCGGTTTCTTTAGTGTTGACATAGTTCAACAAAATGACACCAATATATCCAAAGAACCAAACCTTCCATTATCTGAAAATATAGCTTCAGTTGAAGATATTATCAGAAGATTTGTTGCCGTTCCACCAAAAAAACAATTTTTTGTTTCAAGGCTTCCCCCTGATTTAACATCTGATGATGTCAAGGTCTATATCAAGGCCAAATCTAAAGCCAATTTTATGGTGAAAAATTCAAATTCAATTACACTCGGAATATCTCGTCTTTAAAAATCACTGTTTCGAGTCAAGATTTTAGCTCTATATGTTGCAAAGAATTTTGGCCGG
The DNA here is from genome assembly GCA_035044485.1 of Scaptomyza reducta. Classification (NCBI taxonomy): domain Eukaryota; kingdom Metazoa; phylum Arthropoda; class Insecta; order Diptera; family Drosophilidae; genus Scaptomyza; species Scaptomyza reducta. The sequence goes on from JAWNNV010000844.1 coordinate 17,980, forward strand.
AGTACATAATAGTTAATGAATATACTGCCAGAAAGAAAAATCGGCCTCCGATTGTATCCCCCACCCCAGTAGTTGTGACTAAAACTCTTCCCAATTCTGATAGTTCCAAAAACTAACAACTACTTTCTTACTTGGCTATCAGAATGTAAGAGGTATATGTAGTAAACTAAGTAGTTTATACCTTATAAGCCATTCTTTTCCTTTTCATGTCATTGCCTTTACTGAAACTTGGTTCTGAAATTCTATCCAACAGATACATCTATAGCAAAGACCGTACTCTTCGTCGTGGCGGTGGTGTACTTATTGCTGTTGATGTAGATTTTTCTTCGGAGACAGTAATAGTGGGTGGTTGTATAGAAATAGAATTTGTTGCTGTAAAGTTGATTATTAATGGTATTCGTATTTTTATTACTTGTTCCTATATACCTCCTTCCTCCGAAAACTCGGTGTACGATGCTCATTCGTCTGCTATATTGTCTATTTCTTGCATGCTTTCTGATCGCAATTTCCTTGTAGTTCTTGGTGATTTCAATATTACTGAAGTTACCTGGATTTCTTGCCCCGACTCTTGTGCTCTAACCCCCTCGGCTCAGAATTGTAGCAGGCCACCACTAACACACATTAGTATTAGGCCACCACTAGTACTTTAACATCTGTTAAATGAGAAACCGGAGGTACATGTTAAGACTGACGAGATCGAAGGAGTCAGTCTTGTGATGATCGCTGATATGAGTGGACGTGCTATTGAATAAAGAATTATATTAAGTCAACAGTATCTTTTATTGCCTACTACAATCTCAGAAGTGGGATAACCGTTTTAAAAAAAAAGAAAAAGTAATAATAAAGTGGACAATATAAAATTCAATGAATGTTCAGTGACGTAGTTGAAAAATTGGCTAGCGGCAATGAAATTGCCGACCACGGGCACTAAGACCAATGAGAATGTAAAGATAGAGAGGTAACAAGAATACCCCTCCACTTTTAAAAAAAACGCGTAGACGTACGGTTAAGCTCGTCTCCCCCCTTCTTCTTTGTTCTCGTTTATCACTTGTGTGCTTATACTACTGGTCCCGCGGCCATATCTGATTTAGGTTTTGTTTTGATTGCTCATGTGTTCTCGTATGTATTCGGCACTGTCTGTGATGAAATTGTTATATAATACTTATAATATAAAAAAAATAATATTTTTTATGATATTTAAGTAAAAAATAAAAACAATAAAAATGAGTTATGTCAATATAAATTATTAATAATATAAATTAATATATATAAATTTTTGTATATATTATATTTATTAATCATTCATTAATTTCATTTTAGAAGCAAATTTGTTTGCATTATACTAATTTGTTCAGTCGACACCAAAAAGTCTGCAAATGACCTGCTGCAGATGGCCTAGTGTGTATGCATGCGTGCGCTCTATCGCTTCATCGCAGCCCTATGGTTAAGCTCGTCTCGGTCTTTCTTCTTAATGTCTTGTTTGGTTCTACTTCTGGACCTGCCTCAATATTCGAATTCGTCCGTCGTTTTGTGTATGCATATGAACAATTCTAACGGGAATTGGCAAAACGTCTACAGCCGGCCTGCTGTATGTGGCCTCGCGCCGTCTTTTTGTGTATGCATTTCTGTGCGCCCAGCCGCAATAGGCAAAACGCAAAAGATCGAACAACAACAACACGTGATTGTTGTCGTTGCTGGAACGCACAAACTGCATAATGTTATTTTAATACCCTTTATTAAAAAATGCAATTAAGCTCTATGAATTTATTAATATATATTTTTATTCAGGGACAATTCATGTAAATTATCTGAATGGAAAGTGCGTTTATTTTATGGTTAGTGTTAATTTAGTATTTATTCCTTTTAAACATGCTTAATAAGTCATTAAGGATCTACCTAATTCCCAATTTATATATACGCATATATATTTTGGAAGTCATATTTAAGTATCTCACGTTTGGCCATACAATTGCAAAAAGTTCTTATAAAGTCTATACTACCCTCCCATACTACCCTATATCTAAGGCATTGGCAAGCATATTGAACTAAAAGTCGAAAATTGAGAAACTCAAGTTCTGCGACAACAACAAGAGGAATGAAGTAAGGCAACAGTTAATCGTTGTCTCATGCATCGCACTCTTCGCGACAAAGCAATAGCGAAGAAGAATGATGGCCGACCACTTCACAACGAGTAGAACAGGGAAATTTTCCCCACGAGCTTAACCACAGGTTTATTCAATGAGAATGTAATAAAGATAGAGAGGTAACAAGAATACCCCTCCACTGTTAAGAAAAAAGTCCCAGCCCTGTGGTTAAGCTCGTCTCCCCCCTTCTTCTTTGTGCTCGTTTATCACTTGTGTGCTTATACTACTCGTCCCGCGGCCATATTTGATTCAGTTTTTGTTTCGATTGCTCATGTTTCCTCGTATGTATTCGGTACTGTCTGTCTATGCTGAAAGCCATAATATAGTTCGAAGCATGAACTCTTTGTTAGTCTCTTAGTTATCAATACTTTGCGACTTGGGTGTGATGAAATTGTTATATAAATATTTTTTTATTAAAAAATTAAAACAATAAAAATAAGTTATTTAAATTTAAATTATTAATAATATAAATTAATATATATATATTTTATGTTTATATTATATTTATTAATCATTCATTTATTGCATTAGAAGCAAATAATTTGTTTCCATTATACTAATTTGTTCTGTCGACACCAAAAAGTCTGTAATACATTCTCATTGGTTTATTCCCTTCTGTTAAAGAAGGGAATAATTGTTTCCACTCTATCTGTATTACATTCTCATTGATTGCACCAGGCCGTAAATGTAAACAACCTTGACAAAACAGATTTTACGCTGTTAAGCGTTCAACTTGGCACGATGGCGAATCATGCGCTCGTAATTGGGTTAGACATATTGCAAATATTTAAAATCTAACACAACCTACTGGCATTTGCTGATTTTAGCAAAGTTAAAAGGCAAAGCACAACAATGGTTGCACGGAAATGAAACACGAATCTTGGAACCAGCTGAGCAACTGTTGTATCAGCTGATCGTGGCATTCAGCGTTAAGACTTCCAAACTGGAAGCCAGAGACAACTTCTAAGAACGACAATGGCACTACAAGGAAAGCTTCGGGTTATATTTTGAAAACAAAATATTATTGGCCAGCAACAAGGAGGAACTACTGGAAAACGTAACCAGGCACGCATTCAATGCTTCAATGATCCAGCCCAGATGTTGAAGGCGTTCGCCGACATTCATCTACCGCAAGGAAGAGTCTTCAAAGCGGTACACAAACCGGCTAAGGAAGAGGATTACAAAGAGATGCGTTGTTTGAATGGCAACTCGAAGGACCACATTGCCCGGTTTTTCCGCAAACCAAAGCGTGAGCCTGGGTCATGCTATGCATGTGGAACGTTTGGACACTTCGTGGGACAATGCCCAGAAAGGAAGAGCAACATTACAAATAATTATATAAGAAAATTTAAAATATATTTTGCGAACTCCATTATATCTCCATTAATTGCGTAATGCCTCATAGACTCAGGAAGCCCAATATCTTTTATAAAAAACAATGCAAATCAATTTGTTACATTTTAAAAAATAAATCGAAAAAATGTTATTTTCTTAAATATTGTTGCATACGAGTCTATGAGTCATGATGTAGTTCTTGGAAGGCATTTCATGTACGCATGCTACCTAAGCTTAGATTTAAGCACCTTGAGGATGGTTACGGTGGAGAATATTGATTCACAACATGGAGGTTTGGAACCTTATAGCAATACTGAATCAAGTTATCATATGAGGAGCCAAACAATGATGCCAACATTTAGTAAAAAAGTTAAACAAATAGTTATGCCAACAGTTAAGAAAGAAACTGATCAGACAGTTATGCCAACAGTTAAGAAAGAAAATAATCAAACAGTTATGCCAATATTTAGTAGAGAAGCTAATCAAACAATTATGCCAACAGCTAGTGACAAAGGTAATCGAATGTTTATACCAACAGTTAAAAATGAATTTAATACAATATCGGAGACGACGTTAGCTATACAACACAGTGCAAATTCAAGCAATTATTAGACAATTTTTACACAAGAGCAGTAAACCCAGAAAAACCAGGTATCAAATGCGAGATAAAGTTAAATAAATAAATAAAGCTCCTAGACGACTTTCTTACACAGAAAAGGAAAAACTGCAAAATCTTTTAGATGAATATTTAAAAAAGGGGATTATACAACCTAGTAGTTCAGAGTACGCTTCACCGATAGTTTTAGTAAGGAAGAAAACAGGACACCTCAGACTTTGTATTGATTTTAGAAAACTTAACAAAGTATTAATAAAAGACAACTACCCTTTACCACTCATTGACGACTTACTCGACAGTTTAGTTAACAAAACAGTATTTTCCAAATTAGATCTTAAAAACGGATATTTCCACATTTTTGTGGAAAAAGAATCAATTAAATACACAAATATAAACGCACATTTAGAAACACTCAAAGAAGTCTCTAAAAGACTAGTCCAAAACAAATTGGAGCTACGTATGGACAAGTATGAGTTTTTGCAATCAACCGTTAAGTACTTAGGATTTTTAATTACAAAAGAAGGCATTCGCGCTGACGACAAAGGCATAGAAGCGGTACAAAATTTTCCAGTACCAGAGAAAACAGTTGCCGTTCAATGTTTTCTCGGACTATGTTCATACTTTCGCAGGATTATAAAAGATTATTCGACAATAGTTAAACCGTTATATGATTTATTAAAAAACAAGTCTTTATTTAGTCTAATCTTTCCAAATTGAAGATTTTGTTGTTATCGATTACATGTGTATATCGGAAACGGGAAGAGTTATCGAAAATTTAAAACAAACTTGTACTGCGCGGGGGTTAGGCGAGCTTATGTACCAAATCTGAAATCTCTAGCTCTTATAGTCTCTGAGATCGACGCGTTCATACATACGGACGGACGGACGGACAGACGGACAGACGGACATGGTTATATCGACTCGGCTGTTGATGCTGATCAAGAATATATATACTTTTACCCATTTTCAATGGGTTAAGGGTATAAAAAAAATACGATTTTTGAATTTACCGAAAAAGAATTAAATTGTTTTTTGAAACTCAAAGAAAAATTACTTTTTTCGATGTGTATTACGATTACGAACTAGTTCACAGAGCAGGAACAAAAATGCAAGACGTAGACGCTTTGAGTAGATGCAACAATATTCTTATAGTGGAGACAAACAGTTTCCATGACAATTTAGTTATTTGTCAAGCCAAATATGAGAATATAAAAAAGCTTAAGAAATTATTAGAAACATCTGAGCATAAACTATTCGAAATGCGAAACGGAATAATTTATCGAAAAACAAACGATGATAGAATGTTATTTTATGTGCCAGAACAAGTGGAGGACCATGTCCTTTACAAATACCACAACGAAATAGGACACATAGGTAGAGATAAAATGACAAATTTAATAAACAAAAGTTACTGGTTTCCCAAAATCAAAGAAAAATGCTGTTCGCACATAGAAAACTGTTTGAAATGAATAGCCTTTTCACCAAAGACAGGAAAAGGGGAAGGTTTATTAAATTGCATTCCAAAAGACAATATGCCGTTTGAGCTGGTACACATCGAACATTATGCACCTGTTGATTCCGGCAGACCAAAAAAAATACATATTTGTGGTCATAGACGGTTTTTCAAAATTTACACGACTATATGCAACAAAGACAACAAACACAAAAGAAGTTATCACTGCACTTAAAGACTATTTCAGCGCTTACAGCAGACCGAAACACATTATTTCAGACCGTGGTTCTTGTTTCACCTCAAATGAGTTCGATTAATTTTTAGCCGAAAGCGGAATCAGACATGAAAATCGCAACAGGGTCGCCACAGGCTAACGGTCAAGTTGAGAGAACCAACAGGATTATTGGGCCTATGATAGCAAAGCTAGTAGAACCAGTATACACTGGGACATGGTTTTAGAAGAAGTAGAATATGCACTTAACAACACACAACATAGGAGTATTAACCAATTGCCAAGTACCATGTTGTTCGGGGTAGGACAAAGGGGAATTCTAAGAGACGAGCTAAAGGAAAAATTGGAGGAAATAATTGTCACAACAACAAAAGAAAGTTTGGAAGACATCAGAGCTAATGCAACGGAGAAACAAATACAAGTGCAATCTTATAAAAGCAAATATGATTCTAGGAGAAAGGAACCGAAAGATTATAAAAAAGGGGCATCCAGAAAATTAATACCAAAGAACAAAGGACCATATATGATAGGGAAGATTCTCAGGAATGATCGATTTTTATTAAAGGATGTTGAAGGATTTCAGGTCTCCCGTAACCCTTATCAAGGTGTTTGGAGCGTGCAAAATATAAGACACTGGCTGGGTAAAAAGAAAAATTTTAACTAAAATTATATATTAAACGTCAGGATGACCGAGTTGTAGCAGGCCACAACTAACACACTTCGATATTAGGCCACCACCAATCAATCAGAGAGAATGTAATGGATAAAGATGTAACAAGAGTACCCCCAATGAGAATGTAATACATTACATTCTCATTGATTTGCAGTTAGGAGGTAATGTAAGCAATAGTGCAGTGGAAAATGTAGAAGTTTCAGGAAATCGTATTCAGCAGATTATTACGAGTTCCTTAGAAGGTTTTCGTAGTAGTATTGCTTCATCTGTGGCTGATCAAATCAGTTCCGCAATTCGAAATTTGAATTTGACTTCCTCCGCTAGAGAGAATCGAGCTAGAATGGGAAAATGACATACAGCTCATACAGCTCGTGAGAATAATAACAACAGTAATTATTCGATAGATCGTCCAAATAGAATTTCTAATGTCATATCGAATTGGAAAATAAAATTAAAATTGAAGACTTTATTTATCGAGTCAATTGTCTTACCTCTCAATATTTTGATAACAATTTCGTGTTGTTGTACCAGTTCGGGAATTTACCCTTCGAGATATCAAAAATGTCATGCGATGTCGCAAGCAAGGCGTAAATGAAAATTTTGATGAGTTTCTTGATGCGATGCTAGCAATAGCAGATCCTCTTCGAGAACCCATGTCAGAGAGTGACTTAATTATAGAATTAAGACATAATTTAAACCCTGAATTAATTCATGAACTTCTTTATGTAGAAACTCCAAATCTTGTAATTCTTCGCAAGGAAAGTCATCGTCATGAAGAATTCTTTCGTAATTTACGATCCAAGCCTGTAGTTCGTACAAACATGCCGAAGCGTTATGCCAATGAAGTGGTGAGTGAAGCAGCGACTGAAGAGTTGACTGACACTGACATCAATGCTGATGAAATATGTGCACTTCGCTTAAACGACAAACTTAAATGTTGGAACTGTGATGAGCAAGGTCACAGATACCATGACTGTCTAAAACCACGTCGAGTTTTCTGCTATGGATGTGGACAACTAGATATGTATAAGCCGAATTGTGGTCATTTTAAGTTAAAATCGGAAGACTCATTGAAGGATGTTCATCGAGTTCCGAAAGCGAACATCCGACATTAGCCTTGGATAGTAAAACAATCTAACCAGACTTACATTTAACGTTACCAGACAAATCTTATTTACCTGATGAACCTATTAAATCATCGTTTGCGAGAGTATAGAGATCGCAGAGCAGTCATCCTAAATGTGGATGCTGTTAAAGTGGAAAAGACTCGTTCTACTTTGCGCATGAGGAACTTTTGGCGTCATAAACATAATAAGCTCTACACAATATATTCAATTATAAATAAGCATCATATTAGACCCTCTACTGAAATAGAATTAATTGGTAAACAATATTTAGCACTTTTGGACAGCAGTGCCAATAAGAGCGTAATTGGTGCAGACTTGGCTAGCAGACTTAACTAGCAAACAACGACGAGCTTGATTCAGTTCAAAGACACAAATTACAATCGATTATCGATAAATTTCCTTCATCGGAACGTAGTGGTCTTGGGGAGACATTTATGGCTGAGCATGAGATCGACACCGCAGATTCCAAACCAATTAAGCAAAGGTTCTATCGCTTGTCCCCTGCTAAAGAAAAATTATTATGGGAAGAGGTTGATCGAATGATACAACTAGGCGTCATTGAAGAAGCTCCGACATCCCCATGGCCTTCTCCAGTTACACTCGTTGTTAACCCTGGAAAGGTTATATTTTGTTTAGATGCGCGAAAGTTAATTGCTGCTACTATTATTTTGATCTTTATATGTTGCACATAAGATCCGAAAAGGGTAATGGATAGCATAGTTAGAGTAACAAGTTATAGGTACAAAATTTGTAGTGTTTCTAATGGGTACTGAAACAGACCAAATAGCAGACAAATGAGCATCGTACACAGAGTTATCGAAGGAAGGGGGTATACATGAGAAATAAAAGTAATAAAACTACCAATACGATTAATAATTACAGCAACAAATTCTATATCTATAGAACCACCCACTATTACTGTTTTCGAAAAATAATCTACATCAACAGGTACACCAAGTACACCACCGCTACGACGAAGAGTACGGTCTTTTCTATAGATACAGTATCTGTGGGATAGAATTTCACCACTTAGGATGGCTTTCCTTAACCAAGTTTCAGTAAAGGCAATGACATGAAAAGGAAAAGAATGACTATTAAGGTATAAACTACTTAGTTTACTACATAGGCCTCTTACATGCTGATAGCCAAGTAAGAAAGCAGTTGTTAGTTTTTTGAACTATCAGAATTGGGAAGAGTTTTAGACACAACTACTGGTGGGGGATACAATCGGAGGCAGATTTTTCTTTCTGGCAGTATATTCATGAACTATTATGTGCTCCGGCCAAAATTCCTTGCAACATATAGAGCTAAAATCTTGACTCGAAACACTGATTTTAAATCACGAGATATTCCGAGTGTAATTGAATTTGAATTTTTCCACCCTATAATTGGCTTTAGATTTGGCCTTGATATAGACCTTGACATCATCAGATGTTAAATCAGGGTGAAGCCTTGAAACAAAAATTTGTTTTTTTTTGTGGAACGGCAACAAATCTTCTGATAATATCTTCAACTGAAGCTATATTTTCAGGTAATGGAAGGGTTGGTTCTTTAGATATATTGGTGTCATTTGGTTGAACTATGTTAACACTATTAACCACCAAAGAAACCGAAGGACTGGGATTAGATAAAACAACATCCATGGGGATTATCAAGACTTCATCTGGTATCTCGTGTGTTATAGGCACTGGTGCAGAAGGATCGTTAAGTAATTTATTTTTATTTTTGGACTCTAGAACGTTTAGAGGATTGTCAGACACGACAGGGCCCGATGACTTCCCAACATTGGCTTTTTTGCGCTTTCGAGAATCGCTCAAGAGATTTTTCTCATTCAGATTTCTCTGCACCGTAGAGAAATTTTCGCACAGTTTTTGTAACTGACCGAAAACTCCCTCAAAGCCAAGCTGAGTCCTCATGAAGCCTGCCATGTCTTTCCTTCTCTCCAAACAAGACCAACATGGACACTCTAGATTAGTAGTGCCCATTAGATCGGCAACACGGCCGTTAAGACATTTGGGCACATCCAGCAGCCAATAAAAGACATCTTTGTATTGGCGCGAACCTGGCAGCTCTTGTAACAACAGACTGATATTATATTTGTAAAAAAAAATTAAAAAATTATTAAATAAAAGATGAAAAAATAGTTATCAACTAAGTAATTATTGATAAACCCGGACCGACACCAACACAAAACAGCGCGTGTGAGAGCCAAAGATCGTGACAGAACGGTTTAATGCACAGAGAGCGCGCACAGTAAAAACTAGAAGAGGTCAAGTGCGAAAATACAAAAACAATATATCAGCAGGCAACAAGCGAACTGAGCACAATAAGCAGTAAGCTTGGACTGCAAAATTGTGGTTGTGTTTGGGCACTTGGCAAATAAATGCAAATAAAGTATTTAATTTATTGTTCAATTTGGGATTTCAATACCGATGAAACTCAAAGGCCCAAAACTATTTATTTGCACAGAGTCGCGAAATCATTAGGGAAAATAAAACGCACAAAAATAAAAAACACGTCTGTTGCTATGCGAAGAGAGTGCGATTTTTTTTCTGTCGAATGTTATTTCTTGGATCGAGTCTCCTCCTGGGAAGCAATCATCTACGTAGATGTATGATATGAAGTTGGAACAAATGGTTGTTTTCTAAATTGACATATATGGCGGTACGCTTTTTCTTTGTCCGCATACATACTTATGCGTTTTCAAAGTTAGTACGATCCACATAAGATAGCTTTGCACAGTGGGTCCTACTTCCAGTATGTGATTTAAAGATTTTCCAGTTGAAACCAAATCAATCACTCAAAATATGAATAGTTTTAAAGAGAGGCTAGAAAATTAAAAAGATAAACGTGATTATTATTCGTATTTTGGTCTATTGAGGAAAATATTTTTATGCCTTGTAATAATAATTATATTTATACTTTCGTTGGTACAGCGTGTTAATTCTTAATATTAAATAAAAGTACGTTCACTACTGATATCCGACGATCCAACAACTACCACGATTACGTCCGACAGCAAAGTTTTTACTTTTTTTATTTTTTCATTTGCAGAAGTTAATGAAGTTTTCTTATGGATTTGATCTTTATATATTCATTTTATACCTGAATATCTTTTCAATGATTATATTTTCGCTCTAAGTCCAACAAACGCGTGCCCCAGTTTTTATCATTCTACATACCCAAGTCCTTTGTATTTCAACTCTTAATTCCTTTTAACTTTGTCAATTTTTAGGAATATGCGGTAGAATCAATTTTCATACATCTTCATCAATATTAGCATAAAAATGGGTAGTCTTTATTGAATACATGAACATAAACGAGTATACATGTGGTTAGCTTTCCAGTATATATCTAAACATATCAATATCTCTTAAAAATGTTTCAGTTGGCCGTCTGACTGCATGTATATACACATGAGGAAAAGTTCATTTTTTCCATATTTACTGTAGTACTTTCATTTTACCCTCAACTTTGCTAAGCTCCCTCACAAACAGATGTAAGCTATACATGCCTATTAAATTACTATTACTCGTTCGGTCCCCAGAATTTTATAGAACATAGCACCTCTGAACTTATACTCATTGGATTAATACTACATAAGTAAGAGGTATAAATTTAGTTTACATCCCCGATTAGAAATCCGACGAATGTTATATCTGAATCACGGCGTACTCTAAATACTAGGAAAATGCTATACATTTTTCCTTCTCATTCCTTTCTCATCGTCGAATCCTACTACATTGATAATAAACATATGTATTTTTATACCCAAAACACATTGAAAATGGTTAAAAAGGGTTAATGCTTTTGTTCAAAAGTAAGTAACAGGCATAAGAAAGCATCTTCGCCCAAAAAGTTATTATTACAGTTTGTCACCAACGATCTGTATATAGATCATTGAGTATGGTCGGAATAAGTGCTTTTGAGGCCCTATTGAAATATTATAGAGTGTATAGAAACTCCTCAAAACCAACCTGAAATCTGCATATATACCTCTATAAAAGACAACCTTTATATTTCAGCTAATTAAAAAAACCAAAAACAATAAGATGTTAAAAGCTTACGAACCAAAAAAGGTGTTTGCCTGTAAGAAAGGCACAAAGCATTTTAAATGTCAAGCCTATGGGATTTGATCCACTCATGTCTAAAAGTATCTAATCAAAAACCTATGAATTAACTCATCCTTTGCTAATATTCATTCGCAAGGAAATCTGAAAAACATAGTGAATAGCATATATACAGAACACATTGATATAGTATAGCACAAAGCATTTTAAATGTCAAGCCTATGGGATTTGATCCACTCATGTCTAAAAGTATCTAATCAAAAACCTATGAATTAACTCATCCTTTGCTAATATTCATTCGCAAGGAAATCTGAAAAACATAGTGAATAGCATATATACAGAACACATTGATATAGTGAACTCCCAAATTTTTTCATGGAATACTCTAAATATTTTAAAAGCAATTGCAACCAAAAAGCAACAAAAACACACAAGAAGGAATCAAAAATTAATTTAAGTTTTTGCTGTTGATTTTTACAAAATCAGCTGTTTCTTGACCTTATGTAAAACTGCATGTACTGACCGGGTGTTAGCAAGTTGATCAATTGCATTAATCCAATATGTCAAAGGAGGTATAGCGAATCCGTATGTTACCGTTGCTCTTTTTGGGTGGGTTTTGCTAGATCCTTGACTCCTGCTTACAAAATTTTATTAGGGATCCCTCCGGACACTAAAAGAAAAACATTCGCAAAAAATCGTACGATAAAATAAATAAAACTGGTGACTTCGCTCATCAACCGCCTTCTATACCATAATAATGGACTATAGTAGCGGGATGTGTTTGAAGTCTCCAAAAAAAATTGCGTTACTACCGTGTTTATGTTACTGTAGGACTTAACTTTTGATGTCACAAATAAATAAAACAACTAATTGACTTCGTTAATAATTAATTAAAATATAAGATAATAACTAAAAACGTTTATTCAGCGGACATACTTTCCATATTCTTAAATTGTATGTTTTAACGTTTTGCCGGTAGAGTTACAACATAGATACATATTATGTTATTATCATCGATTATTACAACTTAATATTAGACTTTATTTATTGGTAACAGCTGCTAGAGCAGTCTCGGCCATCCTACTAATTGTTTGTCCCGAATAATGGGTTCCAAATCTTCAGAAACCGTGTTAGTATTTGTCAGTCCTTCAAAGTCACCTTTCTAAAATTTAACGTCCATTTAAGAATCTTACCTTTCAATTTTAGTCCAGCTCCAAATTGGATTCGATTAATGGCAACCATATCGTTGACGCTGATACGCATAAAATTGTCAACACCGCAATTATAATCCAATTTATTTTTTCATCTTACCCGTTTCCACGCGGCACTCCTGTAGGTATTAGTAAATAATCCTTGCTCTTTGCAATATTCTTCGAAAATATTAGCAATGTCGCTTTGGATTACCAAATACTCGGCCTGCTTCTGCAACTTATAAACAACTTCGTTTGTCCTTGTTTTTTTTTGTTCGGTAAAACCAACAAATTTTGAAAAACCGTCATGTACAACTAAAATGTGGTTATACTATTTTTTAGTCATTGGTGTCTCATATTTTTTATTTTGTTTAAGACGATATTTTGCTAATTTGTGTATTTTAGTGTTCGTAGGGAGCCTTAATAAAATTTTGTTAGCGAGAGTCAAAGGACTAGCAAAACCGTCCCCACCTTTAAAGAGCTACGGTTATCTATGCTCCCACTCTGCTATACTTCCTTCGAGTCAACGGATGAATGGTATTGAATAAACTCGCCAACACTGTGTGTGGCCTCTTTCTAGTAAAGGTTTCATACGATTTTTGGCGCCTAACAGTGTGTTTACTCTTTATTCGGGAAAGGCGAGGTTTGAATGTCACACCTTGCAATCATGTGTACCATAACCAATTCCAAGAGAGTCGGCTGACAACTCACAAAGATGTTTCAGATCATTGGAAAATAGTGGTAGGAAATTCTTCGAAAACGCGACGAATAGAAGCTGCAGGCGAGCCGTAGTCTCATAGTCGACATTCTGTTACACGCTGCATGGCACGATCCCTAAAAGAAAAACAATACTAATAGTTCAAAACATGCTGATCATCGTGTAGTAATCAAGAAGACCTTGAAAGTGCCATCCAAATTGAAATTGCAGCTGTTCGTCATTCACACACCAAGCTCGTGTGTTGGCACTGTGACGTCATAGGATACGAGTGGCAAGACTGATTAGAAGGTTGCACACAACACCAACAGGAAGCCGTCGACGAAATACAAATTCACACAAATGAAAAAAATTAAGATTTCTGAAAAAACGCAGTTCTTACCAAGCAGGCAAGACGAAAGGTATGAAAAACAATACAATCTTCGCTCAAATCCAGTTACGTTTAGAGAGGGACAAGAAATTTTAAGACGCAATTTTGCTGTTAGCAAATTTACGCAGAATTTTAAATTGGCACATTTTGAAGTCTTGCATAAAAAAAAAATAGCTAAGTGCTTTTACTAATTGGAAGATATGCAGGGAAAGGAAATAAGTACTTTTCACGCGAATGACATTAGAGCCTAATTCCCGCTAATCATAATTTCATCCAGCTAAGTCAGATTATTGGGTGGTGTAACGTTTGTTATTTTGATAATTAACATTTTTATCGCAATTAGTTTTTGACAAATTTGGCCTGCGATAAAATGCATAGATAACAATCGCATCCAGAGCTTTGAAGTCTAATCACAGCTAACTTCATACTCTCCAATAGAAAAAGCTTTGGAAACAATTCCTATAAGAAGTGCATGCGTATACCTTATACGCTCTGATCACCATTCGTAGCTCTCTTTTTCTGTATTTAGCAAATACCTACATACTTATTTTCGGGTGGTGTAACGTTCGTTCTCTTCATTAGAGAGTACACCAAAAGTTAATTAGAAATCCAAATATTATTGCTAATTTAAACACATGTATCCATTATAACCATTATAGGCAAACGCTGTTACAATTAGTTGTAAAAAAAACTTATTATTTAAAATTACTCCTTGGCAAATGCGTTCATAACATTTTTTAAGCAATATGAAAAAAGTCTTTTTCTTCTTTTATAATGAATTCTAGTAACGAAATATTTGTGAAATAAATTAAGAATCCACACTGAGTATAATGAAACTGCGTTTATTATTCTTGTATTTTACCATAAATTATAGTATGCGCGACTAACATGATCTTGTCTTGAACTAAAGTTAATGATTGGGTAGGGAATACAAGGCGGTTGTCAACCATCAGCTTCAGATACCGCCAAAGTCAGTTAATAAGAGAAGTCACCCATTTTTTTTTAAGCATATCGGTTAGTGAGTCTCCGCTCGTCTACCTACCTCCATTTTTATACCCTTAACCCATTGAAAATGGGTAAAAAGGGTGATCGATAGCAACAAAATCTTGAATTTGGAAAACTTTTGTTTGAAAGATTAGACTAAATAACGACAATCTGTGAAAATTTTATTGAAATCGGTTGAGAAACACTGCAGATATGGAGTATTGAAATTAAGAAGGTATGCACTATACGCGTATACATACACACACTCACACATACTTTCAAGCACTGACTGTATGCGTAAATTATAGGGTTAAGGGTATTGTCTAGTCGCGATTTCTCCACTAGAGCCTTCTTACTTCTTTTTTTATTTTTTATTTTGGATATTTTGCGAATTTGTTTCTTTTCTTTCCGTAGTGATAATATATAAAATGTTGTAAGCGAGAGTCAAGGAATTAGCAAAATACACCCCACCCCGAAAGAGCTACAGTAATATAGGGTCCCGCTCAGCTATACCTCCTTCGACTCATTGCACGATAGAGGTATGCGCCCTCTGTCTATCTTTTTGAACCAACTGTGTGGAGCGTTAGGTAAAGCCGTACATAATATTTTTTTTAACATATATTCTTCTACGTTAAAGTCTAGGAATAGTGTTTGGTTACGTAATTTGTGAAGGTCAAGCGTAAGGCTACTGTCTTTTACAAGACAGTAAAAGTTAAAGTCGCAGTATGTTGTTGATTTGAAGCACATGTCCCTAGCCTCCAAGGAATATGCTGTACCCCAAAATTTTTGTTTCATCATTGCGTTCAGAAGCTTGACAGTACTATGACCAAATTGCGAGTCGTTTTTAATGGATCCGCAAAAACAACATTTGGTCTCTCCCTAAACGATTTACTGTTCTCAGGACCATCTATACAACCGAAAATATTCACACATTACTTCGATTTTCGATTTTATAAGATTGTATAAGATATATCGTTGTGTTCGAGTGACCCAGACCCATATATTCAATGCATTCTATGGCGAAACAACGCGAGAGATGAAGTACAGGTTTACACCTTAAATACTGTTACATACAGAACAAAGCCTGCGGCATTTTTAGCTATTCAAGCTATGCAACAGCTTTCTTACGACGAAGAAAATTCGTTGCCCCCTGCCGAAGGGATGTTTACGTTCACGATTTAAATACTGGAGGCGATACTATTGAAGAAGTTGTTGAAATTCGTCAGCAGGCAAAAGAGCTGCTTCGTAGAGGGTACCTTCCCATACGCAAATGGTGTTTGAACGATGAACTCTGGAAGCGGACGGCGAAAAAGTGGTGAAGTTCGACGATGGATCCGATGTCAAGAAAGCCTTGGGTTTGGCTTGGGATACTAACTCTGATCATCTTCTAATCAGTCCGTCGCATACTATCTCACACAGCATTGTAACCAAGCGTACAATATTAGCCACAATCGCCAAATTCTACGACCCCCTCGGGTTAATATCTCCCAATCACAAATCTAAAAATATTCTTACAGACACTGTGGAAGGAAAAACTCAATTGGGACAATGCCCTTCTACGACCTCCTCTGGTTAATATCTCCCATAATCACAAAACTAAAAATATTCTTACAGACACTGTGGAAGGAAAAACTCAATTGGGACAAAATCTTGAATTTGGAAAACTTTTGTTTGAAAGATTAGACTAAATAACGACAATCTGTGAAAATTTTATTGAAATCGGTTGAGAAACACTGCAGATATGGAGTATTGAAATTAAGAAGGTATGCACTATACGCGTATACATACACACACTCACACATACTTTCAAGCACTGACTGTATGCGTAAATTATAGGGTTAAGGGTATTGTCTAGTCGCGATTTCTCCACTAGAGCCTTCTTACTTCTTTTTTTATTTTTTATTTTGGATATTTTGCGAATTTGTTTCTTTTCTTTCCGTAGTGATAATATATAAAATGTTGTAAGCGAGAGTCAAGGAATTAGCAAAATACACCCCACCCCGAAAGAGCTACAGTAATATAGGGTCCCGCTCAGCTATACCTCCTTCGACTCATTGCACGATAGAGGTATGCGCCCTCTGTCTATCTTTTTGAACCAACTGTGTGGAGCGTTAGGTAAAGCCGTACATAATATTTTTTTTAACATATATTCTTCTACGTTAAAGTCTAGGAATAGTGTTTGGTTACGTAATTTGTGAAGGTCAAGCGTAAGGCTACTGTCTTTTACAAGACAGTAAAAGTTAAAGTCGCAGTATGTTGTTGATTTGAAGCACATGTCCCTAGCCTCCAAGGAATATGCTGTACCCCAAAATTTTTGTTTCATCATTGCGTTCAGAAGCTTGACAGTACTATGACCAAATTGCGAGTCGTTTTTAATGGATCCGCAAAAACAACATTTGGTCTCTCCCTAAACGATTTACTGTTCTCAGGACCATCTATACAACCGAAAATATTCACACATTACTTCGATTTTCGATTTTATAAGATTGTATAAGATATATCGTTGTGTTCGAGTGACCCAGACCCATATATTCAATGCATTCTATGGCGAAACAACGCGAGAGATGAAGTACAGGTTTACACCTTAAATACTGTTACATACAGAACAAAGCCTGCGGCATTTTTAGCTATTCAAGCTATGCAACAGCTTTCTTACGACGAAGAAAATTCGTTGCCCCCTGCCGAAGGGATGTTTACGTTCACGATTTAAATACTGGAGGCGATACTATTGAAGAAGTTGTTGAAATTCGTCAGCAGGCAAAAGAGCTGCTTCGTAGAGGGTACCTTCCCATACGCAAATGGTGTTTGAACGATGAACTCTGGAAGCGGACGGCGAAAAAGTGGTGAAGTTCGACGATGGATCCGATGTCAAGAAAGCCTTGGGTTTGGCTTGGGATACTAACTCTGATCATCTTCTAATCAGTCCGTCGCATACTATCTCACACAGCATTGTAACCAAGCGTACAATATTAGCCACAATCGCCAAATTCTACGACCCCCTCGGGTTAATATCTCCCAATCACAAATCTAAAAATATTCTTACAGACACTGTGGAAGGAAAAACTCAATTGGGACAATGCCCTTCTACGACCTCCTCTGGTTAATATCTCCCATAATCACAAAACTAAAAATATTCTTACAGACACTGTGGAAGGAAAAACTCAATTGGGACAAAGCCCTTCCCCAGTCTCTGCACGCTTGGATTGGGCACATCTTCCAAATAGCCCATTCATCATGGGAAATACATGCGTTCTGTGATGAAAGCCTAGCCGCATATGGAAAATGTGTTTACGTGCGATGAGAAGGGTGCCTACTCGTCACATTTACTATGCTCCAAATCACGAGTTTAACTACTAAAAACGCTTACAATATCCAGGCTGGAATTAACCGCCGCACATCTACTATCAGAGCTTGTCCCTATTGTTGGTCTGACTCAACTATGGCTTGGATTCGACAAGCTCCGTAAGAATTTAATATTTTTGTATCCAATAGAATATTAAATTCAGGAGCTTACTAAGGGGATGAAGCCAGCCAACATATTATCACGTGGTTGCAGAGCACTAGAACTCTTGAATTCGAATCTTTGGCATAAAGCGCCGGCTTTTCTACTCTCATCTACTCCTGATTGGCCGCCAGATATTCATACCAGCTCAGATCTACCCGAACGTTGTCGTCATGCCTTAATCCTAACAGACAAGCTTGACATATCGTCCAGATGCAAGTACCAAAACTCTTTTGACAAAATGCAACAAGTCTTTGGATACATACTCTGGTTCGTTCAGTTCAAGACGAAGGATCAAGTTCGTTCCAAAGGCCCACTTACAGTCGACGTCTTAAAAGCGGGTACACCTCTTCTACTTAGAGGAATACAAATAATCCATTTCGCCGAAGAGCAGAAGGATGTGCTGAAAGAGAAGGGCGTATCATCAACATCAAAGCTAATATCGTTAAATCCGACTATGGACAGCTTCGGATTGATTCGCGTTGCTGGACGTCTTCAGAATTCGTTTTTGGATTACGAGGCAATAATTCTGCCAACTCAGAGCCCCGTGACCATCGCCATCATCGAAAGTGTGTGCGTGTGTGAAAGTGCACAAAGTTTGCTGGTCGCACTCCCACTCCCACTCCATGCAAAATACCGTGACAACAGTCATCGGAAAATGCATTCGTTGCTTTCGCATGAAGCCCAAGCTTCTCAAGCATATTATGCCCCCGTTACCAGCCGATCGAGTGCAACCAGGCTGCCCGTTCTGCACCTGGAACTTTATTCCGCCACTGTCACCTCATTTTGGTGGTTTGTGGGAGACGGCGGGAAAATCTGCCAAGCATCATTTCTATCGCGTCGTTGGAAAATTTGTTTTCACATTTAATGAAAGTTAAACGCACGACCTTTTTCCCTTTTCAACGAATCAAAGCGAGTTAGAAGTTCTCCTGATCATTTTATGATTGGAGCTCCATATGCCACAACGAAGAACCCGATATAACGCATATCGGCATCAAACACCTAAGTCGATTGCGCGTCTGTCAAATGTAACGACAACGTGCCACCCCTTCAATGGCATAAGCTAATTGTGTTAAACTTGAACAAACTATTGAAAGAAAATAATGTACAGTTACCGTGTTTTACATTTAGTAAATAATCACACAACTTGGTGAACTTTCAGTATGGTGTTCTAATCTGGGTGTGGTTGATGGTTGGGCTTGCTGAGGAGATAAATGACAATCCGATGTAATTTTCAATATGCTGAAGTTCGATTGGATGAATGTTGTGTGGTAGATGAAGACATTTGTTTGGTTTAAGTTTCCTCTGTAGTTCGTGAAGGTCATTGTAGCCCAAGATTTCCATGTCTTTTGTTGTTGTAGTATCCAGTCGCTGGGTGTTCGAATTATTATCGTTTCCAAATCGGGCATATGATGTCAACAATGATGTTTCGATAACGCGTAACCAGTCAGGTTACGGTTATTCCAATGAGAATACATTCTCATTGGGGATATATAGGGCTGTTATACGATGCAGTAAAATAAATTATCGATAAATTTCACCTTTAAAGATGGCACGTATTTAAAATTATAAATTGTAGTGTTTGCATTTTTGGAGGCAATCAGCTTTAGAACAGTAACGATTTTGGTTACCACCGCACCATCGGAAGTTCAACATATAACAGGACTGTAAATCCTCGAGCACAACACTTTGGCGGACTATGGGAAGCCGCGGTAAAATCAGCAAAACATCTTCTATTAAAAAATGTTACAACGGCTAATTTAACATACGAAGAGTTGGAAACCGTCATAGTTGAGATAGAAGCGATACTCAATTCCCGTACATTAACGCCTCTGTCAGATAATCCAAATTATATCACTATATTAACACCTGGACATTTTCTTATTGGAGAACTACTAACCGCACAAGCCAACAGTGAACCAACCCAAAACATTAGGAGAATGATGGCAAGCAGTGTCTAAGTTAAAATACTCGTTCTGGAGACAGTGGTCTCCTGAATACCTTCAACAGTTGCAGCAACGTCAAAAGTAGAGACAATCGAAAGCTAACATCAAAGAAGGAGCCTTAGTTTTACTAAAGGAACACAACACTCCAGTCTTACAATGGCCCATCGTTCGAGTTTACCATGGAAAAGACAATTTCGTGAGGATTGTCGAGGTAAAAATCTCCAAAGGAATCTTTAAGAGGGTAATTCAGCACGTAACTCCTCTATTCAACGAAGAGGAACCCACCCACAGGGTGCAGTAAATGACACTATGGAAGGTGAGCAATCAGATGAAAGCCCACAGCCCATAACGCCAACAATGCTAGTTATGTTGCTTCTAGTACCGCTCACACTGGCACAATCGATCAACATAACTCAGTTCGGAGCAAAACCTGGCATATATTTCAATTGGAAGTATCGGAATGGACTATAGTGGCCTATTTGGATCTAAAAACCTAATGGACCGAGGTAGAGATATTTTCAAAAGGCACTACAAGAATTGGCCAAATGTGTCCCAAAATTAGTGACACACCTGCATGCAAGGAAATGTATGAACACTTCCAACATATTGAAGAAGAAATTTTCATGGAAAACATGCTAGTGGCCAAATCATGCAACCAGAGAACCGCGTTGCACATCGTGGGGAACATCGCCAGTAGCTTGTTCGGAGTGTTGGATTCAATGTATGCAAAGGATATGTCAAAAAGCATACTGGAAGTAAAGCAAAACGAAAACCATCTCCTGGAGCTATTACAAAATCAAACGTCATTAATGGACTCCACCATTAATGTATTGAAACCAGATGAAATGGCGTACTCAAGGCGATTAAACCATTTGGAGGAGCAAATAAAAAAAAGTGATGAATGAAGATTTTCACTCCCTTGCCTTTGACTGGTACATTCTGCTGTCGACACAACTAATGGCAATGGCTTCTAATCTGCAACGCAAGCAGAGCGCGACAATTAACGTACTGACTGATATACGTCACAACACTATTAGCGCTCGTCTATTGTCACCTCAGCAGCTAAAAGAGCAATTTGACAAAATAATCAGTCACTTAAAACCAGATCAATTGCTGCCAGTCATGCCAGAGAACATGCTCATGGCATACAAAATGATGAAAACGGAGGGAACCGTAGTGGACAATATAATATAAATATATATATGATTAAAATAACGTTGCCTTTGGTGTCAACATAAACATCTCTATAATCTGGTACCTATACCAGCTACAAGTCATCATGGATTTCAAGTGTTCAAAATTTGAAAATTCGTTTTTGCTATCAACAAGCATCGGGATAAATTTGTGAAGTTGACTACGGACGACATGGAAAAATGTCATCAAAGATCCAAAACTGATTTCATTTGCTACAACTAACATGCACTATACTCTATCGATATGAGCTGCGAAATTCAACTGTTCCACAGCAAGACAGATTCATTCTGCCAGATTGGAAATGTCAATAAACCATTTCTGTGGCAGAAAATGTATCGGATGAATCGTTATATATTTTCAACAAAGATTTCGTCATAAGGTCGATGCACCCAAGCCAGCCATGGAACATTGTCACACGATCCGTCTTGACTGATACAATTGCGTCATAATTTTGATGCACCTAAATAAAATTCTGTTTCCCACATTATCCGTCTAGACGCCTTCTGTAATCAGATAGTGTTACATGCAGCGTCTAGAATTATATAATGTATTCATACACGAATAATATTACGTCTTGTCACAGTATTGTGTGAAACTTGCAGTGGCCTACCTTCTTAGCCTTTGGAGGAGGCCAGAACCGTTAAGAACACACATACCCACACTCTCTACACATTCGTGACCGACCCTAGTAAACGATCTAACAGAATTATTTCGGTATTGTATCAAATGGAATAAGTTTGAAATTTTGAAGATATTAAATAGTGATAATTTATACTTATAATTTTTATGTAATTTATTTTAAAGTATGCAATTTTTTTTTTTGTTTTCATGTATTTTTCTACACCCACACACACCAATAAACATACTGTTTGGTTACGCATGTATCCTCACCAAACAACCACTAAATTAGTTTCGCTCTTAAAATAGTTAACCGTACGATAAGTTATGCTCTGCGCAGCATAAGAGCAAGTTTAACGTAACTATAATAACTTTGTTTTGCATATGAGAGGGAGAGAGGAAGACTCCCCGATGGGGAGCAACAGCCGCTGCAATTCGGCAGCTAGTTAGTCGTTTTTTGATCGCGAAAGGTGTTTCAACAGCTACAGCAGCTGCACTTCGGTAGAGAATAAGTTTTCGGAGCTTATTATTAACATTTTAACATCTCTAACTCGTTTTAAGTTTGGCCACGAAGGCAAATAAACTATATTTATATTAATGCAAATTTCGTGCATTTTTATTTTATTTTGAAAAACTCGATAGCTATTGAAAAAGCTCAATAGCTCAACATTTGGTGACCCCGACGTGATTCGTTCGTTTAAATAAACACAAATTATTTAAATTATAAAGTTAATAAACCTCGCCCTCGCGCTCTTGCATCGTCTTCGTTATCAACGGTTCGTTTTGTGCTCACTTTCGGTACGGTCGATGCCCTTATCTCGTTTGCTTAAACAGTTGCAGCAGCCGTTTCTGCATTGTTATTGCTTTTCCTGTTTCGTTTTGCTGCGCTTGTGAATAAAGTTTGACCTCAAATTGACATTGCATCGGTCGAACGTGTGTGTTAAAGCATTAGTGGAAAATTGATTGACTCCTACAAAAACATTTAAAAATGCATAATTCTGCTGCCGCTCAGTCTCCTGGTGCCCCGTTTTACAAAGCCAAAGCCAAGGCTATTGATGAGCAAGTAAAACGGATGGCCAAAGTACTTGCTCCGGAGCAAATTGTGCATCTTAGCGAACAAGAGTTGGTTGTTCGGCTTAAGGCGTTGGAAAGTGCTCAGCAGCCATTTTACCGCATGCATGACGCATTGGAGGAGCTGGATTATGATGAAATCGGGAGTGAGTTACGTGCAAGTTTTGATGACTTCTCAATATTAGCTGAAACCGGCTTGCGACGCGAAATTGACAAGCGAAAGTTATCATCGCCGTTGTGTTCGACTTTGAGGCAAGATACATGTGGTGACAATCACACATTGTCTCAAGGCAGAATCCGGTTGCCTGAAATCAAGCTGCCCGAGTTTAGTGGAGGGTATACAAAGTTTGCAGAGTTCATAGCGATGTTCTCTTCAATCATTGATGCGGACTCAGGACTTTCGGATGTGGAGAAGTTTCAGCACTTGCGATCGTGCCTGAAAGGATCAGCTCTAGATAGTGTTTCTTCGTTGGAAATCAGCAGCGCTAACTATCGAGTTGCTTTGGAGCTCCTTAAAAAACGGTTTAACAACAAGCGTCTCATGTTCCAAGCTCATGTCACGGAGATTTTGGGTTTAGATTGCATCGAGTCATCATCAGCAGTAAAACTTCGAGCCCTTTCGGATACAGTTAACGCCAACATTCGCGCTCTACAAAGCCTGGGCAACGTGGAGCAGATTGCGGATTTCATTATTGTGCACAGTTTGCTGCAGAAGGTGGACACGGCAACGCAGACCAGTTGGGAGGAGACAGCACCAATGGATACTATTCCGACCTGTGAGCAGTTCATGGCATTTCTGGATCGACGATGTCAAAGGTTGGAAAATGTGGAACACGCTATGGCAACGTATACGCCTAGCTCTAAGGTGGGGAAAAGTAGTAAAATCGTTAACACCAGTAGAAAGGCCTTTGTTGCTACTCACTCCAACACAAATAAATGTGTGCTTTGTGAGACCTCTGGCCACTTTATTTACAACTGTTCCCGTTTTGCAAATCTGTCTCCGCAACTGCGTCTACAAGAGGTGAAGAAGCTCAACCTTTGCATCAATTGCCTGCGTAAAGGTCATCGGTTAAAGGAGTGCAGCTTCACTACCTGCTACCGTTGCAAGGCCAAGCATCATACGCTTCTGCATTTCGAGAATCAGATTGACGGCTCTCAAGTAAATGTTGCTCCGCATCCGCGTGCTGCAAACCCTTCTCCAACACTTGTAGCCCAAAATCGTAGTCAAGACATGGTGCTCTTGGCAACTGCTGTAATCAACGTTAGAAGTCGTACTGGAGTTTTGGTCCCTTGCCGAGCGCTACTTGATTCTGGTTCGCAGGTGCACATTATTACGTCTCGTCTAGCTCAGCACCTCCAGCTGCGAAGGCATCGCTCACCTACTTTGATTTCAGGATTGGGGGAGTCTACTGTTGCCTCAGAAGGCTATTCAGCCGATATAAGTTTTCAATCTCTAGCGTCTGCGTACTCTGCCAACATCTCAGTTCTCATAGCTCCGTCTATAACTGGAAATCAGCCTAGCTACGATATTAGCACTGAGCTCTGGAACATACCCTCAAATATTCGCTTGGCTGATCCAGATTTCTTTAAGGCGCACAAAATTGATTTGTTAATTGGAGCTGGCCTGTTTTTTGAATTGTTGTGTGTCGGTCAAATCAAAATCGCGCCTGGTTTGCCTATTCTTCAAAAAACTCAATTGGGCTGGATAGTGACAGGAGGAACTTCTTCAGCGAGCCCTGCCTCATTGATGGTCACTAGCTCGGTTCCGATGCCAAATCCTAGCCCAGATCACAGGCTTGATGAAATCGTTCGTCGGTTTTGGGAGGTAGAATCGTGTTCTCGTTTAGTCAACGAATCTACCAAGGAGGAACTTGATTGTGAAGCGCATTTTAAACAAACTTTTGCTCGTTTGGACACTGGCGAATATTCGGTTCGCCTTCCAGTTAAGCATACTGTGGATCTACTTGGAGATTCACATCAACAAGCATATCGTCGTTTTTGCAACCTCGAGCGCAAATTAGAGCGTCATCCTGGGTTGAAGTCACAATATTCAGCATTTATCAAGGAGTATGTGGATTTGAACCACATGTCTCTTGTGGAGTCGCACATGCTAAGTCGCTGCAAGTATTATCTTCCTCATCATTGTGTTCTCAAGGAAGATAGCTCAACAACTAAGCTTAGAGTTGTTTTTGATGGTTCGGCCGTGTCTTCGTCTGGTTATTCCCTGAATGAAATCCTTATGGCAGGCCCAACTATTCAACGCAAGCTGTTCGCTACACTGTTGCAGTTTAGGACATTCCCAATAGCCCTGACTGGTGACATTTGCAAAATGTATAGGTGTGTTAGGATGGCTGAACCCGATTCCTATTTGCAATGCATCTTGTGGCGTGATTCGCCTCATCAGGAAATTAAAGTTTTCAAGCTGGATACTGTCACCTATGGCACAAAGCCAGCTTCCTTTCTGGCGGTTCGCTCCATGCAGCAGTTAGCTATTGATGAAAGAAGATCATTTCCTGCTGGATCTAAAGTGATCCTTAACGATTTCTACGTAGATGATCTCATCACTGGAGGTGACTCTGCCGAGGAAGTTGTTCATATCATGGAGCAAACAGTCAGTCTGCTTCGAAAGGGAAACTTTGAACTTAGGAAGTGGTGCTCCAACGATCCTCGCGTGCTTCAACAGGTTCCTGAAGAGGAGAGGGAGACCTTTCTAAAATTTGACGATGGCACGGATATCACGAAGACTCTCGGACTTGCGTGGGATCCAGCCTCTGACTGCCTTCTGTTCAACTTTTCGCCTATGAAAGCGCCTGGAAAGCCTAGCAAACGGTCGGTGCTGTCTACCATTGCTCGTTTCTATGACCCGCTTGGACTTATCGGACCCGTGGTAGCCAAGGCCAAGATCTTTCTGCAGCACATTTGGAGAGAGCAGTTGGATTGGGATGAGAGTCTTCCTGCTTCTTTGCACTGTTCTTGGAACAACTTGTGTGCAGATATTTGCAACACAGAGCAAATAAAACTCCCTCGACTGGTCATTGTTCCAAAGGGCATCATCGAAGTTCATGGTTTTAGTGATGCGAGCATTGAGGCTTACGGTGGATGCATTTACGTTGTATCCACAACAGAGGGACGGCGCATAGCTCATTTGTTGTGCTCTAAGTCTCGAGTGGCACCTTTACGAACTCTCACAGTACCCAAGTTGGAATTATCTGCTGCTTCACTTCTATCTCAACTTATTCGCGAAGTAGCTCACATGAATTTATTTAACGCTAGATACTATTGTTGGTCGGATTCGGCAGTTGTTTTATCCTGGATACGAGATGAGCCTTCACGTTTCCAAACGTTCACGGCTAATCGCATATCTTTAATACAGGAGCTAACGACAGGAATGGAATGGCGCTACGTACCGACGGAATGCAACCCGGCAGACATTCTTTCTAGAGGAGCGCTTCCCAGCGACCTTTTAGAATCATCGTTGTGGTCTCATGGTCCCGATTTCTTAACAAAAGGAGAGTGCGACTGGCCCGCATCATGTTTACCGGCCCGTACGCTTCCTGAGCTGCGGCAAAAGGTGCTAGTTGCTATCCCTAGATGCTTTGATGTCAGCTTAGGATGCAAGTTTGCAAATTCCTTTCATAAGCTGCGTCGTGTCTTCGGATATATATATAAATTTCGAAATCGCATCAGGCATCCCAGTCTAACAGTAGATTGGATACACAAGGGCACTCAGCTACTCTTGCGGAGCATCCAGAAGGCGAATCTGAGTGATGAGTATAGGGCTCTTCAAGACGGACGGACGATCGCATCATCCAGCTCTATTGCCTCGCTTAACCCATTCATCGATGAGTTTGGACTTCTTCGTGTTGGTGGCCGTCTAAAGCACTCGAATCTGGATTTCGATGCGCAGCATCCCCTTAAATGGCCGCTGGCTCGTGTGGTCGAGCTTGTTGCTGGTGCCGACGGCGTTTCCCGGGTAGCTGTTCTCAAAACGTCAACTGGAACTGATAAAGAGAGCTGTGCGCAAGTTGTGTGCGCTTCCGAAGGAGGATGCTGTTGAAAGCCCGTGTCTTTCAACGGGGGGAGAATGTTTGGTTACGCATGTCTCCTCACCAAACAACCACTAAATTAGTTTCGCTCTTAAATATTTAACCGTATGATAAGTTATGCTCTGCGCAGCATAAGAGCAAGTCTAACGTAACTACAATAACTTTGTTTTGCATATGAGAGGGAGAGAGAGGAAGACTCCCCGATGGGGAGCAACAGCCGCTGCAATTCGGCAGCTAATCAGTCGTTTTTTGATCGCGAAAGGTGTTTGTGTTGATTTCAACAGCAACAGCAGCTGCATTTCGGTAGATAATAAGTTCATTTCGGAGCTTATTATTAACATTTAACATTTCTAACTCGTTTTAAGTTTGGCCACGAAGGCAAATAAACTATATTTATATTAATGCAAATTTCGTGCATTTTTATTTTATTTTGAAAAACTCGATAGCTATTGAAAAAGCTCAATAGCTCAACATAATACATTTCGCCGACAGACACAAGCTCGTCGTCAAAAGGATCGGGCTATCTGAAATCGAAGCTCATATAGTATAATCCGATTATGGCCAGCTTCGGATAACTAGTGTAAGTGGCCGTCTCCCGAAATCGTAAATAATTAAAAACAAAAAGAAAAAGAAATCTCCAGTAAATACAATTGATAACGTCAGTGAATAAGAATATTGATTACAAATAATTTAAATTAGATTAATATGAAATAAAAGAACACCATGAAGTTAATATTAAGGCAAGAAGACATCAAACGAAGAATTGAAAGTAGAGAAAAATGTGCAAAACCTCAAACTAAAATCTTGTAAATTGGGCACCTAACCTATTTCACACGCACTATCATTTATAGGGGAGAGTCGCAAAGATCCATTAGATTCTACAGGTAGGGTAAAGAAAGAAGAACAGTCTCACATTTCTTCACCATCTAAAAAATCAATATCAAAGCTTTAAATGGCATCAGATAAAGTAACCATCGACGAAATTGAAGTTGTGAACAAAGGGACAATCAAAAGGATACCTGTAATCTCCTAAGCACAGTTCACTATATCAGCGTCAGTGAGACCATATGAAGTTGTCATTTACGTGACATATTCGCATAAGAGTTGTAACCTTTGCTAAAATTATCTGTAGACTTTGCTCCACGTTGGGCGCAAAAAAATTTTAGGTAGACTTTACGCCACGTCTGGACAATAAAAACGTACAGAATCTAGCCAACGTCTGCATGTACTGACCAGAGGTTAACGGATTGGTCAATCGCATTCGTCCAGTGAGTCGAAGGAGGTATAGCGGAGTGGGAACCTATATTACCGTAGCTCTTTCGGGGTGGGGTGGGTTTTGCTAATTCCTTGACTCTTGCTTACAAAATTTTATTAAGGATCCCTTCGGAAACTAAAGAAAAAAATTCGCAAAATATCGTCAACAAAATAAAGAAAACAAAACAAAACGAGGCAGCTAGACGAGCTGTAACTCACAGACCGATATGCTTAAAAAAAATGGGTGACTTCTCTTATTAACTAGCTTTGGCGGTGTCTGAAGTTGGTGGTTGACAACCGCATTCTATACCCTACCCAACCATGGACTTTACTAGCGGGATGTTTTTAAAGTCCCCAAAACAAATTAGGTTACTACTGTTATGTTACCATGTCAATAGGACTAAATCAATTTAGTCGTGCATACTCGAATTGATGAAAAAATAGAAGAATAACAAATTCCGTTTCATTATACTCATGATAGGTGCTTAATTTATTTAACAAAGATTTCTCGGTAAGAATATATAATCATAAAAAAACAAGCTTTTCATATTGCTTTTAAAAAAATTTATGCTAACATTTAAAAATAAGGCAACTTCAAATAACAATATTAATACTTTAACTTATTTCTTTACAGTGTATGCCTATAATACTTTTAATGAATACATGTCGTTTTACTAGCAATAATTTGAATAACTATTTGGGTTATGATTACACTTTACTTCATGTGTGCGCTGCAAAAACAGTTTATGAATCGATCCCGTTTAAATTAAATAAGGGAAGGGTCAGTACTTTTTTTTTTCTTTTACTATTTATTTGTTCTGCAATTAGTTTTATTAACAAAATTAATCGCTATAATTGTAATTTAATTCAAGGTGACCAACAAATATACAGCTGTGATTAGAACATGTCATAGAAACAATAAAAGAGAGTTGCTTCTTTATAGCTTTTATGTACTTACATATGTACTGCTCCGACGATGAAAGGCCTTCCAGCGAGAGAGTCCATCGTTGCTTTGAGTTAATTTTGTGTTTGTTTTTGTTACTTTAAATTATTTTGTCACTTTACACATTTTCTAATCAGCTGTGGTCTAATACTTATGCTTATCGAATACAGAGGAACGCAGATATACATATATATATACATGTGCTCTACATACAGATTAAGAGAGAGCTACTGTGTTGCGAAGAGGGGATCGTTTCCTTTTGTTAATGTAATTTTGCACTAAATCCATTAACTGTATTAACCCATTTTCAATAAGTAATAAATGTTTCAATAATATAATAGACCGATACTCTAAGGTCACTTATAGGTCATGGCCATTAGCTCATGTCGTGCACGTGTTCTGGTCGATAACTTCGTATAGTTTTTTATATCTTAACCCATTGAAAATGGGTAAAAAGGGTATAATAGATTTGTGCAAAAGTATGTAACAGGGAGAAGGAAGCATCTCCGACCCCATAAAGTATATATATTCTTGATCAGCATCAACAGCCGAGTCGATATAGCCATGTCCGTCTGGTCCGTCCGTCCGTCCGTCCGTCTGTCCGTCCGTCCGTCCGTATGTATGAACGCGTCGATCTCAGAGACTATAAAAGCTAGAGACTCCAGATTTGGTACATAAGCTCGCCTAATCCCTAGGTAGTACAAGTTTGTTTTAAATTTTCGATAACTCTTTCCGTTTCCGTTATACACATGTGATCGATAACAACAAAATCTTGAATTTGAAAATTTTTTGGAGCAGTTTGGAATATTAGACTAAATAATGACCATCAGTGAAAATTTTTTTGAAATCGGTTGAGAAAGACCGGAGATATGGAGTATTGAAATTAAGAAGGTATGCACTATACGCGTATACATACACACACTCACACATACTTGCAAGCACTGACTGTATGCGTAAAGTATTGGGTTAAGGGTATAGTCTAGTCGGGATTTCTCGACTAGAGCCTTCTTACTTGTTTTTCTTAATTATGGTTTAATTTGGCACTGTAGTGTATGTTATTATTAGCGATCGATCGTTTTATTTCCGTTTTTTTTCTTTTAACATTTTTTTTTTCTCGGTGCACCAACTTGTGCGTTGCGATCACGTTTTTAAATTTTTTTCAGCTCGCGACTCGACGGTCCGGCGTGACAATTAGCAGACTGAACAAAAAAAAAGAAGAGAGCGATCTAATACGCATGCACTTTTTATAGTCGTTCTTTCCAGAGCTTTCCATTGGAGAGTATGAAGTTAGCTGTGATTAAACTCCTAAGCTCTGGAAGCAATCTTACTACTGAGAAAAAAAAAATCATTGCAGCATCAAAGCTGTTATTTATGCATTTTATCGCAGGCGACAAATTTGTCAAGAACAAATTGCGATAAAACTTTTAATGATGAAAATAACAAACGTTACACCACCCGATAATCTGACTTCGCTAGATGGAATGATTAGCGGGAATCAGGCTGTAATGTCTTTTGCGTGAAAAGTACCTATTTCTTTTCCCTGCAGATCTTCCAACAAGTAAAAGCAATTACCTAATTTTTTTTTAATGCGAGATTTCAAAAACTGAGGTGCTAATTTTGCATTAAAATTCTGCGTAAATTTGCTAAGGGCAAAATTGCATCTAAAAATTTCTTGTCCCTCTCTAAACGTAACTGGCTTTGAGCGAAGATTGTATTGTTTTTCAATCCTTTCAAATGCTTGAAGGATATTTGATTTAATATCACTACGCAACATTGTAAGTTTATCGGTTCGAGATAAGGGAACTATTTGTTCTTTTAGCAGTGACAAATCTTTTAAGAGCCGATAGTCTGATCCGTGGGTTATCATATCTATACCAAACAGGGCTTTATATGGCGAACATCTCAATGACTGATGCACCGAAGATCTTAAGGCGCATGAGATTTCTGTGAAATTCTGGTCCCAATCTGTTTGATCATTTTTTAAATTAGATCGCACTGCTGCTAATAAAGATCGGTTCACATGTTAACATGTCTTATTCCAAACTTTGTAAGGAATGCATTAAAATCATTTGCTTTGAACTGCGATCCATTGTCGCTAACACAAACTTCAGGAACCCCAACTGCATGAAAAATACCATGTAATAGATAATCTTGAGTTTCTGCATATGTAAACTTTTTTAAAAGTTGCAGCCAATGGTATTTTCTAAAGTGATCAAGCACAATAAGAATACCAATATGTCCTCTTTTGCTACGCGGATAGGGTCCTAGTAGATCAATATATAAG
This sequence comes from Scaptomyza reducta, assembly GCA_035044485.1. NCBI lineage: Eukaryota > Metazoa > Arthropoda > Insecta > Diptera > Drosophilidae > Scaptomyza > Scaptomyza reducta. Next base: position 49,747 of record JAWNNV010000844.1, read on the forward strand.
CGCTGGAAGGGCCTGCATGTCGGACTAAGAGTACCCATGGGCGGGCGTAGGGTATAATTACGTGCCTTCATTTGCTTAAATATTTCGCACTGTCTTATGTATTTTTGTACGTCACTAGTTTTTTGCATACCTCCATGTGAAGAGACTAAACCATCATGTGCATGTGTTAGCACCGCTGATCGGAGACGTTCTAGAACCCATAACTTCCATGATATTTTGTTTTGCTCCAACTCGCCTGACATATGTTCTCTATGTATATACAGATATGGTTCAACTATTTTTACAGTCGGGAACTTATCTTGATTTGCCTTAAACTTTATTTTAAGCTTTTCATTCTCTTCATCATTAAAAAATCTGATTTTAGGTCTATGACTGGTTCTAACTCCAAGTTTGCTATTTCTAGCTCTTCAAGGCGAGATAACGCATCAGGAACAACATGTTCCCTTCCTTTGCGATGAAAATAGTAAGTATTTGAAAATAGTAAACTTAAACTGTTGCAGCTTGAAAATCCAACGAGCCAATCTTCCTGAGACATTTTGTTGGCGCATAAGCCAAACAAGACTCGAATGGTCAGTAACTACTTCAAATTCTTGCAGCTCAAGATAGCAGCTGTACTTTTCTACTGCAAGGATTACCGCTAAGCATTCACGTTCAGTAACGCTATTGTTTTTTTGAGAACGGTTTAACTTTTTCGACATAAATGCGATCAGTTGCTCGTGCTCAATATCAGATAATTGAACTAATACAGCTCCGATTCCAACATCACTTGCGTCACAATGCAAATAGAATTTCTTTGAAAAATCTTGATTTTTCCAAATAGGAGCAGTTGTTAGAATGGCCTTCAATTGATCAATTGTCACTTGGGCTTCAGGAGTCCAAATGAACTTGTTCTTGTTTTTCAACAATTCGGTAATTGGACAAGCAAGGTCTGCAAAGTTTTGTATAAACCGCCGGTACCAATTACAAACTCCAAGAAAACCACGAATCTGTTTAAGATTCTTGGCCAGTTAACAATACAAGAAATTTTGCCGGGATCTGTGGAAATTGCTGCATCGAGCTTCGAGATTAAATTTGGTCAAACGAGCTAATATTCCATCGATGCTGGGTAACGGATATGCATCTTTTCCTGTAGCATCGTTAAGTTTTCGAGCATCAAGGCAGAGCCTTATTTTATTGGGCTTGAGAACTAATCTCATGGGTGAACTCCAAGCACTAATTGAAGGTTCAATAACATCCAAAGAGAGCATTCGATCAATCTCCGCCAACAAAACCTTATTGACCGCGGGACTGACAGGGTAGAATCGTTGTTTTACTGGCTTTGCATCTCCGATGTCAATATGATGCTGAATTAAATTCGTGCGACCCAAGCCAGTATCACAGTTGGGAAACAGTTTTTTCACTACTTCAAGCTGTTGCCTTTGCAATAAAGTTAAAGGATAGATATCCTCTGAGTTATCAGTACTCTGGGACAAATCTATGGAATGAATTATTTTAGGTGCAAGCTCAAAACTTCTCAGTTTCTGTTGAATTGAAGGGACCACGTACAATTGCATTGGCTTCTGAACGACGTTGTAAGTCAATAAAACCTGTAAAACTCCAAAGACCATATGGGATCGACCATCAGCAGTTTGAACATATGACCCACATCGTATAAACTCTGGGCATTCATTAAAATTTTCTTTCGCTAAACTAGCTCCTATGCAACAACAATGAGAATGTAATACAGATAGAGAGGTAACAAGAATACCCCTCCACTGTTAAGAAAAAAGTCCCAGCCCTGTGGTTAAGCTCGTCTCCCCCCTTCTTCTTTGTGCTCGTTTATCGATATCTTCCATTCTCATTGTCTTCGCTGCTTTGCTTGTAGTTCCGAACCTACCTCAATGTATGAACTTGATTTGCTTGCCGATGGTTTCTTGTATCTATTCGGCACTGTCGAAGCGAAGCATGAGAGTTCATGCAGTTTTTCAGACTTGGCAATGAAATTATCATTCGATGTGCTGAAATTGTATTTACATACAAATTAATATTTTTTTTTTCTGTTGGAGTAAAAAATGAAAACAATAAAAATAAATTATTTAAATTTTAATTTTTAATAAAATTCTTGAGAATGTAAATTTGTATGAAATAACAATATAATGTGAAAATACAATAAAAGACAATATATCTCAAAGCACAACGCAGATTAATAAATCAAATTATACAAATATTTAAAATAAATTAATTTTTCATTTAGCCTTAATATATAAATACATTTTTAGTTGATTAAGATAAATAAATTTATGATGAGGTGTTAAAAAAAATGTTGTTATCCAAGACGACTTTCAGTCAGCTTTTTTGCAGGTCCATAGGTAATACAAATCGGTGTATCTGAAAAATATAGAGAATTGTATGAATAATTTTTAATTATACGCTGAATAAATATAAATACAAATAACTTATCTTTTATGTCATTTTTGCCATCTAAAGTCTCGCCTCTTCTTGAAATCTTGACCAGCGCAATGTGACTCGCAATGAAAACAGAAACAAATTTTAGTAAAATAAATAAAATAAATGACATTAAATCTTACCGAGGCTGCATAGCAGCCCTTGCGATGGCCATGCTTCCAGGGTCATCCTTCTAGGGTCATCCTTCTATGATTGGCCGGCCATTCATCGTCCTGCTGGGGTCATCCTTCTAG